>JAMXBB010000010.1:39402076-39857412 GCA_024138015.1 Lumnitzera littorea
CCCCTGCACAGTTAGTCAACAACAGCCACAACATCAGCCTAATTAAGCTATAATGCCTCAAGACCCATGATTATGAGCCTAATGATAGGCCGCCACCTATCTCTTACTTTCTTAACACTTGTATTACATTCCTTTTATCCTTTGTCATATTTGTCCTTTTTCGTACATGCTAAGAATCTCTTTCTTATAATGTGTTTGTGTAATTTTTTATTAATGTATTGTTACCCTAAATGACTTACTATAAATAGTCCTCTTTACTGTAGCCATACTCATCTTACACTTTACTAATATTGAATGTATTTGTTCTTAAAAGAGACCATTCTCTGGGTATTTTTTTCTCTACACTCTTATCTAATCTTACCGAGTAACTTGAGATTAGTGGCAAGTGGACTTTAGTATTAGCTTAGGCGTTACATTGGCGAAGTACTAGATTATGTTATTTTCGTTGGTATGTCAAATCCTCTGAACAGCTTTACATAGGCTACTGAGTTTGTTGAACTATCTATCCTCATTTTCTTCAATATCTTGAAGGACCTACTTGGTTACTACTCCCTATGATAAGACCTAGTGATTACTAAGCTACTAAGCACATCATAGGTCTACAAGGAAGAATTAACTAGCAAACACAGACTACCTACTCATGGATATAGGGTTCATCTAATCTCTCGAAGCAACTTGATATGAAACCCTACTCACAAACATTCTCTATGATAGAAAAGACTTAGATAAAAAAAAGATGGAGTTTGAGCACATAGACATAGTATATAAGCAAGAAATATGAGATTTGAGACCATTAATGAATCCCCATTCATTCAAGGTTCAAGTGATTACATAAATGGAGGTTAGCACCTCAACCCTTAACTAAAAGAAACATACACAAGTTAAAAAAGGGCATACATTGCTCATGTTAACTATAGGAAATTAACAAAAAATCCAAAGACACTCCTAAGCATCCTTGACTTGTTGTTGCTGTTACTGTTCCTACTGGTGCACTTGTTACCACTCCAACTCCTGCCCAACCTCGTCGTTACCATCTCCGTCCTTAAGGCTTGCATTTGAGCCATTACTACAAGTTCTTGATGAGTCACTAGACGACTCGCCAACTGGCCCACTTCCAATAGTAGCCTCAAGGTCACTAAGCCAATGTAGGAAGTATAAGTTTGCATCAAGTATATTCTACTAAACTTGTTTCTACACCTCCTTAGCCATTACATAAGCCTTAGTGAAGGCCTTCTTAATTAGGGGCTCCTCCAAGGTCTCGATGAAGATATCATGTTTGACCTTTGTTAATAACCCCTCGCCTCTTAAGAGTTCAACTTCCCTCTTACCAAAGTTGGCTCACACCTTCTCAAGTTCCTCCTCTTTAGCTCTCAACTCAATAACCATTCTACCTTCCATAACTTTGATGGATTCTTCACTCTTCCATAACTTGTCCTTTAGCTAATGCACTTGACTAAGGAGCTCCTTATGTTAGCGCTCTGGATCACTAAACGCAACAGCTAAGTCGCTACATACTTTCTTTTCCTCCTCCAATGCCTTCTAGAGCCTCTCCACCTCAACCCTTGCCTCATTCACCTTTGATAGAATATTTGAGTTATATGCCAAATTGAAGTCTAGTAAGTCGTACAGTTGTAAACATGATACGTAGTCAGTAATCGAGCTAAAAGAAAGAAATTCAATAGAAGGGCACAAGTAGCTTACCTCATTACACCTCCTTAGCATTACCACTATGGCCTCCAATTCGTTTTAACCCATGACAAGCTACCCAAAATGCACCTGTAGCTTATTGAACCTCTAAGTGGGTTGATCCAAGGCCTATGATTGAGCTGCTCACCTACCTAATGAACCAAAAGTTTGTCATACCCATCATCAGGAATCTTAATGACAACTACAATGACAACTTTAGGGGTCCTCTCTAAGCTTGCCTTATCTACCTCCACTCGAGCACTTGTCATCGCAGGGCTTAACTCAAATACAAAAGCCCCAACTAGAACCTTCAGAACCATCCCCCTACTTACTGCTCCCAAGACTACCACTAACGAACCTAAAGGCACTCTCGTTAGCACATCGCCGTCTCCCCCTCCTGCACAACTTCAAGAAGGGTTTGTTGCCATTCCCCCATCTTCTTAGACCTTTTAGAGGGGCGATGTGAACTCTCCTCCCCCCTTTCTCGCTTAAGTTGCCTTCTCTTCCTGGGCTTCATAGCACCCTAGAGTCGCCTGTTCTACACAGCTAACAGCTTCACCCTCAACTTCTCCGATGCTAACTCAAAAGCTACAAAAGAACAAGCATACTACTGATGGTTTGTCAACTACCGGCCTAATCACTCAAGCATACCTCAAAGGCCTATAGGCTCTCACCAGAGAGATTCTATCTCGTTAACCCACCGATGACGAGAAATGGTATATTGAAGGAAGATGGCTGAACTCCTTAAGGGCTCTCGGTGGTTGTTCTATGCTCTATTCATTATCCTGTACCAATGCCGACTATCCTCTAACCGAAAGCTCTATGCCAAGTGACTAGACGTTCACCAGTTGAGAGTTTATTGTCGAGTAAAGAGATTTACCTCCCTGGCCGAGTATTTCTCTCTCGAGCTCCTACCAACTCTTATGGCATCTCCTTCACTTCTTGGCCTCTATCTCTATACATATTGATTCCTCTTGCCTGCTATGCTTAGAGAATCCTTTATACAGATCCAATATCGTATCACTACCTGTCCTCTTCACCTGACATTGTACGATTTTCCCTTTTTGTCTTTTTTCCCTTTACCCCTTTTCTATGTACCAGATTTCCCTTTTTGTATAAATATTCTTGTAATTTCTTTATTTGTAATGTTACCTTAGGGACTTACTATAAATAGTCCCTTCTCCTTGTAAGCTGGATCATCTTATCTTAGACTTATACATTGAATATACTATTCTTGTGAGACGTCCCTCTCCAAGTCCATTTTTCATACGCTCTTATCTAATCTCGCCGAATAGCTCAAGATTAGTGGTAAGTAGACCTTAACACTAACTTTTGCGTCATATCAAGTGAAGTGTTAAGTCGTGTTGTGTTCGTTGGTGTATTATATCCTCCAAGTAACTTTACGTTAGATACTCTAGTCAATTCTCAAACTAGTTTACCCTATCTTTCTTCGATATCTCGAAGGATACATTGGTTCGAATTCGTTACTATAAGCCCTAATGATAACTAAGCTCCTAGGCACATCATATAATCCCGGTATCAAAGCTTAAGGTTGTGACCTAAAGCTGTGTGGCGATAGTCCCTACTTATTTGCTAGTTGAGATACTTTGTTTTCATTTGGAAGAACAAAGCAAGTCACAGTTCAAGTTCCAGTAGTACTTCTATGTATGTGAGTAAGGGTTTCCTATGTGAAGAGTATTTTATGAAGCTTTGTTTCGAAAATGTTGAATCCTAGTGTTCAAGGAGAGATTAACGATGCCAAGAGTGATGCCCATAGTCATGGTCGAGTTACCCAACAAATACTACTAATAAGCATATACAAGATCTTACTGCTATTGTGGCTAACTTAGCTGTCTTAGTAAACAGTCTTAGAGATTTGACTGAGTGAGAGAGTTATTGAGTAGGGCCAAGAGATGAGAGATAAGTCGAGAAGGCAGATGAATGAATGAGTACCAAAAGCCTTTCTAGTGAATCAAGCACCACTACGGCGTGCCAATAAAGCCGCGAGAAGAAGATTGGAGTTAGACGAAGTGGAAGAGTATGAAGAAGAAGAAGACTAATATGTCGGGATTAATGAGCATGAGTTTAGACCACCAAAAGGTGCCAAACACCTCAAGGTACAAATTCCAAGCTTTAACGAGTCCAGTAGTGCTGATGACTACCTTGATTGGGAGGAGAAAATCAAAAAGATATTCGATTTTTACGATTATGAAGATGTAGTTCGCATTCAAGTAGTTACATTGAAATTTTCTAGATATATAGAAATATGGTGGAAGAAGTTGTAGAATATACGCATAAGAGCTAGACGAGAAGTTCGAACATGGAATGAAATGAAAAGAGTCTTGACAAGTAGGTTCATTCCTGAACACTACAAACGAGACACTTTCAAATAGCTCCAAGACCTGAGGTAAGGTAATAGGTTAATGGACGACTATGTCCGAAAGTTTCAGTTACTCATGATCTGATGTGATGTCCATGAACCTAAGACAAGAACAATAGCACGATTCATCTTTAGGCTATAAGCTAAGATTGGTAACATCGTGGAGCTACAGAACCTTACAACTCTAGATGAAACCATCCAGGTGGCCTAGAGAGTTGAAAGACAAAGGCGAAACCAAATTAGTCAAGTGTCGAGTGGTCGACTTGTGCTACTAAATAGATGCAACGTATCGAACCGATGAAGGAATGACCGAGTATCAAACAATTTCAAGGTAAAACACCGAGGGCCTATGCCAAGCCGACCAGAAGAAGGCTGAGGTAAAAGCAAGATTGAGGAACTTGAGGCCCGAAGAGACCAAGGTTAAAGCTCAAGAAGACGCGAGAAATCAAATGCTTTAAATGTCTCGGTTATGGACACGTGGCTAATCAATGTCCAAATCACCAAGTCATGACTATAAAGGGAGACAAGCCCCAGTTTGAAGTAGAGAGTGCAAGTAAAGGAGAGGAAGAAATGGGAGTTGATTAGATGCTGGAAGTGTTTCAAGAGGACCCCGATGCTGAGACCCCACCTGAGGGAGGCATACCGAATATTGTTTTGTCGTTCATCGATCTCTCAGTACTTTTGTGGCTAATGAGAATGAGTAAAGGGAGAACCTCTTCTATACGAATTGCCGAGTGAATGGCAAGCTATGAGCCTTGATTATTGACAAAGGGAGCTGTACCAAAGTCATGAAGGCCTTGAAATTGTTAACCCTTCCATGCCCCAAGCAGTACAAGATTCACTGGTTGAACGAGAAAGGAGGACTATACGTTACTAAGCAAGTTAGAGTATTGATTACCATTAGTGATAAGTATAAGGACGAGGTGCTATTTGATGTCCTTCCCATGTGTGCTTCTTACATATTACTTAGCCAACCAGGGCTATATGATTTAAAAGTGTTGCATGATGGGTATAGAAACACTTACATGTTCCAAAAGGATAGGAAGAAAATAATATTGACACCCATGAATCCGAAGGAAGAGTAGGAAGCCTAAGAAAAGTTGCTAGATCTCTACAGCGGAAGTCTTTAATGATTTCCTGAGCTCAATTTGCACGAGAAGTCAAGGCCGAGGACTATGTGTTACTTTTAGTTAGGAGACTCTTAGAAGTTAAAGATGCTAAGAACTGCCCAACTAAAGTAAGAGCTCTACTAGAAGAGTATTCTAATCTATTCCCTGCTGAGATGCCAAAAGGATTACTACCCTTAAGGGGCATTGAACATTACATTGATCTTTAACTTAGAGCAGCCCTACCGAACCAACCTGCTTATAGGCTTAATCTTGAGTAAGCAGTCGAGTTGAAAAAGTAAGTTGATGAATTGCTTGGTGGCGGCTATGTTTGAGAAACATTAAGCCCATGTACTGTCCTCACCATCTTAATACTTAAGAAAGATGGGTCATGGAGAATGTGCATTGATATCCATGCCATCAACAAAATTACTGTTAAGTACTGATATCCGATCCCACAGTTAGATAATATGCTTGATGATTTGCATGGTGCATACATCTTTTCAAAGATAGATCTAAAGAGTGGCTACCACCAAATACGAATGAGACTAGAAGATGAATGAAAGATAACCTTCAAGATACGGGATGGTCTATTCGAATGGATAGTAATGTCGTTTGGTCTAACCAATGTGCTAAGTACTTTTTTGTAGCTCATGAATCATATACTAAGGGCACTAATTGGCAAATGTGTTGTAGTTTACTTTAATGACATTCTCATCTATAGTGCTAACCTCATCACCCATACTGAACATTTAAGATCGGTGTTTAACATCCTCCATACCAAGAGATTATTCGACAACCTAAAGAAATGTGTGCTCTATCAAAGCGAGGTTATACTCCTTAGATATGTTGTTTTAGAGAGGGGAGTTTAAGTTAATGACAAGAAAATCAAAGCTACTTGATACGAGGCAAGTGCACCTATCAATTTTAATATAGCGGATGTGAGTCCGAGTCGATCCCTCAGAGATTTCGAGTACTAATATTAACCTTAGTTCTATTATCTAACCGTAAAATTGTGATAAATTAAATGAATTAAAAATACTGAAATTAATCATCTAAACTAATTATGAGACTTAATTAAGCAAATTAGAAAGCAATAAAACTACGAACGACTTCAAGAAATTAATAACGTATTTAGGAATTATTTCCCCTAGTATTTAACATGTGACCTTTTAAAATAAATTCAATTTAGTTTCTATTATTCTTGATCGAAGGGATTCACAATTAAAGCTAATATCTTTCTCAAGCATATTAACCCTAATCCTAAATTATTTACCAAAATCTCTTCACTTAGTAATATAACTTAGAATTGCATTAATGTATAATAAATTCCCACACAAACAATCAACTTTCCGGAAGAAACACATATCTTATCTCTAAGTATATATGTAATTCTCTCCAATTATGCTAAGATCTAATTACACATGCAATTTCTCAATCAATATGCATAATATCATATATTGACACTCTAGAATTATCAATCCACAATTAAACAACATAATTGAATCAAGAAAAGATAGAAACTTTATTGAAATTATAATTCAATCCAAGGGTTACATGAAACCCTAGGTTCCATAATCCTAAATACTCAAATTCTAAGCTATCATAACGAATCTAAAAACGAGTTCCATAAAAAACATAAAATAAAACATGGAAAACCCCTTTAATTAATGAACAATCTCTCTAATCTTGAAGTTGATGTTGTTCTCGCCTCTTTCTTGATGTTCTCTTCAAGTCTCTTCTCTTCTCTTCTCTTGTGTCTCTTCGTCCTCTCTAATGTCTCTTCACTTTTGAAACCTTAAGATATCCTTTTATATATGTATTATAAGGATTCTATTTTCGTCACCAGACACGGCCTGAGACATGGCCGTGTCCCCAAGTCGTGTAACTTTCTGCACCTAGGCAAATTTTTCTGCATAACTTTAAAACTTCATAACTTCTTCGTTTGAACTCCGAATTGAGTGAAACTTGATTCCTTTTCTTTGTTTTCGATCCTAGAACGCATTTAAACCTTCAAATCAAAATTTTACTCAATTAAGTATCAATTTCTTTAAAGAAAACAAAAAATGTAAGAGAAATACTATAAAATCACCATATGAAATATGTTTAAAATCAGAGTTATCACTACTCTAGAGTGGCTTACGCCAACTAGTACTTCCAAAGTCAGGAGCTTACACGGTTTAGCTTCATTCTACCAGAGATTCATTCGAAACTTTAGTTTCATAGCAATACCCTTAACTGAACTAACTTGGAAGAATTCTGAGTTTAGGTTGTAAGCTTCCAAAATTGAGTTTAGGATAACCGAGCTCAGATTTAGGGCTTTTAGGGTAACTTATCCAATTGAGCCCAAACTTTGCAACTAGAATGAAAAAGTTAGTCGAGATATTACAGTGAAGTTAGATTTTAGTAATAACGATCCGAAATCCCAATTTTGCCCTTAGAAATTGGAGTATTTACTAAAGCCCTAAAATGTTCAGAACTCCTAAAATTGAACTTAGATTGCAACGAGAACTTAGAGATAAGCTAATTGAGCTATAAAATGAGATAATGTAGTATAATTTACTATAAAAAAAATACACGTAATTTTTAGTATACCCGGTACAAATAATAATTATACTCGTAAATTAACTTTAAATTGAGTAATTATATAAATATTGTGTTGAATTCATGAAATTAACCTTAGAATGTATCCTAAAAATAAAAGATATGCTAGAAACTTAATTATATGAGTAAAGTTATATATTTCACGTGTTATTTACATAAGGTATAAACTTATATATTAATTAAATAATTAATTCTAACATATAATATCTATATTTAAGTAATTATTTAATAAAAGAAAAAGAAAAATTAATTAAATAATATTGGAAGGAGGCGTGGCAGGAGGATGGAAAAATATATTGCTGATTCAAAAAGTGGAGTTACAATATTTGGACACCTCATGCATAAAAAAAAAAAAGAAAAAAAGAAATTGGAAAAGAAAATATGAATTAATTAAAGAAAAAATTCATAAACCGACTTTGAAGCACTATAAAAAGCCAAGATCATCAGACAAGATAGTTTTAGCAATTTGGAATCAGAGAAAATCAGAAAGAAAAATTAGAAAAAATCGTAGAAAAAAAAAACAAATTTAGAAAAAAACAGAAAAATTAGTGAAAGTGTGGAAACCTAACCTAGAGTAGATCTGCTGTGAAACCCAGCCAACCCCACACGGTCCACCCACCGCGCCAGCCGTCCGACAACCGCCCAGCCGCCGCCGGCCACCGGAGCACCCAAGAACACCAAGGTCAAATTTCTGCCCTGTTTTTCAATAATTTCTAAAAAATAGTAAATCCGCCCAGAAAATTATGAAAAAAATTACACTTAGGTTATTTTAGACATGCTTTCATGTGATATTTTTATTTTTGAAAAATTCGTAATATTTAATATACTTCATTAAGAAATCTGTAATTCATCCGAATATATATTAGTGAAATAAATATACTATATGATGTTGTTTCTAGCTGAAAATTTTTGTGTAGGATGTGTATGATATATGGGTAATTGCTACGTAGCCCAAATTTTTATTTGAATGATTTTAATATTTATTGAATTTTTAGGCTTGAAATTGGTCCGAAAATAGGCTGAAATTATGAATTTAATAGGAAATTATGAAATTAATTGATGAAATGGACATGTAGTGATCTATAATAAATAATAATGGTATTGAGTCAGATTGGAATTAATTGGATGCTAACAGAATTATAATTGGATAATTTATCAAATTTAGGGGTAAAATCGTCAATACGAAAATATAGGCAATAGGTTGAAAACTTGAAACCGAGTGATAATTGAATTCCCTATATTTTTAGAAGTCCATAGAAATTTTCGGGGAATTATTAGGTGATCCGAACTATTTACTACGAATTTATTAAGTAAAATAGTTTAAATTACAAGTCGGGATGTATTTGTAATATTAATAGACTAAAATGAGTAAAATAGATAAATAAAACCTATATATAGGATCGCTGGTCGAATTGGGTTAAATAGAGATTTTATTACAATTATTAATATTTTCTGATCGGGATGTACTTTAGGTGTATTAAAATTGAATAATACTTATATTATTACAATATAAGGACAAATTGGATAAAATATAATTTAAAACTGTAAATTATGCATAATACGGTCGTTTTTATATAATTATGTATAATTGTATTAAAAATTCAAACTACCCGTTAAAATCCATCTCTAAGAACAGGACTCATAAGATGTGTCGTTAAGTCTATACGAACTCAATGACACTAGTTTTGTTGAAATCGGATAACCTTAAGCAAACTAGCTTATATCTATAACATATTCAAGAATATACACATTTCGGTAACTCTACCGGAATCAAAACGTGAATTAATAAATAAAAAGTACGTTTCGATATGATCAAAACGATATATAATACGTAATAGTAAATATGATGTATAATGTTAATAATTAATAATTTAATAACATGACAGTATATTATGGAAATAATATATATATATATGTGTATATATATATCCATTTTAGATTAAACCCTAATGTTTTCGTAATTATTACGAAAACTAAATTTAGACCTTTTGTGTAATTAGGACCTTCCAAAGACGGCTGACAATTCAAGTCAGAAATAACGAACGTCTGAACAGGTAAGTTGGGATGGTAGCTTCGCCGCTGTTTGGGAACTATTTTAAAAGTATCCGGAGACCCAAGAGTACTTCTGGTTGTGTTTGTAGTTAGATGATTATGCGCATGCTATGTGTGTGAATGATACTCTGTTGTGATAGGAGTTCAACTCCTTGGTGTGCTGTTCTGCATATTTGCATGGATTCTGTATTGTGTGAACTTATTGATCACCCATAATTATCTCTAATGATTATTCGACTAAAATGTAATTGGTCACGCATAATCACCCGTTAGAGGAAACGATTTAGAGTGTTAAGCCAAACACCGACTTCCTTCGATGAGGATAGCTGAAATGGTCCTTTCCCCATCCTTAGTCGAACTAAGTGATAGGCGAGGAGGTCGCGACAAGGTTGGGGGCCGTGGTTCGAAGGCGGTCCTGGGAGGGGGGTGTTCTCCATTGCACAAGCCCGGGTTTGGTTTAACTTGAGTCGCGATGAAACTCCTCAATCCGGGTTGGAGCGGATGAAATTTCTCTAACCTCACAGTGGACCGGTTAACATTGTGCGATGTTTTCATTTGAGTGATTGCATTTCATCTCATCATAATTATTAACCTTATTTGTGATTGTATAGTACTCTTCTGACTCCGCCCCACTTACTGAGCTAGTTATGCTCACACCCCAACAGACTCTTTTGCAGGTACTGAGTGAAGATAAAAGATGTTCCGGTACCACCGTTCTCAGGTTAGTGTGCTGCTGTGTGGGAAAGTGAGGAACGAGGAATTAAACTGAACCTGAGCTTTTGCTTTGTTTTTAAGTTTTGAAGAAAACTAAATGGGAATTCCCTGGGAGCCCACTAGTTTTCTAACTTAGTGTATATAAATCGTATAACCTGTGGTTTTTAAAAGACTCTGATTGTAATCTTTACCCTTGGACGTGAAATGTTGTATAATTACTGTTGTAGTACTAAACTACAGATTGTATAGAACAAGTATTTTGTTAAAGCTCTACCACAGTTTTGGATATTAATAGATATCAGAACAGACGTTTCAAGCTGGTTGAGTTGTGCGCCTTGTGTAAATTGCGTCTACGATAGCAGCTGTGAGGTCAGCTTCTATCTTAGATTAGTTTACACGGCGGGACTGTTATGACTCTTCTTGTTCGGGGCGTGACAGTTGCCATTTGTACAGGATAACAAATAGAGCATAGAACAACCACCTGGAGCCCTTAGGGAGTTCAACCATCCTCCTTCAGTATACCATTTCTCATCATCTGTGGGTTGACAAGAGAGAATCCATTAGATGAGAGACTGGAGGACTTTGAGGCATGCTCGAGTGATTGGGCCGATGGTCGACAACCCATCAGCTCTTCAAGTTTCTAGATCTTGTAATGTCCATCCGTTATGGGAGATAGTTTGTTCATCCTCTTGCTAGGGAAGTGTTCCTTACTAAGATAGATCCAAAAAAGTCCCCTAAGGTATAAACGACTCTTCTCCTTCCGTAGCTTCTCCCTTCCTTCTGTCGAGCTATAGTTTTGGCCAATTATTCAGCAATCTTTCAATATAACCTTTGGAATTCCTCTACACGTTGTAGGTCGGATTGACTTTCCCCTTATATAGTTGGATTGTTAATTAAATCTAAGGTAAAGTTTAGGTTAAGTCCATAAACGACCTCAAATGGTGATGTTCTAGTCTAGTTGTAAGCCGAGCAATTGCAGGTAAATTCAATGATAGGTAGGCAAAAATCCTAGTCATGCGAGTTCTTCCCAACAGTTGCCTGTAGGAGGCTGCCGATAGTTCTGTTCATAACTTCAGTTTGGCTGTTTGTTTGGGGGTGACAAGAAGTATTGAACATGAGCTTAGTGCTGAGGTTCTTCCATAGGGTCTTCCAAAAGAA
Source organism: Lumnitzera littorea (assembly GCA_024138015.1). Lineage (NCBI taxonomy): Eukaryota > Viridiplantae > Streptophyta > Magnoliopsida > Myrtales > Combretaceae > Lumnitzera > Lumnitzera littorea. The sequence continues at coordinate 39,413,777 of JAMXBB010000010.1, forward strand.
GCTTGTGAACTTCGAGTTACAATTAAACACAATGCTCTTCGGCACTCCATGTAATCATACAATTTCCTACAAAAAGAGGTTAGTGACGAATAAAGCTTCATTAGTTCTGTAGTAGGGGATAAAGTGGCTCATCTTGCTAAACCGATTGACCACCACCATAATTGAGTCATGTCTTCTTGGTGTTTAAGGAAGGCCAAGCAATGAAATCCATGTTTAGATCAATCTACGGCCGCTCTAGGATAGGCAGGGGTGTGTACTCCCCATAAGGCTCTCTCCTCCCTTTCGTATGTTTACACACCTCGTACCTCTCAATTATTTGGCGTACATCCTTCATCATCCCAAGCCAGTAGAAATGCTTCTTCAATATTTCAGTCATTCTCTTTTCCCCAAAATGGCTGGCTAAACCCCCAACATAAGCTTCTTGAATAGGTAGCTCGCTTGTTGAACCACTCATTACACAAACTTGTTTTCCCTTTATCAAGAACCCCTGACTCAAGTAGAATCCTTTCGCAGCTCCTCTAGTATTGTACTTGGCCACTAAGGGTCTAAAATGTGGATCATGCTCATACTGATAAGGTAAAGTGCCAAATCCCAACACCTTAGCTTATAATGTTGTGATGAGGGCATGACGGTGAGAAAGAGCATCAACTACTGTAATGGTGCTCCCTTTCTTATATTTGATGTCATAGCAAAAGGTCTTTAAGAATTCGACCCATTTGGCGTGATGTCGAGAACACTTTTGTTGCTCGCGAAGATGCTTGAGAGATTCATGATCCGAATAGATGATGAATTCTTTCAGCAATAGATAATGCTGCCAGTTCTGTAGGGTTCGGATAAGGGCGTAGAACTCCTTGTTGTAGGCTGAGTAATTCAAGGAAGCACCTTAGAGTTTTTCATTGAAGTAGGCAATCAATTGGCGCTCCTGCATGAGGATAACACCAATGCTAACTCCTAACATGTCACATTCAACCTCAAAAACTTTCTCAAAATCTAGTATGGCGAGTATAGGGTAAACGTCAGTTTAGATTTTATAGCTTTAAAGATTTTCTGAGCTTTCTCTGACCACCTATGTAACGACCCGACCGGAACTCCTTCCATCGAGGTATTGTCCGCTTTGGCATGAAACGCTGCACGGTTTTGTCCCTTGGTGCAGCTGCTTCCCAGGAGGTCACCCATCCTGGGATTGCTCCAGCATGAGCACGCTTAACTCCAGAGTTTCGACGTACTCCGAGCCGCTACACCAAAAGGCGCCTCGATGATTAGAGTTCCTCTCTCCAAGCATGTAAGGGGTATTACAGCAACTATCCTCTAGCTAAAAGCTTTGTGTTAAGTAATTGGACATTCTCCTACCAAAAGTCTACTGCCAAGTAAAGAGATCTACCTCCCTAGCTAAGTATTTCTCTCTCGGCCTCTTACCAACTCTCATGGTATCTCCTTCACTTCTTAGCCTCTATCTCTATATGTCTTGACTCCTCCCGCCTACTATGCTTAGAGAATCCTTTATACAAACCCAGCGTCGCACTACCACCTGTCCTCTTCACTTGACATTGTACGATTTTCCCTTTTTGTCTTTGGTCCCTTTCACTCCTTTTTGTATGCACTAAGATTGCCCTTTTTGTATATACATTCTTATAATTTCTTTATTTGTAATGTTGCTCTAAAAACTTACTATAAATAATCCCTTCTCCTTGTAAGCCGAATCATCTTATCTTAGACTTATACATTGAATATACTATTCTGGTAAGACATCTCTCTCTAGGTCCATTTTTTATACGCTCTTATCTAATCTCACCAAATAGCTTAAGATTAATGTCGAGTGGACCTTAACACTAACTTATGCATCATATCAAGTAAAGTGTCAAGTCGTGTTATATTTGTTGGTGTGTTATATCCTCCAAAAAGCTTCACATCATCTACTCTAGTTAGTTCTCAAACCAGTCTACCCTATCTTTCTTTGATATTTCAAAGGACCCATTAGTTCAAATTTGTTACCATAAGCCTTAATGATAACTGAGCTCCTAGACACATCACTACTTAGAAAAACAGACTAAAAGAAAGATAAGGATCTTACTACACTGAGGATGAGCAACCCGATGTTCCCTACTCCAACAACAAGGCAATGTGGCATGGCAGACAACCAACCACCCTTCCTCAACCGATAACAACAAGTACCTACCTCCATTATAAACAACGGTGTTCTGCTCTTATGCTTCTCACATTTCGACTAAGGTTTCATCTTCTTCTAGTTGGACAAAATTAGGAGCTCAATGCTAGCCATCGAGTCCTCATTTCCTAAAGCTTTCAACTTTTTACCCTTAATGAGCCATCTCCACTTAGTCAAAAAATCAAGAGGCTCGAAGCCATGAATACAGTAAAAGAACTACTTCTACCTTATTAGGAGGCTTATCAATAATACTCAGCCTCATTCCCTAAGTAGCAACGTAAACCTACCCATTGACTAACCTCCTTATAAGGAAGAAATGCTTAAAAAGTTGTACAATCAATAGTTGCAGCTCCCAAATGCATAATGCCTCAAAAGTGAGCAACTAAATCCATGTATTTGCATTTAGATTACTCGGTACGACCTTATAATACTGAAAGAACTCAAGCAAGAATTCTTAAAAAGGAAGTTGTAGACTAAGCTTAAACGACTTCACCTAAATGCAAAACGATTAATTATCCACCATCCCACCAACCAACCTCAATTTTTCCTCTCTTGCTACATACAGAACATGAGCACAAGCATGTTCGTTCATACACATCGTCTGCAACAACTAGCCAACTTTGTCCTCCTCGTCATCCAATGGATATGTATCACAAGGATGTCCTCACGTACACTCTATCCTCTCCTCTTAAGAAAGTATTACCTAGTCTTCTTATCTTCTCACCACCACTGTTGTTTCCGAGGGGGTAAAGCTACTACCCCTTATTTAGGATGAGCTCTGCAACTATCGTCTACCTCCCTCAAAATAGAAGGATGGGACGACTCACCTTGACTATTAGTTGTGTTTTGACTGACCATTGCAAGTGATCAATAGAAATGTGAAACAAACAAGAAAGAATAGTTAGCTCATGAGTCAAGATTTTGGTAAGTTTCTCTTAAGTGAGAAAGGCAAAGTGAAAAGCAAATACCTAAGCCCCCTTTTATATAGACAAGTAAGGGGAGAAGGCGAATAGTCTCTCTACTCTCGAAGCATGAACCTATGATAAGATATGCACTGAATCTCGGCTGTCTACATGCCCCACTCAATTAGCCAAAGACCTCGATTAATCCTCGCACACGGATCCATGACATGGCCTAACAATGAACTATCCCATTTATGCAGCCATTTTTCACAAACCATTGATGCATGCTACATTTCCCAAGGATGGCCATCATGACACATTGAGTAGTACAACAGTCACGTTAATGAAGTAGTGACCTGATGTGTAGGAAATTGGTCTGCCACAACCTAAGTAACAAAACTAGCCCCCTGGTCGAGGGACAAGCCTTGGTCCACTCACATCGCTTAGATTACTCTCCTCATCCCTCGAGTGCTAACGAGAGTAAGGGTATAAGTGTTGATATTCGATTCTCACCTCAGCCAAGGGCTAACGAGCGAACCCTACCACCAGGAGGTGAGCTCATGTATTACACCACGACCTTCCTATGAGTCCATGGGCTTACGCCAATGAAGAAGGCAAGCCAATCCTCCATATCGTGACTTGTCTAACGAGCCAACTAACAACTGTCTGAGTAAGACTAACCCTTAACCATCAAGTAAACACTTACCAATCGTCTAAGGTAAGCTCAAGGCTCAACTCATTCCATCGAGCATCAACTGACCCGTCACTTGGCTTCTTGACTTGGCTTTTGTCTTTAGCGCCTACAACCCACTACAACTCATTAATGAGCATCTGACATTCGTAGTACAATCGACACGTCCGATACCTTTGCCCCTGCCAAATCATTGAGCTGCAAATTTGGTGATTTAATTAACTACAACATGCCACTCGTAGTAAAGCTCTATCATCTACTAGAAAGTGCACTGTCTGTCAGTAGCTACTATGAGCAAACCCTCGATCACTATATGTCTAAGTAAATTACATAAAATGCACCAAGCACCAACAAGTAAGGGCATCTAGATTTGGTTCTCGAAGATCCTTCTCCCTCTTTCTTTCTCACTCACTCCTTAAGACTTCTTCTTCTTCCTCTCCTCAAAAAGTAGAAGTTGAACCCGCAATACACATACACACCAGGTGAGTACAGTCTTCAGTACTCATCCCTTCTTTCTCTTGATCCTCCTTGTTGACTTAAGTATCGAAGGGCCCTTATGGGGGCTATTTTACAAGTGTCGAGTGGCAAGAGGCGAAGCCCGAACCCATCCAACTCCATACATCTTAGTTGATCTCCACACGATCAACAACAGATAATCTCTTTCTATTTCATTCCCCGTTCTATTTCTCTCTCTCTAAAAGTTTACTTTCTTTCACTTCCTCTCATTAATCACTCAAAGCTCACAAATCTTTGAAGATTCAACCTTTGTACAATAAATCTAAGGTATGTACTTCATTTTTATCTGCTTGTTTTCCTAGATTTGTTGTTGGTTTGAATAAAAATAGGATTTTTAGTTAAGGTTTAATGATAAACAATGAGGCTTGTATTTGTAGAAATCTTAGTTTTAGGAGTGATTTATGAAAGATAATGTGATGTAATATGTTATTTATCCTTTATTTGCTTGAAGTCGCTCTAAAAACACATGCTTGATGGAGATTGAAAAAAGAGAAGAACACGAAGGTTGTCATGATTTGTTGAAGAAGAAGGGAAAGTGATAATAATGTCGTTGGCATGTTGTCCATGAGACTCATGATAAGTATACAAAAGTTGTTTTTTATTGAGTCCTTATGCAATTTGATTTATCCATAGAACTCATGAGTAGTTATATGAAAATTTATTGTTGCATGATTCATCTATTACATGAGATATAAAATTCATGTTAGGAATATGAAAATTTGCTTTTAAAACAATCGCATATGAGAAGGATTGATAGAGATTATAAAAAAAAAAGGATTTTCATACAATGGTATGAAATATGCTAAAACTTATATCAATAGAGATTATGAATCAAAATAGTATTTAATCATGAATTGATCTTAGAATCTCACTAATCCATGATTAACATAAGTCGGCATTTCATTATACAATTTATTGCCTAACTAAATGAATTAGCAATTACTATCTTAGCATTGTAATCTTCTTAAAATGTGAGTTTGTCATCAAACTTGAAATCATATTTTGTTATTGGTTTCATAATCATGCCAAGGTATAAATATGCCGCTCACAAGACCTCTTCAAGCTCTACTTATACTCACCCATTATTGACTTTTAGGGAATCTTAGCAAAGGAAACAATATGTTAGGTTATCGAAGAAGGAATTTGGTCTAAATTCTTTCTTAAGTTAGGAGGTACTAACTCAAGTAGGCTAGGATGCCCAGGTTAAGAAATTGCTGGAGTTTGGTGGTTAAGATCGGTTTTTGACTATTAATAAGCCAATTTACAAAGAATTAACCTTAGAAGTTCTAAGTACTTTAAGGCTGGCATTTGATCACATGAAGAATGGTACACAAAAAACCATGTACTTTAGGTGCAACGGTCATAAGGTAACTTAGCCTTTTTATAGGATACCAGTTTACATGAGGTTATATACTGAAAAGTATAGGAATCTACCTTATAAGCTACCACAAGGTGTGTTAAGCCCCATTTTGGTTTTCTTTAATTTATTTTATACTAAGCTCAACCTGCTTAATATAAAATACTCGACATAAAATTAAGAAAAAATATTTTTAAAAAAAAAAATGTTTTGAAAAATACTTTTAAAAAACAATTAAAGTTGCCAACCAATGAAAATTGATAGAAATATCAAACTAGAGTAACCCTAATCCAAACATTAGTCCACAAACTTTCTAAAAAAAAATAACTTTTTAGAAAATTTAACCAAAGAAATAAAATTGAAGGCTAACCTATTAAGACAAAAGCCACTATGTAAAAATTTAAGAAACTAACTAATTGACCTTTATTTTTACAATTTTTCTAAAATATATAAAAACATGCAAAAAACATAAATATGCATAAAAAGGAATTTTTTATTACGAATTTTCTCTAAAAATGAAAAGAAAATAAAATATTTTACAAATTTTATGTTTGCCTCAAAGGTGTTACGTACCCACTAATCAGGATCAAACCAACTATAGTTCTTATTTTTTGGAAAAAAATTTAATAAATGGATTCATTTTATTTTTAAAAAAAGTAGTTGGGTTTATGTTTTTAGCTAATTTATTTTTATTAAGAAAAATCATAAAAAAGAAACCTTAATTTTCTATTGTCTAGCTACAAAAACCTTAACCTTAAAAAAAAAAAAAAAAAAAAAAAAAACCTAAATTAAGATTTTTACTTAAAGAAAAATTTTTCTAAGTGATAAAAACTTTTTAATAAAATCCTAAAGTACCTAAATGTAATTTTCAATGAAATATGTAATTACTATAAAAAAAAATATACCTAAACCATAGAAAAGATATCTAAATTATGAAAAAAAAAAATCTAAACCATGGAAACTATGCTTAAACTATAGAAAAAAATATCTAAATTATAAAAAAAATGCCTAACCATGGAAAAGATACATAACTATGAAAAAGATATCTAAATTATAGAAAAGATACCTAACTATAAAAAAGATATAATCCTATCCTATCATATCCTAATCTTCTAAGACATATGACATAGATGCAAATTTTATCCTAAAAATATGAATCTTGATAAAAATATCCTATTTTATCTAAAATACGCAATTTTTATGAAAAAGAAAAAATATATATATCAATTCTTGGAAGATATGCAATTAAAAGAAATGCACTTTATTCAATATGCCAAAAATGTTTTTTATAATAAATATGCAAACCTATAAAATAAAAAAACTCAAGTTAGTACCAATTCAACAAAACAATTAACAACTTTAAATAAAACTAATATTATATATATATAACATGCATATGCTTTAAAAAAAAAGTCATAAACATAATAAGTAAACAAACTAATAATAAAATACCTACAAAAATAAATAAATAAGTTAGTATACTTTTCATAACACAAACCAAAATAAAAATAAAGTAAAAAAATAAAAAATAAGACCAAACAAACCAACCACCATTATATTAGTCGCAGGTCAGGTCATCAGCTTCACACACACAGGAGCAACAATGGCTTCCTTCCGAGCGTTTTAATCACCAAATCGAAGGGGAAATTGGATTTTCATGACAAAATGATGGGTAAAACGATGTTTAAACACTATGCCTTAGCATTTTGTGGTGATTTTTTAGTAGTTGTTAGTGGTGGTCAATGATGAAATTCAGGTTTTGATTGATTATCATGCTACAAACCGTAGTCACTTATGAAAGGGGTTACGTTTGGTTGCTTAGTTCGTGGTGAGCCTAGTGTGGTGCTTGGTTGGTCTTGGTTATGGCCATGAAGGGAGCACGGGCTAGAGAGATAAAGCAAGGCCAGGTAGAGAGAGAATGTTAGGGTCAGTTTGAGAGAAGCGGTGGATGGTAAGTCGTACAAGAGAGGGTATGGTGTTGTAGCAGTAGGCATCAGATGATGGAGAGTATGGGCTAGGTGTGGGTTGCAATCGCGTGCAATGGTGTTTACTATTTTGGGTTGTTGTGTCTGTGTGTGCCATGCCATTTGTATGTACTATTATGTGTGTATAGATCGTCGCGTTGCTGTGTTGGGAGTAAGTGACAAGGTCGAGGATTTTTGAGAGAGAGAGAGAGAGAGTAGATGGGTTCTATGTAGGTGTCGAGTAACTACTATCTGAGGTTGCTGTAATGCACAAATGGAGGATGGCCGGTGGTTGAAGTTAATAGTGTTTGCTTGGGTTCGGTTGTGACTAGGTTTAGGTACGAGAAGGATCGCTTTTGTTGTTGTTTTTCTTTTTTTTTTTTCTAGGTCTATCCAAGCTCCTTTTTAGATACTAAATTCAAATCTTGAATGAAGTTTCGGATTATTTTGATAAGGTTGAAACTCTATTCAATCTTACCAAATCTTTTTAGAATTTTTATACTCATAAATCTTTATAAAATTTGGAGTTTTCATTAACGATTTCATAAAGATTCTTCCAAATCCATATAAAAATATTGAAGATTTGAGTAACTTCGAATTAGATTCTCAATCTAGAAGCTTATCCCATGTTTTTTGCCATGTCTAAACTGAACAAGCTTATTGGGGAAGAAGGTGTCACGTAACAGGACAAAATAGGAAAAATATTGCTCTTGATCGTGGATAAAGTTGAAACTCTATTTAATCTTACCCAATCTTTTTAGAATTGTTGTCCTCATAAATCTTTATAAAATTTGGAGTTTTCATCAACGATTTCATAAAAATTCTTCTCACCCCAATCCATATAAAAATATTAAAGATTTAAAATTGCACTTAATCATACTTAAACCCATAACCTATGATCTCAAATCCAAGACCATTCATCTGACCAACTAAGCTAATGCTTATTCCTTATTAAAATATGAAATTCAGATATACTTAACCGTTTCTAATAAGCTTAACTTTAATTTTCACTTTCAAAACCAAACCTAATGTTTAAAATGATTTGAACACATTTAAATGACCTAAAAATATACACGCAAAGGATTTTCAACGTGACTTTAACTTAATAAATTCCAAGTTTTAACTTTAATTGGTCTAGTTAAAATTATTTTTTAAATTGCACAAAAGTCCATACTATGAGTCCAAATATTTTACTGGACTATTCTTAAAAATACTTTTTCTTTTAATGAAGCCTAATTTTCCTAAAGACTTCAAATTTACTAAATCGCATGTATATTTTCGAATTTTACCTAATTTGTCTCTAAACAACTAACTAACTCGACTCGGATACTTTTGACACTTTATATTTTTCTTATTTTTCAATTATTTTTATTTTATCCATTTTTCATTTTTTTTTTTTTTTTTGCAATCCTAGCCTAAAAAAAAAAACTAATATAAAATAATGGCAAAAATAGGTTATCTACAGGGTATTAGTGGTGCCCAAGTATGGGTAAGGTTAAGTATAAGAGGAGTTTATGATCCAAGAAAATCAAAAGCTTCTAAGCTAAGAAATCCAGCTTGTAGGTTTATTTATTATATAATGGCTAGAAGCATTTTCGGAAGGAGATATAGTAATGGAGTAATAAATGATAGGGACATTCTATATTTATACAGCATAGCGAAGTGACACCCACTAAACTTGGGCATTGCATGGCATTCTTTTTTTTCGGAGCCATGCTATTGAGGGTCATTCTAGACATTTGCAAGTCCCTTTATTACTAGACTTGTAAAGAACACCCTTGGTTTTCATGATCTCCCAAGTGCTTAAGCCTCCTACCCCAATGAACTATGAATTGATAAAAGCTATGAAGCTACCTCTACCACTAAAGGACCTATTACTTAAGCCATATGGAGAGGCAACATCATCTTCTTCTCAGCTTAGATCATCATCTTCAATAATAGGTAGGATAAAGAAGATAGTGCACAAATTACTAAAGAGATAGAAGACTTTGTCCCACCAACTATAGTACACTTAGGCTAAGGTAGGCACACTCTTAGCTCATCATGGCATCTAAGCACCACCATCACCAAAACTACCTACTTCCAACTTAAACGAAGAAATAGAAGAGGAAATAATTGAATAGGAAGAGGATGAAGAGGAAGAGAGTAAGGACATGAACGAGGACGATGAGTGATTTCCTTGATTTCCTTTTAGCTTTATTTTTCTTTTTAAAAGAATTCATTTAATTTCTTTTATTCGAATGACTATAAATTCTTAACTTATTTACTATTGCTTTTTCTTTTATGATAACTCTTTAAGTTTTTTGGTTTATGAAGTTCTACAAGGTTAACTTTACGATACTCGAATTAATAGTCTTTTTATTATTTAGCTTTGTTTTGTTTAGTTAACTTCCTTTTCATTTCATAATTAGTTCATTTTAGTGATACAAAGAAAACTTTGAACTTAATCAAATTGAATGGAATTCGGACTCTAGACTTCAAAGATTTTTAAGATCATTGCCAAACATTAAGAAAATCTAAGTTTCATTTTCTTTTTCTTTTCCTCCCATTTTATTTTGATTTGTGTTGCTATAATGTAAGTTAACTCAATGTACAACTTAAGTACCCAAGGGGGGTGGAGTAGGGAAGGATGGGATTTGTATGTTAATGAATTGATTAAAATATAAATACTTGAGCTTTTAAGTTTTTACTGAAGTAGAAATCTTAGAAATTTACACTCCTATATATAAGTAAGCAAATTTTTTTTCGAACTTGCACACAATCATTTATAACTTTAATACACTTTGCTGAATTTGAGTAATCAAATCGCCATGATTTAGAGTTCTCTATTGCTTAAGCTTACACATAGAGTCGGGATTAGGATAGATACAGACAGGTTAAGGATTAGTTATTTCTATTACTATTTCTAACCTTAATTATAGAGGATAATTATCTATCTCTCTTTTTGAAATTTTTTAGATTAGATGAATAAAGAAAATTTTTTCTTTGAAACTTTTGAAATATCAAAGTAATTAAAGGCATAAATGAATTAAGAAAAGAATTGCTAAGAATTGTTAATGATCAATGTTGGTCTATTAGAAGAGTAAGATTCTTTCTTACTGCCAATTGCAAAAAGGAAATTAAATTAAAAATTATCAATGAACAACTTTCATCCCTTAAAAGAGTAAGGTACTTTCCTACTAACAATACTAAGGAAAAAAGATAAAAAAAAAAGTTAAATAGTAAGGATTAACCTTTGTTCATAAAAAGAGTAAGGTTCTTTCGCAATGATAATAAGCTCTGATAAAGAAATTAATTTAAACTTACGAAGCTTTCTAATGAAAAGTGAAAGAAGTAAAGAGGTGATGCATCAAGGCTAAGTATTTGAAATAAAACTACATTAGGGAAGATTCTCCTTCTCTTAAGTTAGAGTAGTGAAATTTCTATAACTTTTTCCTCACTTGTTAATATTTGTTTTAGTCTCTAATTTAATTTTTATTTAAGGGATTAGGTTAGCTTTGAATTATCAGGGATAGATTGTTAAAATGCAGTAGTTCTTAAACAGTTATTATTCAAGTGTTCTAAGGGCATTATCAAGTTAAGGAGAAAGGGTTATTATGAAAATTTTTTGTGAAACTCCTTGAATTTGAGGGTGTACTTTCTTAAAGAAAATTTTGGATGCTTTTATCCTTAAAATGTTTCTTTAAATATATATATATATATATATATTGAATGTTTTGCTTAAGAACAAGTAAATGCTTAAGTATGGGGGAATTCGATAACATATAATTAGCATACATATTTCATGATGATTTTATGAGATCTTATTTATTAATTCAATTAATTCTATAACGATTTAGAGCTTAATCCATTTAATTTTCATTATTCAAGGACTTTGAAGTATTTGATGAACTTTTGAGGATTTTTATCAAGTTTTAGAGCTTCTTTAAAGAAAAGCATTGACCAAGGAATTGAACTGAAAGAATTTCAAATAAGAAATAAAGTATAGTAAAGACCAAAGTGGAAACCGCGACCATAATCTCTAAACGTGAACCTCTCGTAATCAATTTCCATTAAAATTTGAAGATTTCAAAGTAAGTGAAAGATCACACACTAACTCTACAATTGTAAACCTTAGGCATTTGATTCTATGATTTTCGAATCTTCCATTTTTATCAAGTTTTCTTTATAAATCTAGATCTAACTCTTATAAATAGATATCTAAAATTAGGTTTACAAAGAGAATCCCCTTGGAGCAGAGTTATTAAAGTAAAATAATAGGGGGTTTTCTACTTTTTCTTGTTTTCTTTCTTTCTATTATGTCTTTACTTTAGATTTTCTTAGTAAATCATTATTAAACCATACGTTCTATTATAACTCTTATTATTTCTATTGATATTATTATTTAATCTATGAAATTTACATATTATGATCTAATTGCATTTTTTTTTTATTCTGTTCTTTATAGGTGATAGAATTATTGCTTAAGTTTATTATAGAGTTCACGAATTCCTATAATATAACTAACTAATACAATTAGATAAAAATGGCTACCTAAAATGTTTAGAAGTTAATTTTTTTTTATTTTTTTGGGATTAAGGCAATACAATAGTGGGATTAAAAGGTCTAATGCAATTCTTAGATATTTCATTATAGAAATAATTCAGATACAGTATACCAAGATTATGAAATAATTGTGGAAATCGTATTTTGCCCCTGTCTTTGTCGTGTTCCACCACTGCTAGCATTTAGCTTTATCAACTCCAAAAGGAACAAGAATAGATTTAATAATTAGGATAGTATCAGAGTTTTCATTTAGGTAAATGTCACATTTAATAGCTAAACTCTATCCATCTTTGCAGTTAATTATTTAAAGTTTAAAAGTGTTTATTTATTATTTATAAATATTTCGAGTTATTTATAATACTTGGATTATGCAGTTGATTTTAAAAATGGGTAAAGTTCATGTAAAAATAGTAAACTTCAAATAGGTAATTGTAAAAATTGATAAAATTAAGTATTAAATTGATATTTTTAAAATTTAGATAATTAATTATAAGAATGAATAAAATTTTGGTACGAAAAGTGATATTTACCATTTTTATTATTAAACCTATGCTCATACCGCCGTTTCCAAATAAACCACACAAATGCCGCAATCATAGAGAGAAGATGGGTTTAGTACATTCCTCTATCTAATCGTCTGATTCTTGTCTTACACGGACCTACGACAGCTGTAGCTCTTTCCGTTTTCGTACCCACGGTTTTATAAACAATGCGTACATCATGGATCATCGGATCACAGCTCAGAGTCAAAATGACCCAATGTGAATCCTCTCCAAGTTGCATATCCACAGCATTTCTAGTTCATGGTGACTCATCCTAATGTGGTCCAATTCAAACTTGTGATTTCTGAGTCAGTTTTGCCAAATATGCTGACTATATTCATTCCTTAACGTTGCTAATCCAGGCAAATACATGGAAGGAGAATTCTATGAATATGTATTTTCTTAATTAACAGGACTTGTCTTTCGGCTAATGCAACGATTCCTCTATATACGCATCATTCAAGAATATTTTGCTTTATCTAATTTCATTCTTACTTTCTGATCTCTTTGTAAACCTTCCAAGTTCCAACTTTGAATTTGATTTGATTTTTCAAAACTATCATTCCTAGACAAGCTAAATGTAACCCGAATAACATTTTCTTCCACAAACTTAGGGAAAATTGCATAGGAAGGACTTATTTTCTTAGACCTTTCATTTTAAGATCTTTGTTTTTATATATTTATCATTTTATGACATGGATTTTTTAGAATGAGTCAAAGTAGGATTTCCATCGCTATTAAAAAAATTTGGTGTGACGTCTTAGCTTTACTCATTTTCAAAATGCCGTGAAAAAAATGAAAAGTGAATCTGAAAAAAAATAAAAAATAGTCTTGTTATGCAATGTCTCATAATAAAATTGCAACAAATATGAATAATCCCTTCCCGTTGTTTGATATAAAGAGAGAAAAGATATTGTTAGCTAATATCACGTCGTCAACTTAAAAGATATAACAATCACGAACATGTCCCACGAATAAAACCACAATAGGAATCGTGCCGTTTTGTTTTTCCAGTTTGCTTAAACATGAGATGTCTAAAGATAATTGACTGGTGAGACATCAAGTTTCATGGATATAATGTGGACTAGAGTTACTACAAAAGGATGTATTCCTACCCTTCAATTGTTACAAGCCAAAGACTTCCTCTAGATGAAGTATTCACAAAATATACTATGTAGATCTAGATGAAGATCGATTTCAAATCATGAATCGATTCGGATGGATTTTGAACTGTCTTAGTAAACCGTTAAACTTTAAAAGCCCAAATGGTTTAAGAGGGCAGAATCGTCTGAATCGGTGGGTCACGAACCACTAAGTCAACCTATCATTGAACCGATGGATCAGTCTGATCGATTCACCTCCTAAAAAAAAAAAAAAAAGAAAGAAAGAAAGAGAAAAGATAGACTACTAAGTCAAAAAAAGAAATTTGATAATATTTAGTAAATTATTATATATCAAAACTATTTTATTTGTAATGGTTAAGGATAATTTTTTTAAAAATAATATCATCAAACGAATAATATATAATTAATCATAAGTTAATTATGTGTTAAGGATAGATAAAAAATTTAATTTTAGATAATGTAACTCCTTTTTTTTTTTTTTTTGTAAAACTTCTCAAATACTAAGGACTTAAATATGAGGAAAAAAAATAAAATTTGAGGGAAAAAAATAAAAAAGTGAGAATCGCATGAAATTGGAAATTAATAAAAAAAATTAGAAATTATTAATAAATTAATATACTTAAAAAAAAGGAGATCACATTATTAGAAATTATCAATGTATTACAAAATTAATAAAAAAATTAAATATTAAAAAAAATTCAAAAGTCTCAAACCGATTATTGAACCGTCAGACCTAATGAATCGATTCGAAATCAATAACTCACGGACCAATTACGATTCACAATCAACCTCTAAATCAATAGTTTCGGATCAATTCAACCTGATTCCAGAAACTAAATTACAGTGTACAGGTGGTGAAAAATTTCTTTCGAAAGAAAATGCTTTCTAGAAGTAATCGTTGACATAATGTAAACAAGTTCCTTCGAATAAAAGACAGATCATCAAAGAATATTTCTAACTTCGTATTCGTCATTTCATTACTTTCGAACAAAAGTACTTCCGCGATGTCTGGTCACTTCTTTAAAATCTTTCAATTTTCTTCTTATATCTCCTCCTTGCACTTTGTTATTGTCTACTTGTCTATTTCTTCTTGTTTTTACCTACAAAGCCACACAAAAGCACTTAACTAGTGACAAAATCATTGGGCTAAACTATATAAATTTAACAATTATAACAATCCTTATTCAGTATGTATGATAACATTGGATATGAACCATTTTCAGTTATTGATGGGATAAAATTTATTCTTTCATCAAAGAGTTCTTAGTTGAACTTATAGTTTATATCTCTAATTATCTTGATTATCGTTTATTCTTTAATAATATTATGATCAAGCCCTAACTATCTCTTTATTCAAATCCTTGCTCTAAAATTCCGATATGATCTAATTTGTTTTAACTGATAATCAATGTATTTGAATAACTTAAGTCGAATAAAATTCCCATATGATCTAATTTGTTTTAAAAAGGTACAAAAGACTTCTTCTCATAAATCGCCATATATTGACGTATGGGTGCTTATGTACCGACTATTCGGGATCGGATTTTCATAGTTTATTTACCAAAAACATAGCAGGGTTGATTTAATTTTAATTTTGGAAAAACAGTCAAGTTTATGTTTTTATCCATTTTGATTTTATTTGAAGAAATTTTCTAAGGATCCTAAATCGGTTTATTTTTGGAAAATCTAAAATACCCTAATTTGGAAAGCATTTGTTTTATTGTTGTTTATTCGAAAAATATGTTTTTCTAAATGGTAAAATGAATTTTATTTTGGTCAAATATTTTATTTTATTTATTATTTACATTTTAGTTCTTTTTATTTATTTTTTAATTTTTATTTTATTTTATCTATTAAACTAAGAAAAATAACAAATAAATAAACTATATTTTCTACTTTTTTCTCTTTTCCTTTTCTTTTTTTTTTTATTTTTTGGTTCTTCTTCTTTTCTCTTTTTCCTTTTCTTTCTCTTTTAAACTACAACAATGAAATAAAATAAAATAAATAAAAAAAAAACAACAACAACAATTATTAAAAATGGCCAAACTCAAAGCTACAAGGATTCAGATTGGAGTAGCTGAGTGTGGGTCAGTCAGCGGGCTATGGGTTGGATTGGAGCTCTACAAATTGGGTTGAATCTAGAGCACAGGGTTAGATGCGGGTCACAAATCGGGTCGCGTGCAACAACTACTCCCGGATGCAGTTAGGGTGGTTTCAAGCATCGAATCGAGCGAGAAAAACCACTTTTATGGCTAATCTATTGGAAACTGAAGGTTTACCCAAATGCCACCACCTAAGATGGTTGTCCAATAGTGGTCGATGTTTGGGTGGTAACTAAAGGGAGTGGCAGTGATGTATGGGTTAGTGATAGGGGGGTTATGTTGTTGCCGCAATGATAAGTCTTTGTGTATGTGTGTGGTTCGAAGGTTAGTCATGTGTGAATGAGTTGTAGGTTACGTATATGGGCAATGGTTTGGTCAAAGGTCGTGCTGTGGTTTGTAAACTGCTACAAATCGCAGCAAGGTTACATATGGGTCGAGGGTTGCACGACAGGAGCAAGAGAGGATCAAGGAGAGGGTAGTTCGTACTTGAGAGTGAGAGAGAGTAGGCTGTATGTGGTGCTGGTGGCTACTATGCAGTAGAAAGAGAAGGCAACAAGAGGGAATAAGGGTCAGTCAAGAGAGAAAGAGAGAGGAAGTAGGCTGTGTATGTAGGCGTTAGGGTTATGCAGTGAAGAGACAATGATGGTGAGGGAGAATTAGGTCAAGAGGGTAGTGTCTATGATCCGTATGGTGTGAGTCCGATGTGTGCATACAATGTATACGTCGTAGCCGTAGGTTTGGGTGGCTAGTGTGCAATGTTCGTGGAGAGGGGAAAAGTCTAGGAGTATGAGAGAGAGATCCAACAGTCAGAGAGAGAGGCTAGGTTCAGAGAGAGAGAAATCAGACGGTAAAGGAAAAGTGAGTGAAGTAGAGAGAGAGAGAGAGGATGTATGGTCTATCCAAAGTAGGTCACCCTTTTATTGTGCATGTACATGTCTTTTAAAAACTAAACCCCCCTCCATTGTTTTCTTTTTTTCGTGTGTTGTGTTTTTCTGTTTTAAAGAAAGAAAGAGAGGGAAATAATAAGGAAAGGGGGAGGAAAAAATAGGGGGAAAGAACATATGTTGTCCAAGTGAATCACAACGTACCATGTGTCACAATTAGACACATGGCTTGGTGATGTTTTGACATGTGGCAATATGTAGGAAAAAAAAAGAAAAAGATAAAAAATTATCCTCATGCCTTCAGTGTGCTTCGAATCCCAAATCTCTAATTAATCTAAATTGCAATGTCTATGTGTTTTACCGTTAGGCTGTTGGCTTATACTTTATCCATATATATAATTAAATCGTATATATGGACTATATCAACCTAAGTTAGATTTAAATCTATGCCTAAATCCAACGATCCTTTATTCAAATTTATTTAAATTAAAATTCTATTCAATTTAAACAACCTAAAAATTCTTCATTTTTTTAAATTTTTTTGTGACTTTTCAAATTTCTAACTTTTTCCATTTTTTGTATTTTTTCTAAATTTCTTTTTTTTTTTGTCTTTTTCCTATTTTCCTATTTTTTTCTATTTTTCTAGAATTCCTATTTTTTCTAAATTTGTTCATTTTTTGGGGGTTTTCTTTAATTTTCTATTTTTTGAAATTTTTCTAATTTAGAACCTTATAACCTAAACTGAAAAATAAAAGGGAAGCAAAAATTAAGTATCTACAGTTGCTCTCTTTATGGTAAAGTTTAAGCAAAACTTTACCACAAAGATAAAATAGACATTATTTTTGCCCTAAGAGTGAATTTTATCCTAGGAAGCGTTATAGTTATCTTAGGTCCAATCCATTGGGGATTTGTTAAAGAGAAGGGCAGCACTCTAAAAGTTAGATAAAACATTGAAACAAGAATTAAAGTTTGATCGTACTTTAACAAATCGAGATAAAATGGGCAAAGCACTCCTAGAACTGGCTAAGACCATAAAATAAAAAAGGAAACTTGATTATACCCTAATAAGCTGACTAACCAAGGCGAAAACGTCTCTTAGGGACTGGCAACCCTAAAATTTGATCGATTTGAAACCTGGTTGTACCTCACTAGGCTCACTAACCTAGGTAGAAGCATCTCTCAAAAATTAACAACCCTAAAATTTGATCAATCTGAAACTTGATAGTGCTCTTTTAAACTGACTATCCTAGGGGGGTGCGTCTCTTAGGGATTAGCAACCCTAAAATTTGATTGATTTGAAACCTGGTAATGCTCCTTTAAGCTAACTTTCCTAAGCGGGAGCATCTCTCAGGGACTAATAACCTTAAAATTTGATCGATCTGGAACAAGGTAATGCTCTTTTGATATGACTATCCTAAGCAGGAACATTTCTCAAGGACTAACAACCCTAAAATTTGATCAATATGGAACCTAGCAATGCTCCTTGGAGATGACTATCCTAGGTGGGCGCGTCTCTCGAAAACTAGCAACCCTAAAATTTAATCGATCTGGAACCTAATAGTACTCCTTTGAGCTAACTATCGTAGGTGGGCGTGTCTTTCGAAGACTAGCAACCCTAAAACTTGATCGATCTGGAAGACCTGATAGTACTCTTTTGAGCTGACTATCCTAAGCGAACGCATCTCTCGAAGACTAGCAACCCTAAAATTTGATCGATCTGGAACCTAGTAGTACTCCTTTGAGGTGACTATCCTAGGTAGGAGCGTCTCTCGAAAACTAACAACCCTAAAATTTGATTGATTTGGAAGACCTGGTATTGCTCTTTTGAGTTGACTATCTTAGGTGGGCGCGTCTCTCAAAGACTACCAACCCTAAAATTTGATCAATCTAGAAGATTTGGTTATGCTTCACTAAGCTCACTAACCTAGGTAAAATGGGCAAAGCGCTCTTAGAGCTAGCTCTAAACAGATGAAGAGAAGCACCCCTTAGGTTTGCTTGGGAAGATTTGATGAGAGAAGTGCCCCATGGGCTCACTAAGAGACAACCGATATGGAGACGTACCCTATGGGCTCGCTTAAGTAGTTTTGATGAGAGAAGCACCCTATGGGCTTGCTAAGAGATAGTTGAAAGACAACGCCTAATGGGCCAGTTAAGAAGATAAGATGAAGAGAAGTGCCCAATGGGCTTGCTAAGAGATAACCAATGAGGAGAAGTGCCTTACGGGCTTGCTACGAGATTAGTGAAAGAGAAGCGCCTTGTAGGCTCACTCGAAAGAACCTAGTGAATGAAAGAACCTATGGGTTTGCTAAAGGAATAGAAGCACCTCACAGGCTCACTAAGAGAATTGGATGAAGAGAAGTGCCCCATGGGCTCGTTTCAAGAATTAGTGAAAGAAATTGCCTAACAAGCTCGCTAAAGACCCTATATGGAGTTGATGACGAAAGGTTTGAAAGATAGTTAGTAGCCTAGAAAGATAAGATGATGCCCTAAAGGCTAACGAAATCCTTAAATTCAAAGACAGGATAGCGCCTCAATGGCTGGCCGAATCCCTAAGAAGAAATAAAGAGGAGTTAGTGCTCTAAGAGCTTGCTAATACCTTAGAAAGACGGGACAATGCCCTAAAGGCTTACTAGAACCTTAAAAAGAATAAGAGAGGTTAGCGCTCTAAGAGCTTACTTAAACCTTAAGAGAAAAACAAGACAGTGCCCTAAAGGCTAGTTGGAACCCTAAAAAGAATAAAAGAGAGATCAGCGTTCTAAGAGTTGGCTTAAATCCTAAGAGAAAGACGGGACAATATCCTAAAGGCTGGCTAGAACCCTGAAAAGAATAAAAGAGGGATCATTGCTCTAAGAGTTGGCTTGAACCCTAAGAGAAAAATGAGACAGCGCCCTAAAGGCTGGTTGGAACCCTGAAAAGAATAAAAAAGGGATCAACAATCTAAGAGTTAGCTTGAACCCTAAGAGAAAGACGGGACAGTGCCTTAAAGGTTGGTTGGAACCCTAAAAAGAATAAAAGAAGGATCAGTGCTCTAAGAACTGGCTTGAACCCTAAGAGGAAAAAGATGAATGAATAAAGAACTAAAATAAGGCAAGCAACTAGTTTCAAAAGACTCTTTAACTCGGAAAAGTATTTACAAAGAGATTTGTTGAAAAACCATTTATGAACAGGAAAAGAGTAGGGATAGGCCCCTTGATTTGAAAAAAAAGTTTAAAGGATGTTTAAAAACCACAACTGAAGAATGATGACCTTGGAAAGGAACTAAATGACATAGATTAAAAGCTTAGCTATTTAAGCTGATGTGGATTTGGACCAAAATTTTGTGACAAGCCTTTACTTTCTCTCTCTTCTTTTTTTTTTCTTTCTTCTTTTTTTTTTTTCTTTTGGTTTTTGAAAGTTTTGCCTACAAGTATAAATTCTTATTAAGGAACAATCTTATAACCACCCTTATCCTTTCTTAATGCCTTTAACCCTAGGGCTTCTCTCAGGGCTTTTGTGATTTCAAAACATTCCTTTCTTAGGAAGAAGGTAACCTAGAATTGGTTTAGTCAAAGAGGTCTTCCTTACTAGCTCTCAGTTTAGATTATGCTCTAAACTATAGTTCCAAAAATTATAGTCCATTTTGTAAGTGATTCTCCTTGATCAATCTGTTAGGTCTTTTTTTATTTAACCTTATGAATTTAGGATTTTGATTCAAGGGTTTCAAAGTGTCAATGTGGATATAGAAATTTGGATTTCCAGGCTTAGGAGTATGTTTGAAGGCCTTGTGTTTTCTAAGGCTATTTAGGCATCGACCCTGACCCTTTGATTTGGTTTGGTTGCCCTTATTAGGATGTGAAACATTTCTTGGGGCTTTTTGTCTTACACTTCCGGGCCTAATTCTTTAGCCTCTTTTCTTCTCTTTTTTCTTTTTTTTCCTTTTTTTTTAATTGCTTCGCCTCACTATCTCTTACTATTCTCTCTTCTCTTTTAGCCCCAAGAGTAATTGTTTCCATTATTAAGTTTTATTTTTTAAATGATTTAAGGCCCTAATACTATGGATGTCAAGCATATAAGCTTGAGGTGGTTGAAAAAGGAAATTGGCTTTTTTTTTTTATTTCAAAGAAAAATAATTTATCAAAAATAAAAGTTGTTCTTGAATTAATGTTACTTAAACAAGCATAAACCAATTTTACCCTTAGCTTCTAATCAATTACCCTAACCTCCGAATTACCTTATTACAGGGTAGTTCTTGATAGGATTTACATTTAAAAATTCTCCAAATAAGTCTAATAGGGTGAACAATAGATGATTGTGTTTAGGATTTAGAAGTAAATGCCTAACTTCACTTTAATCTAAATATCACATTCAAAGTGAACCTCCTTTAAGAAATGAGTTCAAAGTATTCTCAACATTATATCACTCAACTTTTAAAGTGTTTCAGGTTGGTATATAAGATATAGCTTACCTCTTATCAACCTAAACTTTCAATAAGTGAGTTACCAGTTTCTTAAGGAGGAGTGTGTTTTTTATTTGCCTAAGATTAGGTTTTTCCCCCAAGTTTCTCAAATCATGCCCCAGTATTTGACTTTGTGTTTTGGCTCAGCTCATGATTGAGCTTGGCTTTCTAAACAAATTAGGGGTTTTGGCTTGGTTACTTTTAAGGGTTGAGGATTGTGCTCAGGTTGGCTACCTTAATGGGCCGTGGTTCATGTTTGGATTGGTTGGCTGGCCTAATGGCTTGTGTTTAGGTAGGTCGATGTTTAGGTTAAATGCTTAGCCAAGTGGCCTGTGTTTAGGTAGGTTACCTAAATAGACCTAAGGTTAGTGTTAGCTAAGTAGCTTGTGTTTGGATTAGATGGTGACAAAGGGCTAGGTCTAGTATAGGTTGAAAGCAAAATGTTTGGGTTGGCTACTTGAGTAGGCCAAAGGGCTCGTGTTTGTTCAATGGGCCAAGAGGCTAGTATTTGGGGTTGAATGGGCCAAAGAACTTGTGTTTTGCTTGAATGGGATAAAAGGCTCATATTTAGCTTCCTTGATAAGTCAAGGGATCTCGTGTGGTTTGAAAACCAAGTATTTAGGTTGGTTACTTGAATGGGCCAGAGGCTTAAGCTTATGCTGGCTCCTTATGCCCATAAGCATTTATAGTTGTTGGCAACTTTTATTTTCATTTTTTGTCCTTTTTTTTCAATTTCTTTTAAAGAGAAAAAGGTAAAGTTTATTTTCAGAAAATAATTTACAAATAAGGATGGTGGTTCTTTTTATTATTATTATTTTTTTTTTTAGTTTCTATTTACAAGTCTATGGATTTTACTTACATTTTTCTAAATGAGATCGAATAGTAGTTAAATAGAAGACTATTTACAAAGACGGAAATGTTAAAGAATGACGAATGATGAACTAAACAAAGCTTTATTATTTTGAAAAAAGAAGATCAAAATACAAAAGCAAAGGTAGAGAACCTAGCATTTATTCTGGAGCTTTATTCTAGGCTCTTTAAATCTGAACTAGAAAGACCCTACATTAAGTCCCGTATATGGGCCTTAAGGTACTCTATCATCTCATAAGTATCTCCAATGACCTATACTAAAAGGGATCTTAAGGCCCAGTTGTGAGCTTCAGAATACTCGAGCTTTTCTTTTAGATAAGCAATTTCATCTCTTAACACCTACTCGTGAAACCTAGAGGCGTCCAGTGGCCTATTACTCGATTGATCATTTGCTTGGTTGTCTGCCATCCTAAGTCCACATTTTATGGACAAGGATCAATCTTCAATGCAATGATAGAAAAACAAAAACATGGAAATATGCAGATGTTATGGTCATTTAGTTTAATATATTACTCCTTAAGTTGCAACCCTACTGTAAATTTCAAAAACTTGTTTGCAAAAACTCTTAAACGATCAGTAAAGTTGCAATTTCTTAAGGGTAGTATATTAACTCAAGTTTGGAGGGAAGTACATGCCATTAGGGTAGGTTATAAAAGGTTCTTAAGCTCTATGACCTCACTTGTTTTTCAGAAAACACCTTCATTGGTTACATTGAGTTTAAGTGAGGTAGCCTAATCAATCTCGAGTGGTGGTTACACTATAGCACCCAAAGCCTACACAATGACCCCTCTCCTAAGATCTTAAGGCAGCCTGGGTTTGACCGTATTTACCCTACATCTTTGATGCAACAAAACAACCCCCCATATCTTAATACATGTGATATGTAAGATAGTAGTACAGACAAATAAACAAAAGGTGAGAAAATACAGAAGCTTCAGGGTTGTCTTTTCTTTTTCTATTTTGTAACAATGTCATCCTATTAGCCATTTACCAAGCCTTGAAGAATGTATGCAAGAAAGGAGGGTTTCTAAAGATTCTTAAACTCTATGACCTCACGCATTTCTTACAAAAACGGCTCCTTAGTCACATCAAAGTTTAAGTGGGGTAGCCTAATTGACCCCGAACTGTGGTTGCTTCACTATGCTCGAAACTTATACAATGGCTCCCTACCCTCAGGTCCTAAGACGTTTTAAGTTTGACCACATTTACCCTACATCTTTGATGCAATAAGTGAACCCCCATGCTTCGGTGACAGGGGGGTTGTGTTGTTGCCACAGTGATAAGTCATTGTGTGTATGTGCGGTTTAAGGGTTAGTCATGTGTGAACGAGTCGTGGGTTACGTATATGGGCGGTGGTTTGGTCGAGGGTCATGTTGTAGTTCATAGACTATTGCAAATCGCAGCAAGGTTAGGTGTGGGTCGAAGGTTGCATGACAAGAGCAAGAGAGAGTAGGCTGTATGTAGCAGTAGTGGTTGCTATGCAGTCGAAAGAGAAGGCAGCGAGAGGGAGTAATGGTCAATCGAGAGAAAGAGAAGAAGTGGGCTGTGTATATAGGCGTTAGGGTTGTGCGATGAAGAGACAATAGTAGTGAGAGAGAATCAAGCCGAAAAGGTGGTGTCCATGATCCGTATGGTGTAGGTTCGGTGTGTACATACACCATACATGTCATGGCCGTGGGTTTGGGTGGTTGGCGTGCAATATTTGTGGAGAGGGGAAAAGTCTAAGAGTACGAGAGAGAGAAAGAGAGATAAATCCGACGGTGAGAGAGAATATTGCACGCCATCTATGTCGGTTGCTCAGAGAGAGAGAAATCAAACGGTAAAGGGAGAGTGAGTGAAGTGGAGAGAGAGAGAGAGAGAGAGAGAGGATGTGTGGTCTGTCCAAAATGGGTCCCCCCTTTGCTCTGTGTATGTATGTCTTTTAAAAACTAAACCCCCCTCCATTGTTTTCTGGTGAGCTTCAAATCCCTAATCTCCAGTTAATCCCAATTGCAATATTCATGTGTTTTACCGTTAGGCCGTTAGTTTGTACCTTATCCATATGTGCAATTAAATCTTACATATGGATTAGGTCAGCCTAAGTTAGATTTAAATCTAAACTCAAATCTAACGATCTTTTATTTAAATTAAAATTCTATTCTATTTAAACAATCTAAAAATTCTTTATTTTTTAAATTTTTTGTGACTTTTCAAATTTATGACTTTTTCCATTTTTATATTTTTTCTAAATTTCTTTTTTTTTTTCTTTTTCCTATTTTCCTTTTTTTTTTTTTGTAATTTTCTAGAATTCCCATTTTTTTTTTCTAATTTTGTTCATTTTGTAGAGTTTTCTTTAATTTTCTATTTTTTGAAATTTTTCTAATTTAAGACTCTATAACCTAAACTGAAAAATAAAAGAGAGGAGGGGGGGTAAAAATTAGGTGTCTACAACTATATTTATCAAATTAATTGATACAAGAAAATTGATTGACAAAGAATTGAGTGTATGAAAATCCAACCAAAGAGAGTGAACATATCTCTTCAAGTGCAACTTCTCACATAAGCTGGGAGGAATGCAAAACCATGCAGCTTGGGATGGTGGAGGGGCCCAAATTTAGAACCATATTAAAATGTATTTTATATATATATATATATTTCCTCCTTTAACATTGCTTTCTTTTCCGAGCGTGAGGTAAATGTGGGAAATAGTCAAGTCATTCTAATACATTTTTCCACATAAATTTATCAAACAATATCCTTATACTCCATTATTTGTAACTTAGAATAAATAACTTAATTGTCATAAGTAGGCTATTATATATATATATATATATATATATATATATATATATATAGAATAGCCTACTTAACGCAATACACGGTTAGCATATTTAGTATGAAGTATGAATACACCTTTTACGTTATAAAATAAGCATAAATATGGACAACATTTTCAAATGCTGCCAAGTGTCTAATCTATATAATCTTCCCAATCCTTTATGTTACTTGGAGACGTTCCCGCAGGATTTCTTTCTGGTTCAAACTTATCTTAAGAAGACAATTTCGTATCAATAGTTATTGCATCCTACAGCAAACTCGACGTAAGGATCCCATCTATGTCGGTTGCTTCTTATTTATAGAATTTTGACTCCTAATTTCAATTTATTTTCATTAACAGATCATATTGAAGCCTTCTTCTTGTCTTCTTAAGAGCCATGATGAGCTTTGGGCCTTGTAGTTGGGCAAGCTTCTTATAATGCTCTCAAATTTGGGAAGACTAAATGAGCTGAAAAAACCTTCTCTAGGTCTATTTTTGGAGCACAAAAAACCAAGCAAAACATAACCGGAAGAATCAATTCACTAATTTCTATTCTAAACCTATCAAGCCAAACTTTCCTAAGATGTTGTTTAATTAAACCTAGTTTCCTTAGTACTAGTTTAAGAAAATAGTCCATGATATATAATTGGACTAAAAGCCTATCTATCGAAATATCTCTTTACAAGCGATTTCTCTTATATATGATAGTTTTGATTAAGACCAAACTAGGATTTGAAAACAAACATATTTATTTTAATATAGCAAACATTTATTTATTTATTTTATTGCAAACTCTATCTTAGAGGGGACAAGATCCAATCTTCTCGATTTCAGTTTTATATATATATATGAAGGACTTTACTGCAAATGATTCATTTTTTACTTCTATATCCTCCCAAATCCTCCTTAGTTTCTTATTGTTCTGGGTTTGCTTTGTTCAGTTAGTGTTCCTGAGAGTGCTATGCTAAGTTATGGATATCCTAAATTAGGAAAAATTGGATTACAAGTATAATAGTTGATCCAGTAATATCGGTTACTTCTGAAAGATTCTATTTACTAGTGATAGAAGGATAGTACACCCAAATCAACCATCACATGTAGGCAACACCGGAACGAGTTGCCTAATTATGGCGAAACCTATCTAGTATAAGCTAAGGAGAAAACCTGCAAGCGACGACCTAACGGAATTGGATATTGTCAACTTCTGATAATTGACGCATGGAATTTTCTTGGCGACATAAAAAAAAAAAAAAAATCCTGAATACGTCAAAGCCAGTTTTGATTCAGACCAGTTTTTATTTCCGGTAGTGATCAAAAGAATTATTGAGATGCTCAAGGGAACGACCATCAATTCTAATCACAAACTATATTATATATGGTAAGTGTTTAATATATGGTTAAACAAATTATTACAACAATCCATTTACTAGGAAATAATAGAGGGCGAATAAAAAAACTATTTTTCTTTAATTTTTTATTATTTTATTTACTTAAAAAATTGGTAAGGAATCTCAATTTTTAATCTTTCTATTCTCACTCTGCTGGAAATAGTTGCTTCTTAAGAAAATGCTAAACTTTTCATCATTCCATCTGCAAAAGGAGTAAAAAGTTTAAATAGTATGAGCATTATAACCTTATTAAATCAGTAATTAAATATCTTTTTATTATTTTCTAAAATAATCTACCAGAAACAAAGTATTTTCAATTATATTCCCGACTTATTGTTGCAGTAAATAAGATGAAATAAATACTGAAATAAATAAATATTTTTATTACTTGCAATAAAAATTTATACAAAGTAAATCCTGAATCTATTCCTCCTCCAAGTAATAACTTTTCTATTATGTATTTAGACCAAATAATTAGTGTGCGGTGAAATCTACAAAATCTTATGGATAATAGAATTTTCCATCTTAGAGTAGCAACTAACTTCACCTACAAGGTTTATCCATCTTCCATCTATTCAGGAATATGTCAATAGACAACACATGGAAATGCTTGTCAGTTATCACGAGTGCAAATTTATTACAGCTCATCACTTAGACATTTCTACCTAATCAAATTTGGATTTTAGGACTTAGCGAGTTGTTTAACTGATTTAACTAAACTACACTAACCAAACAATAACTGACAAGGTCCTAGAACATTCTGTTTTCAGTTCTAGGATATAAAGACAGGGCAGATTCCTTGACCCTTCAACGGACACTTGCCAACACTACAAGCAACCACATCAGCTCATGAAATGTTGGGACAACATTTGCTGTGGTTGATGAACAACCATTTGAACTCTTGTCACCTTTCTAGTCCATCCTTTTGCATAATAAACCAATTAATTTCACCTTAATTAAGCCTAAGCTTGTAAGTTTAACCAATGATATTCTTTTCATCTTTATCATGCTCAATTCTCTTTTTAATTTCTTGCAATGATGTCCTAGATGTGCTTAAATACTTGCATTCTAGGATACCCCAACCCAGCTAAATTTTTTTTTTTATTTTTGCTGCTAAATTGGAAAACCTGAAGCAGTCATGAGAACTTACACCATAATCAACTTGATTCTACTTCTCATTTACCCGAGTTGGTTCGCGGATGTTGAAGACGATAGTTTAAAACTAGGAGCTTCTTTCATTTTTGGCGACTCTCTGGTCGACGCCGGAAATAATAATTATCTGTCAACTTTGTCAAAGGCTAATAACCCACCAAATGGAATAGATTTCAAAGCCTCTGGAGGGAATCCTACCGGCAGATACACTAACGGAAGAACAATCGGGGACATTGTTGGTATGGAACTACCGAAGGATGAGTAAAGTGATTGATGATACCGTCGTACTGATCAATTTTAACGCTTCATAATATTTCTAATAATGCATGCGATTCTCTTTACAGGTGAAGAACTGGGACAACCGAACTATGCCGCTCCGTTTCTGGCCCCAAATACCACAGGCAAAGCAATCCTGAGCGGAAGCTAACTACGCGTCTGGGGGTGGAGGAATTTTGAATGCAACTGGAAGGATTTTTGTGAGTGCCATACCTACCTGATACGATGTTTTCTTTCTTTTCTTGCAATGTGATTTCTCTAAATCTTTACAAGGTGGATGGCTTGATGACATATAATGCAAAAACATTCACTTCATGTCATGATTCCGATCTGCATAAGCAGAGACATTATCTCTGAAGTTTGAAGTTGCCTTTGCAGATCAATAGGCTGAGCTTGGACATACAAATTGACTATTTCAATATAACAAGGGAGCAGATTGATAATCTGATAGGCCCTTCAAAAGCTAAAGACTATATAATGAAGAGATCAATCTTCTCAATAACAATTGGAGCCAATGATTTCCTTAACAACTATATGCTTCCCCTCCTCTCTATCGGTGCCAGGATCTCTCAATCCCCAGATGCTTTCATTGATGACATGATCAGTCACTTGAGAAATCAACTGACCGTAAGTATTATCGGTGTCCAAACATCTGAAAGAAGAAAATTTTGCTCAGAGCCCTCTAATTGACAATGGTTGTGATATTTGAAATGACAGAGACTCTATCAGCTAGATGCTAGAAAATTTGTGGTAGGAAATGTTGGGCCTATTGGATGCATACCTTATCAGAAGACGATAAATCAGCTACAAGCAAACGAATGCGTGGAATTGCCCAACAAGCTGGCACAACAATACAATGCACGCCTCAAGGACCTGCTAGCTGAACTGAATGATAACCTGCCAGGGGCCACATTTGCACATGCAAATGTTTATGATCTTGTAATGGAACTTATCACAAATTATGACAAATATGGTAAGTGGCACCCATAATATCTCGCGATATGCAAATCCACTTGGCAAAATTTCATGATTAGAGTGACCCAGTTATTCGATGAGAACATACGTCAATCATGAAAACCTATAGTTTGATGTAAATTTTATGACAAATCCATTTGGTATAACTGCAGGGTCTATAACCGCAAGTCGAGCTTGTTGCAGAAATGGGGGCCAATTTGCTGGGATAATACCATGTGGGCCGACTTCTAGTATGTGTAATGAGCGCTCAAAGCATGTATTTTGGGATCCTTACCATCCAAGTGAGGCAGCAAATCTTATATTGGCAAAACAATTACTTGATGGAGACACCAGATGGATCTCTCCAATGAATCTCAGGCAACGGAGAGATCTCTAATTGTATCTCTGTTGTCATTGATGCGTTGCATCAGTTAAATGAGAGTTTTTAGATAACTTTAACTGCAAAACTTATGGCGCCTCTGGCATAGCAAGATTATCCTTTAGAAAATCTTTTATTTTATTTTGTGTTCTTCCATATTTTTCACTCTTGTTTTCCATTGCATATTTATAAAAGAAACTAGTATGAATTCTTTTAAGTTAATACCTATAATGTTACAAACCCTTGATATCTTCGAAACTAGAATATTAAATATTAGTCTCATTCACGAACATCTTGTTTTATCAAAGGAAATGAGCTAGTGCATGTATTATAAGCATTGGGTTTATCCAATGATCATTCTCACTGAAGCTATATATAGATAATTCATGCAATAACTAACTCAAAGATGGCCACCAACTCACCGGTCCTGGGTAGTTATGCAGAGCAAAAAACATGGAAAAATCTGACCATTTGCATGCAACTCTAGGACCCCTTCTTTCTCATCTTAATAAAAAAATTTATAGAAGTTATAGCATTTGGCAAATTTTATCATGTCTGAGAATTTGATGGAGAACAAATTAAAAAATGTTAACCCCTTAGTTAACGAAACCAAGAACTGTGAATATATGGAAACCTAGACCACTAAATAAGAAATTAGGAATCTAAGATATATAACCTAGACCCGTTGACTATAAATTGAGCCAAGAAATTAAGGTGTAAACAAATGTCATGAGAGCTGTAAATTCTTGATAAGTTCAATAAAGAAGTAGATACTTAATTTTCATGAAACTTAACTCCGCAGAATAGTTTATTACAAGTTTAACCTATCTATAGGCAAAAGAAACAAATGCAATAATCTTCTACATGAGACAGCATATATCCTAAGAATAGAAACTAGAAATAACTCTAATATGAGACTCTAAAATCGGAAGCTCGACCTCAATCATGAATGGCGCCTTCCTCAAATTGCCCAAGGTCAGTTCCATTGGACGCCGCGGTCCATGCATGCAACCTCACTCCATTTTTCCACTTCAACTTGGCTCACTTAATCTTCCTGGTTGCTTGCATCCAACCAAATTGGTATTTTTGGCCACAAAACTAACTAAATTAATATAATTTGAAATTTTGCTTGATTCTTCAATTGGAGCTTCTTGGACTTAATTCTGTATACACGTTATAACCCTTCACTTTAAGAAGATTCGTCTTCGAGTCTTGCTTAGACCTCCTAAATGCAAAATCAATATGCAGAAAACAAATGTTTTTGCCTACCTCTAGCTAAATTGAATATTAATTTTCGTACATAACATAGAATATTTAGTTGTGTTGAGGTTGATTTAAGTAATTAAGCTTTTACCTTAGTTTAATATCATAAACCAATTTACTGAGCTAGTAATAAGGTCCTGAAAACTTAGCTTTGGCGTGGTAGGTTTTATAAGGATCACTACCAACTTTTTCACTCTCAATCTTATGCAATTATTTCATGTGCAAAAGTTAGATTTGAAAAAGGTTTTTTTACCTTGTTTGGCCTTAAGGCTTATGTTACATTTACACTTATTTTATGAAGAAATAAGGTAAGTATTTTAAAGTTAAATGGAGTTGGGCCTAATTCGGGTCATAATCCAAGCCCAAGCCTACGGAATCCTTAAGGACATGAGGCTTTCATGTAGACCACCAATCATCAAGAATTGATCCAATGGCTCCCAACAACAGTTCATCTAATACATCCATCCTAACTTGATCTAACGATCGAGGTTAGCTGCCAAAATCTATATATAAAAGCCTCCCTCTCCCCATTTAAACCATTGGAAGCATCGACAAGCTTTGCATAAACGTCATTATTCTACTAAAATCACTCCACAAAAGATCAAACATCAAACCGATGAAGAACAAATCCAAAACAAATCAAGAGCATATGATTCAATTATGCTATGAGACATCAAGCTTGTCTATTCCTCTTCTACACCTCGTTTTGAGATTGTCCAATCACATATCATCAAATCAAGACTTTTCTAAAATTAATCGATGCACTCACTACACATAATCAATCAACTAAGTGATTTGCAATTGAACATTGAACATCATACAAGTGATAGAATATGCTACTTGCTTTCAATTTTTAACTTGATAATCTCAACGTAGGAAATTTCTAGGCTTCTTAATCTGCCGCCCTTTCACGCATTACAAAATCGATAACCTTTATTTCCCATTCTTTTGCTTTCTCTAACTCTAAATTACTGTCGATAACCTCTGATTCGTTAGCAATTGACAGCTCCTGAATCTCGTTCGCGCCAACCTCTACTAAAAACACTGCCTTTCTTCCTCTTAAGCCTCTACAATTTTCAAATTTCCACTCTTATCCTCTCTTTTTCTTCACCATTCCCATACTCTTGTATTTCTGCTCAAGCTCTACTCATGTATTTATATCAGCAAGCGACTTCTCCTCCTTCTCATAGATGACTACTGAATTTTTCATTTCTCATTTTTGGCATCTTTGTTCAAAAATAGGATTTTTATTTAAATAACTCAAGAACACTACAATTAACAGAACAAAAGCAAATCATTTTTTTTAATATATAGTTTTCCATTATGAGAGAGACTTTTATACCAATTAATGGAGTAGATAACGACCCGTTAATATCGAAACCAAGAACCATAAACATATAAAAACCTAGACCTGCTGATTAGGAAATTCGGAGCCTAAGGTATAGAACTTAGGACCCCAATAACTATAATCAAGTTAAGAACCTAAGGTATAAACGAACGCTGCAAGAATTATAAATTCTTGATAAACTCAGTAAACGAGTGAAGACTAAACGTTTATAAAAACTCAGCTTTACTGAATGGTTTATTACAAGCTTTGGCCATTTACAGGAAAAATAAGCACTAGTAAACTAGCAAACAAGTACATAGAAAGAAACATAATAACAATCTACTAAGTAAGGCGACAGATATCCTAACAATGGAAACTAGAATAACCTAACAGCTATTAAAAACGTAAGATAAAATTAAATAAAATAAAAAAAGAAACTAATTAAAATAGCTAAATCAACTAAAAGACAAAACTTCCATAAAATTGTGAAACCAGATGCTCAAACTTAACCGTGATTATGCCCCAATCGACGTACCTAAGGCAGGTTCAACCAGACCCTGATGTGGCAACCATGCTCATGCATGCAACCTCGCTCCATTTTCCACTTCAACATGGCTCACTTGATCTTCCTGGTTGGCTTACATTCACCTAAGTTAGTAACTTTTGGCCTCAAGATTAATTAAATTAATATAATTTGACATTTTGCTTGGTTCTTCAATTGGAGCTTCTTAGGAGTTGATTTCGTGCATGCATCAAATTTCCTATCAACCGTGGGTGTAAATCATGGTAAATAATTTATCAATGACTCAATAAGGTATTGCCGCTCTTCCTAACATGCACAGGCTACACGAGATATGATCCTACCATAATAGACAAGATTCTTGACACTTGCATTCATACCAGCAAAACCCTACTGTCCAGACGCTTACCTGTGTAAGACAGAAAGAAAGAAAGAAGTTAAAGCATACACTGAAAATGATGCACCAGTTAAAGTCAAGCACCCTTTTCTATAG
Organism: Lumnitzera littorea; assembly: GCA_024138015.1. Taxonomy (NCBI): domain Eukaryota; kingdom Viridiplantae; phylum Streptophyta; class Magnoliopsida; order Myrtales; family Combretaceae; genus Lumnitzera; species Lumnitzera littorea. The sequence goes on from JAMXBB010000010.1 coordinate 39,446,422, forward strand.
GAGCATTTTTTTTTTTTTTTCTTTAAGAAGTGTAGTGAGTGCAGCCACTATGGAGTTATGTACCAATACATGCAGGCCCTATTTCATTCCTGATTAATAAAAGCAAATACATGGAGCCTTCAAAACTCTCTTTCCTTTTTCCTCATTTAACTCTTTCACAACAATAAATTGCTAATATGGACCAGCCCTTCTCCTTTCTGATTATGCGATTTTGAAATAGGGAAACAATACTGACAACACTAGCTTTAGTCCGAATCTCTTACAAAATAATATAAATGTTAAGGAGATACGGTCCTTCCAGTGACTCTTTTAAAGTGTACTGTGTTTATGTTTATGGATAGAGACTCAAATCTTCTTCCTTAATGCTTTCAAAGACATTGGATTAAATGGACCACATATTTAGCCTTGTTAAAACTTGAAAATGAACCAAAACCCACTTTGAAAGAATAATTTCATCCTTTTGGCAAATACAGGTACTGTTCTATCACAGTCATCAGGTCTACCGATAACTGCTGCAACTCATCTATATTTGATAATATGACAGCTCATCAAATTATCAAATACTAAGAAAGCTGAATGGTTCAGACATTCAAAATAACGATGATTCATGGAAAGAAGCAGGGGTTCTATGATAAAAGAAACCATTGGCACTGTTTGCCATGAAGAATCAATCCATCAAGATGCAAAACTATATTTAAACTTCTTACATCAGGCACTATAATGCTTAGTTCATAGATATTAAAAAAAATATATTCATAACTTTTATTGGCTACAAATTTAAGCAAGATGTGAGATTCGCTATATGATTTTGATTCTAATCCCTGACAACTTTCTCTTGCACATGTAGGCCAGTAAATGATGCCAACACATTACTCCTTGCTCAGTATAATAAATCCTTAATTATGACGTCCCAGTTGTAAGCCTTAGAATGATTAGTATAATGTTCATGCAGCTGTGGATAAAAATCATTTAACTCCAGGAAATAAGTAGGTCATACCAGCAAATTGTCAAGATGGATATGACAACAGGTAATAGCTAGGCGTCTCCTCACACTTCCCAAGTTTTCAACATTTTATCTGAGATATCCAATATGACAAACTGTAGATCCCAAGCCATTCTAAGCCCAACACATGCAAGAAGATACTGAACATTTCAATTTGAACATGGTGTGAGGGCAGAATACTACATTTTTTGAGGCAACATGCAACTCTCCCCCTTCCCATCCCTCAGCCTTTTTCTTTTTGTTTATTGGATTGGATTGTTTCTTGGGGGTGGGGTTGGGTGGTATGCATGCCACTGGTATACCTTATGCAGCCCATCAGCACCAAAGCCTACAAGTTACATATCATCTCATCAAGATCACCAGCTTCCAGTCTTATCATGTTTCCACGTAGTCTATGAAGTTCTAATTGGGTTTCATTTATGTCGGGGTGTGACTGATCACCAGAAGAGAACATATGAACATCCTTCTGTGCCTCAATCCAGCTTAATCCAGGCTCTTTCTCCATCATTAGCCCTCTTAGCTTTTGTCTCACTTCTGCAACATTATTCCACCTCCCTACTGCAGCATAAAGGCTACCAAGTAAGACATAGGTTGCACTATCTTCTGCATCTAAACTTAGAACTTGCTCTGCCGCATGGACACCCCTTGGCAAATTTCGAAAATTGACACATGAGCTCAACAAGGTTCGCCATAACTCCAAGCGGCCTTCATAGAAAGGTGTTTTCCAAATCATTTCTTCCGCCTCATCCAATAATCCCGCTCGACATAACAAACTAATCATGCATGAATAGTGCTTTGGCCCTGCTCTAATACCACATTCTTTCATATAATTCCATAAATATTTTCCTTTCTCAACCATGCAACTATGGTTACATGCTGAGAGTAGAGATAGAAAGGTTACTTGATCAGGAATGAGACCTTGCAAGAGGATTTTGTCAAAGAGCTCTAGGGCTACACCCGCCATACTGTGGTGGCCATATCCTCCGAGAATTGAGTTCCAACACTTCAAATCTGGGAGAGATATTCTGGAGAATACGGACTCAGCAGCCAGGATGTCACCATTTTTTGAGTACATATCTACCAAACTTCCACAGACAGCCAAGTCAATCTCATAGCCTGTTTTTACAGATAATGAATGAATCATTTTTCCTTGTCTTAGAATTGCAAGATCAGCACAAGCACTCAAAGCGCCACTTAATGCATAATTGTCAGGCATGTGACCTTCAAGGAACATGTCACAGAAATATCTTAAAGCACTTCCTCCATCTGCCAATCTAGAATGAGCTGTGATCATCTCTGTCCAAAGAACAGCATCCTTCTCAGGTAATGAATAAAAAATAGTTTCAGCAGACTCATTTTCTCCCTTTGAAAAGTACATTAAGACTAATGTACTTCCCACATATAAGCTGCTCTCAAGTCCTTTCTTGATCACTAGACCATGAAGAGGTTTCCCCAAATCATTCACTATCAATGCAGCAGTTGCCGAAATGACCACTGCAAAAGTATACTCATCTGGTTTCGGCAATGAATTCCTACTTAAATGGGAGAAAAGATCTACAGCCATTTCTTCATCACCATTGTCAGAAAACCCAGAAATCATTGAATTCCAAGAAACTAAATCCTTATTTTCAATTTGGTTAAATATCCTCCATGCTGTAGCTATGTCACCGCAGCTGCAGTACATGTCTAGTAGAGCATTTTGCATTGGCAAATCAATTTTGGCTTTAGAAACAATGGTGCGAGCATGTATTGTCTGGCCAAATTCTAAGTACCCCAACCTTCCACAAGCATTCAAGATCATCGAGTACGTGTACTCAGTTGGAGAAACACCAGATAACAACATCTCACCATATAGACTCAGTCCCTCCGTTACAGTTTCATTCTTCAAGCACCCAAATATCATTGAATTCCAGGCGACCGCATCTTTCACTGCAACACAACCAAAAACTTTCTTTGCAGACTCCAAATCTCCAAAACCAGAGTACATCCCAAGTATGGACGTCTGAACACGGGTATTATTCCAAAATCCAAACTTTACGACTTGGGCATGAAACAATAACCCCATAAACCTATCTTCAACCAAAGAGCAAGCTTGAACCGAACTAGTAAAGCTTAACCCATTAGGCCTAAGACCCTCAAGCCCCATTTGGGCCCATAACTCAACTATCCAGAATGAATAGCTGGGATCTTTCGAATACGCAGTGATAAGCGCGTTATAAGAGACAATGTTTCTATGCGGCATTCTGTCGAACACTTCGCGCGAGTCCCCAATGGACCTGCATCGAGCGTACATGGAGATAAGATTGTTGTGGAGGTATGGGGACAAGGCTGACGTAGTGTTTGTCGAGATGAGGATTGACGCATGGATTTGACGCGCGGCCTTGAGGGAAGTGATACGGGTGCATCTTTCGATTAGAGCGAGCAATGCAGGTGAAAAGTAATCGCAAACCGGTGGCATAAAGGAGCGGCTTGCGAAAACTTTGTAATGGTCAGTGCTGAGCACTTGTTTGTTAACTAGATCGGAGCGTGCACGGCTCTGTTTTTTTTTTTTTTTTATTCTTTCTTTTCAATTTTTAGTATACGATAGATGTAGTCACTTAAGGAAAAGAAAATTAATATTGTATCTTTTAATAAAAATCTCAAAAATATAGTATTTGAATTTGATTTTTCAAAATGTAAATTTTAAATGCATTGAAATTGGTTTTTAAAAAAGCTGAATATATAAATTTTAGTATGAAAAACCAATTTTATTATTTGTAAAGAAATCAATTTTTTAAAAGCCAATTTTAATTTAATTATTCCAAATCATTTTAGATATTATATTTTTTAGCAGCCGATGTGACATTCTCTTTTTTTTTTTTTTCTTTTTTATCCAAGAAAGCTTACTTGGGTTCGAATACCATTATCTTCAATTTTGGGAATCAAACATGCAATGCTACCAAATACATTTTTCTTGTTTTTGAGTTTACATTATTGTATTAAACTCAATCAAAATTGGCTTTTGAAAAGCAAATTTTGAGTACACTACTTAAAATTATCTATTGAAAATGTAACTTTAGTTCATTTTAAAAAAACCAATTTTAAGTGTCAGACTTTTAGGATTATTTTTTAAAGAGCTCTATTTTACAATTTAAAAAAATACAATATTAATTTCCTTTTTTCAATTGATCTACATGTTGTGAGATTTTACAAACAAGTAATTTACAATTTCCTTGTTAACAAATAAGAACTTTGTCTTTTTATCATTAAATTGTTAACTAGATATGAGACTATTTAAAACATTTAATTATATACAGAAAGAACCATATGGTAAAAAAGATAAATAAATTGTTTGTGATATTTAATCAATTTCATAATTGATAAGATATTGTATTCATAAAATAATAACTTGAATTTGGCATGAACATGTAAAATAGAATTTCACCATTAATGAAAAAGATGACAATAATAAAAGTTTTCAAAATTATAGATATATATATATATTACTTAAATTATAATCAAAAGCTCAATTTACTACTTGAGTTTTCGACTTATCCAATTTGGTATTAATTGGAAATTTTCCTATCTTTGTTACAACCTGTTGTATATACATGTAACGCATGTCTCATTTTGATTAATAACTAGAATAAGTTGATAATAACAATAATATGAAAATTTTCGGTTAAGTACAAGCTACTGAAGTACATTACATAATCTATTTTTGGGATTCGTGACTTACTCATTCAGTGACTTTAGCATCAGAAGTTCCCAAAATAGGTATTATTGGATAAAGTGAATTCAATTTATTAACTAAGCTTTTAACTTCTCAAATTTTGTACTAGTTGAAACTTTTCCTATCATCAGTACTATATACTGCATAAACGTATGTTACATGTAACGCATGTCTCATTTTGATTAGTAACTAGAATAAGTTAGTAATAACAATAATATGAAAATCTTCAATTAGGTACAAGCTATTGATGTACATTACATAATCTGTTTTTGGAATTAGTGACTTACCCGTTTAGTGACTTTAGCATCAGAAGTTCCTAAAATAGGTACTATTGGATAAAGTGAATTCAATTTACTAACTAAGCTTTTAACTTCTCAAATTTCATACCAATTGAAACTTTTCCTATCATCATTACAACATGCTGCATATACGTGTGACACGTGTCTCACTTTAATTAGTGACTAGACTAAGTAAGTAAGTAATAATAATACAAAAAGTTTCAATTAGGTACAAGCCGATAAAGTATATTACATAGTTTGTTTTTGGGATTAGCAACTTACCCATTAATGACTTTGGCACTAGACGTTCCCAAAATGGGTACTACCGAATCAAGTGAATTCAATTTAGTACCTGAGCTTTAAACTTATCAAAATTGATACAAATTGGAACTTCTCCTATCATTTTACTACCTATTGCACATGTATGCAACACTTGTCTCACTATGATTAGTAACTAGACTAAGCAAGCAATAACAATGATATAGTAAGTTTCAATCAAGTACAGGCCGATAAAGTATATTTTATAGTCTGTTTTTAGGATTGACAACTTACCCATTTAATATCGCTGGCACTAGGCATTCCCAAAATGGGTACTATCTAATGATAGTAGGATGTCACCCCTAACTACAGCTTGGCGCATTACCTGCTAAGCTAGCTTACTTCACCGAAGTCAACAATGCAACTTGTTTCGACGATTTGGGAAACTTTGGGCTTGGCTAATTTGGTGGGCCAAAGAGCCCAACCTATCCATTCAAGTTCATTGAATTTGAAAAGTAGTGCAAATAGTTAAACATCCGCCTAGCACAACTGCATAACCACCAATTACACCATGTTTTTAGGCATGTGCTTAAATTAAGAAGCCATCGTATGGTCCAGGATAAAGAGCTACCCATCACTACAGTTATTAGACCAACACCCATAAATATGGAAGCATCAATGCTATAAGAACTCTCTACACTCTTTGAACATTCACTCACTTGTTCTCATACTCTCCTACATACTAACTGAGGCATCAAAATGGCTACGTTGTACTAGCTTCAGCACCCGCTAGCCTAACTTTCTTTCTCTTTTACAAGATTTAACCTACCTACTATTTATGATGAACAACATTTTAGCATCATCTATTTTTGCCCTTTCTACTTATGGCTAAGACACGCATAATCAAAAGTATAAGGGGCGGTGCTTCTCCCCAGTGCTTTCAAGAGGGGATTAGGTACCCTAACAAGTATCGTTTAGCTAGACTAGAGCAACTTTATGCTAATTTAACCAAAGAAAATCAAGAATTATCTAAGAAGAATGATGAAATTATAAATCTTATCTAGAAAAATAGTTTGCCAAATCAAAATCAGGAGCATAAAGATAATAGTGTCGAAGACTTTGATAATTCAGTCCATTCACCTGAACTACCAAGAAAGCAAGTCGAAGCAACACATATAACTCCAACCTTTGCACTTAAAAGAATGGAAAAAGGAAAACAACCACAGCACGAGCATTATGTCGAACCATGGTATGCAGCACCTGATGTAGACAAGTATACCTATCAATTTATAATATAGCGGATTAAGTCCAAGTATTGATTCCCCAGGACATTAACTACTCATACTCACTAAGTCTCTATTATCTAACTGGCAATTTAAATTTCAAAAAACTTAAAGAAGCAAATCTAAATTATTACTAAAACTAATTTAAAGATTAACTAAGATGCAATTTAAGAATTAATAAGGAAGTAGTTCAATTAATTCAAGATTCAATATTGTACGTAGATTTTGCTTCCCCTAAACTTAACATGTAAATTTCCTAAAGATAATTTAATTTATTCTTTAATTTTTCTTGATTGAGAGAATTTTCTACTAAAGTTAATCACTTTCCTAACTTAATTAACCTTAACCCTAGAATCATCTATTAAAATCTCTTCTCAATAGTATGACCTAAGATTGCATTATTGAATAATGAATTCTCTACGCTTTAATTTGAAATCTAGAAAAATCTTGCAAATTATCTCTAATTTTGCAACAATTCTCATCAACTATACCTAGATCTAATTTTATAAGAAATCTCTCAATTCTCCTATAAGATATTAAATCTAGATTATTACTTATGGAAATAATAACCTAAATCACGAAGCATACATGGTTGAATCAAGAAATTAAAAAAGAACTAAATTAATCAAGCAATTATAATATCACACGAATAGATCTAGGTTTTACATGAATAGATCTAGGTTTCACAAAACCTAAATACCAAAATTCTACTCTTTATATACTGCAAAATAGGAATCTAAAAACGAAGTATAGAAAGTAATAGAAAGAATCATCATGAAATCTAAAAAAAATTGAATCTCGAAATTTTCTCTTCTCCTTGCTTTCTTGGTTGTTTTTTACTTCAAAAACTCCCCTAAAGTTGTGTCAAAAAGTCTTCTTAGATAAATCCTAACAAGGTTTTATATATGAAGAATTAAAAAAAAAAAAATAGATTGGCTAGAAAAAACACGACTAGGGATACAATCATGTCTTTTAGTAATGTAACAATCTGTGCTTCATGTTTGTCTTTTTTTTTCTTAAACTTGGAAACGACACTATCGACGACATGATCGTGTCTTTTGGTCATGTCCTAAGCTGTAACAGTCGAAAAACAATTCTAATTTTTCCTTGAAATGATATAGCCTATGTCGTTCAACTATATTAATCTTCAAACTTCTTATTTTCTTGTATAGATCGTTTCAAAACCTAACAAACAAAATTTTACTCAATCAAGTATTATTATCTAAAAATAATCTCAAATATTAGGGAAAATCATCAAAAATCACCAAATAAAATATGTGCAATTAAAAACTCATCAGTACCTTTGCTACGACTAGTCGATAGTTTACAATTAAGAAGAGTCTTTTTGTTCTAGAAATCTTCAAGGAAGTAATACCGCGACATGCTAAATTGCCATAGTTTGAAATATACGATGGAACAAAGGACTCGAAGTGATACGGACTCGTAGGTGAACATATGAACCCAATATTACACATAACTAAAGGGGGGTGGGTCCAAGCCTCGAGATGGCTTGAAAAGTAAATAATAGTCGAGGGATGAGTAAGGGTTCCTGTACACCAATGAAAGATATGACGTACCAACGCCTCATATGAGCTCGAGTCACACTTGATATGACATACAAATTTAACCAGAGGTCACTCGCCACTAGTCCATGCTCGAATGGGCTAGATAAGAGTAGCTCAAAAGTAAGCAAAAAGGACACTTAACTCAAGAGGTAGTAAAAAGTTTAATGTATTCTTTTGTGTATATATGTGTAATTCATTCTACGACTATTACAGTATTTATAGTATTCAGTTAGGATAAGTCTTAAATTATAGAAATTACATAAATGGATCCCTATTCACTAAACAAAAAGGAGAATAATTTATAGGAGAAGCACAAAATCATGCAAAAGAATATCCTCTGTTAGAAAGGACAGTACGGATGTCAAAAAGGACAACGCACTCACGTTTGATATCAGAAAGGACAATATGTACGCACTTTTACTCAATCTGTAGTCTTAATAACAATGTGAGCTAAGTAGGGGTAAGCCTTTTGATCAAGTCAGGTTAACGGCAGTAGTTCGATACTCTGATTATTGGGGTCGGACAAGGGTTAGTTTGGGGACAGTTCACATTTAAGTCGACCTCGGATGGTCGGCTCCTAGCAATTGTCAAATTGGCCTCGATACTATAGAGATAGTTGTTTTTCTTACTCGGTGCTTAGACTGAGGTATTGCAGAGGGGTCAGATCTGTAGGTCAGTTGATCACCTTGGCAACTTCTAGGATGGTGTGGAGAGCGAAGTAACCCAACAAATCGGACTGGGGTAAACACTGCTCTTCAGTGCTTAACTTTCCTTAAACAACTCGGTAGACCATATAAAAAAGCCCTCGAGCTCCGAAGCAAGTGATCAATCCTTGATCCTTATCATCCCCTCCAAGTTGTTTGAGATTTGAGATCAAATCTAGTTCAGCTTCAGGTTGCTCATCCTTAAGAGTGTAAGGTTGAAGATCGGCAATGTTAAAGGAGTCTGAGACTCCATATACTTCAAGTAGTTCAATCCTATAGGCATTAGGGTTGATCTTTTCAAGCACTTTGAAAGGTCCATCAGCTTTGGGAGATAACTTGCTCTTCTTCAAGTTTAGGAATCGTTCCTTGCTAAGATGTATCCAAACCAAATCACCTAGTTGAAATTCTCTCTTCCTCCGTACTTAGCTTCACTTTTCGAGCTTAGTATTAACTCGGCTTAATTGCTTTACAACCTTTTGGTATATAGCTCTGATGGCTTGTACTCTTTCTACTGCTAGCCAGTCATCATTAAGCCTTGGCTAGGGTACTTGGTCCATTAGGAGCTCAGGGTTGAATCTATAGGTGACCTCGAATGGTGACATGCTTGTTATGTTGTGGGCAGTCCTGTTGTAAGCAAACTCAATTATTGGTAGGCATAGATCCTAGTCGGTTATGTTTCATCCGACAGCAACCTACAGCAAAGTTCCTACGGTTCTGTTAACAACCTCAGTTTGTCCATTGATCTATAAATGGCAAGATATGCTGTACAATAGCTTAGTTCTCATTCACCTCTATAGTATCCTCTAAAAGTGTCTCATGAACTTTGGGTCTCTGTCCAAAACAATGGTTATGGGAACTTTGTAAAGCTTGATTACTTCCTACAAGAAAAAAAAAAAAAAGAGATAACTGAAGCGGCATTAGTTTTGAAGCAGGGTACGAAGTATGCTATCTTACTAAATCGATCCACAACCACCATGATGGATTCCTTCCCTCGGGACATTCTTAGAAATCCCAACTTGAAGTCCATATTTAGTTTAGACCATGGTTTGGTTAGGACAAGCAAGAGTAGATAATGTCCTTATTTAGCTTAGCTCTTTACCTTCCTACAGGGTATACACTTTTCCAATACGGACTATACGTCTCTCATCATTTTCTATCAAAAGAATCTCACAGATAATACTTCATGGGTTCGACACTGGCCAAAATGTCCTAACAATCCTCCTCCATGCCTCATACACTAACAATTCTCTCGAAACAGGTCGAGATATATAATCTCCTCTTCCTAAATAGGTATCTATCTTCCCTATGATAGTCATCCAATGTACGTCCTTCCTCACATCGAACATAGATAGGACTAAAGTGTGGGTCCTTAGCATATAAATTCCTTATGGTTAAAAGACCAAGTAGCATTGTTTACAGTTCGATCAGGAAGGTATGTCATCCCGATAAGGCGTTAACCACTACATTGGCCAAATCATTGTATTTAAGAGCCCTCAGGTACGAAGAAGTTTTCTATATAGAGGTTGATCTAAAGAGGAAGTCTAACAGTATAGGGAATGCTAAAGCAAAAGTTGAGGAAATTCAACTTGGTGACAATCTAGATAAAACAACTAAGATAGGGAGATCACTACTAGCAAAAATTTGATAGGACATGATTAAATCCTTCAAGATAATGCTGATGTCTTTACATAGCCCCCTTCAAATATGTTGGGCATTTTGAGAGAAGTCATGATGCATAAGTTATAGATTGATCCCAATACGAAGGTTATTCAACAAAAGAAATAGCATTTTGCCCCCCAATAGCAAGCAACAATTGAAGAAGAGGTTCAAAAGTTACTCAAGGTAGGGTTCATAAGAAAAGAGACTTATCTAACCTAGTTGGCTAATTGCATACTAGTCCAAAAGTCAAACGGTAAATGACACATGTGCATAGACTTCATTGACTTGAATAAGGCTTGCCTTAAGGATTGTTTCCCCTTGCCGAAGATTAATTAGATGGTTGATTCAACTACTAGGCATGTCTTGCTCTCTTTCATAGATGCATTGTCTAACTATAACTAGATCATGATGTAGAAGAAAGACAAGGTACATACATCACTTATTACGAACTTTAGAACTTATTACTATTATACCTTTTGGGCTAAAGAATGTTAGTGCGACCTATTAAAGACTTGTAACAAAAATATTTAAACCCCAAATCCACCACAATGTCAAAGTATATGTCAACTATATGATTGTCAAAAGCAAAGAGCAGGATTAGCACCTTACGGATCTCCATAAGACATTTGACACTTTAAGGAGGTACAACATAAAGCTTAATATACAAAAATGTGTTTTTGGAGCTACATTGGGCAAATTCTTAAGGTATATGGCGACTCAACACTACATTGAAGCAATCCTTAGAAAGATTAATGCAATAAGGAATATAAGTCCCTAAGTATCGTCAAGGAAGTTTAAGAGTTAATAGGACGAATTGCTACCCTGAACACATTTTTTTCAAAGAGTACAGATAGATGTATAGAGCTTTTTAAGATTTTGAAGAATTTTAAAGAGTTTGTGATCCCCTAAAATCGTTTTTAAGGTAACTATACTTAGATTTAGGATCTTTGGAAAAACTTATCCAATTAAGCCTAAATATTACTATTAGGTTAAGAAAGTTAGTTGAATAAGATGAATTGCTACCCTGAATAGATTTGATTCAAAGAGTCCAGATAGATGTATAGAGCTTTTTAAGATTTTGAAGAATCCTAAGGAGTTTATGATCCCTTAAAATCATTTTTAAAGTAACTATACTCGGATTTTGGATCTTCGAAAAAATTTATCCAATTAAGTTTAAACATTACTACTAGTTTAAGAAAGTTAGTTGAAGTGACCCTATGTAGTTAGATTTTAAAAATTATATCCTAAAGCCCTAATTTAGTATAAGAAGTACAATTATTCAATATAGCATAAAATTCATCAAAACCCCTAAAACTAATCTCAAAACATATCGAGAACTTACAAATAAGTTATTTAAGCTATAAAAAAGAATAATATAGAATAATATACTATATGAACGTATATGTATTTTATGAATATACCTAGTATATATAATAAATATACTTATAAATTAGCCCAATAACCTAAAAATATATATAATAAGCGATGAATTCACAAAAATTAAATAGAAAACATATCTTAAAAATAAAATACATGCTAGAAACATGATTATATGTATGTAATTACTCACTACATGTAATATATATTTGGGATATATATCCATATATTAAAAAAATCATCAAATATTAATATAAAATACCAAAATACACTAAAATATCATCTAAAAATTATAAAAAAAATAAGAAACAACTTGGAATATCATTAGATTAAACGTCGAGCAACTTAAAAAGCATAAGTAGCTGCATCAAAAGTAATTTTATAAAAATTCAACACCTCATGCTTATAATTTGACACTTGTAATTAAAAGAAAATTGCTTAATAATTAAGAAAAAAAATCCAACTGCTCAAACAACTATAAATAGGACTTAAGACATCATTTCAAACATTTTAGAACTTAAGACACCCAAAAGAAATTTTGAAAAAAACTAGAAAAATTGGACAAAAAAAAACAAAACAAACCATACCTTATACTGATTCCCCACCTAAACCACCACTTGCTATGAAGCCCCGCCGACCATCGACAAAGCCACCAACACCCCTCACCAATGACATACTTCTTCCAATTACTACATCGTCGACAAACACTAGATTAAAAAATCTACCCTATTTTTCATTAATTTCTAAAAAATATTAAATGAAATAAGAAAAATATGAAAAAAAAATATTTCTAAGTTATTTTATATATAATTTAATGTGAAATAATTATTTTGATAAAAAAATTAAATATTATATACTTCCTTAAAGACACACTATTCACTTGAATTTTCGAATTGAAAATAAATATATCAAATAATACTATTTAATGCTCAAAATTTTTTTTTAACATTATAATTCATATAGTTTGATGCTATGTAACCCAATTTTGAATTTGCTATGTCTAGTATTTATTGTATTTTTAGCAAAAATAGGCATTTTTAGAGATAATTTAGTTTTTATAAAAACAATTAATGAAATTCACATGTAATGACTTCTGGACACTTGTAATGATAGTAGGATATGTTGGAAATTATTTTGTATAAAAAAAATATTGTTTACTTAATTAATCGTAATTTAGGGGCAAATTTGTAATTCTACTTATATAAATGATAAATCTAATTGCATAAAACTAATTACTTATTCAATTCCATATATTTTTCTAAGTCTATAAAAATTTTCATAGGATTAATTGGTGATCCTAGCTATTTATTATGAATTTTCCTAATTAAATAGCTTGATTTACTTAACGAGGTACATTTTTAACAAAAATAAGCTAAAATATAATGAATATTTAAATAAATCTCATACATGTGCATACTGACCAGGTCTAATTAGAGTGGATATTTATCATTTATGCTATTATATGACCTAGGCTAGGATATACATATTACTTTGTTTAATTGGATTTATAAGTAATTTAAAAATAGACATATAATATAACTTTAATAATTAAATTATCTTGGTCCATTTTCTTTCTCAACTAATTCTATAGTAATAGGTAGTGGTGGTGGCGACAGCGGCGATGGTGGCGATAGCGGCGATGGTGGTGATGACGGTGGTGGTGATCATAACAGTAGTGGGGGCTACGGTGATTGGCGGCAGCAGTACCGATGACTATGGTAGTGGTAGCAATTGCAATGGTGGTGGCGACGGTAATGGTAACGGTAGTAGCAGTAGTAGTAGCAGTAGTAGCAGCGGCGGTGGTCGATGGTGATAACGGCGGTGGTTGATGGTGATTACAGCGGTGGCGATGGTGATAGTGGCCGTCGACGGCGGTGGTGGAAGCGTTCGGTGGTGGTTTGCAATAGTGGCAATGGTAGTGGCAGCGGCAACAGTAGTGGCAATAGCAGCGGCGGTAGTGGTGGTCGGCGATAGTAATAGTGCAATGATGGTAATGGTAAGGAATCGTGATTTCTTAATTGAATTAAGGAATCCCTATTACGTGATTTCAAATAATAAGAATTTCTACGGAATTACGATTTTGTAACAAAAAATCAAGTAAACATCGTAATAAGAAATAAGAAAGGAATAGAATTTCATTCCCCCTTATGTATACAAGCCAATATAATATTGTCAGGACAACAAGCTTATGGCATACTATAAGTATATGTAATATGTTTATATATATAAATATGTATATAAGCAACTCTATTAAATAATTATATAAATAATATTCCAACCAAGTTTTATAATAATATGAAAAGCTATATGAAACCTTAACGTTTTTATAAATCTTACGAAAATTGAATATGTGTTTTGATATATATAGGATTTCTAAGTGAGCAAAGCATTGACGCTCCGAATCTATTGAAGTAAGCTTCCATACAAGTAAATAGGATTTATGGAGACTAGAGTATAGGCTCAATTATGGTTGTAAGTAGTTATTTATGCTTATGCTATGCTTTTGCTTGATTACTGAGATGCTGATTGGTACCTCAGTTATATGTTTTGCTATATTAATTAACCTTATTTGGTGTCTTATGAATTAGTTGATCACCCTTAACTGGACTAATTGAAATAGGAACTAAAATTATAAATGGACATACATTGCATCCCACTAGGGGATAACTAAGGTTTTTCGGCTAAATTTTGATGCCTTCAATGAGGTTGTAGTGAATTGGCCTTTTCCCACCTTTGGTCAAACTAAGCGATAGGAGAAAACGTCACAGTAAAGTTGGGGGAATTAGGTTCGAATGGGTTGCTAATCATCAGCCCAATCACTCAAGTACGCCTTAGAGGCCTCAAGTCTCTAACTTGATGGATTCTCTCTCATCAACCCACCAATGATGACAAATGGTATACTGAAGGAGGATGGTTGAACTCCTTGAGAGCTCTGGTTGGTTGTTCTATGCTCTATTCGTTATCCTATGCCAATGCTGACTATCCTCTGGCTGAAAGCTTTGTGCCGAATGATCGAATGTTTACTTGTCGAGAGTCTATTATCGAGTAAAGAGATCTACCTCCCTAGCCGAGTATTTCTCTCTCGGCCTCCTACTAACTCTCATGGCATCTCCTTCAAGTCTCGACCTCTGTCTCTACTCCTCTTAACTCCTCCCACTTGTTATGATCAGAGAATCTTGGCATGGAACCAATGTTGCACTATCACCTGTCTATTTCATCTAACATTGTACTGTTTTTCCCTTTTTATCTTTTGTCCCTTTTACCCTTTTTCGTATGCACTAGGAATCTTCTTCTTTTATATGCTATTTTGTAATTTCTTTATTTGTATTGTTGTCCTAGGGACTTACTATAAATAGTCCCTTATCCTTGTAAGCTGATATCGAACTTTTCACACAAAATAGATATTGAATATTCTATTCTTGTGAGATGACCCCCTCTCCAAGTTAATTTTTCATATACTCTTATTTAATTTTGTTGAGTAGCTTAGGATTAGTGGCAGATGGACCTTAACATCAACTTGTACATCATATCAAGTGAAGTATTAAGTCGTGTTATGTTTGTTGGTGTGTTATATTCTTTAAGCAGCTTCATATTAGCTACTCTAATCAGTTCTTAGACCAGTTCACCCTATCTTTCTTCGATATTTCGAAGGACCCATTGGTGCGAATTTACTACCATAAACTCTATTGATAATTGAGCTCCTAGGTACATCATATAATCTCGGTATCAGAGCTTGAGGTTGTGACCTAAAGCTGTGTGGCAATAGTCCCTACTTTTTTTTTTTACTAGTTGAGATACTCTGTTTTCATTTAGAAGATCAGAGTAAGTCACAGTTCAAGTTCGAGTAGTACTTATGTGTGTATGAGTAAAGGTTTCCTATATGAAGAGTATTTTTTGAAGCTTTGTTTTGAGAATGTTGAATCTTAGTGTTTAAGGAGAGATTAACAATATTGAAAGTGATGCCCATGATTATGGTCAAGTTACCCAACAAACACCACGTACTGCTAATGAGCAGATACAAGATCTTGCTGCTATTGTGGTCAACTTAGCTATCTCAATAAATAGAGTCTTAGAAATTGGACTGTGTGAAAGAGTTGCTAAGTAAGGCCGATAGATGAGAGATAACTGAGAAAGCAGATGAATGAATGAGTACCAGAAGCCTTTCTAGTGAACCAAGCATCATCGTAGCATGCTAATAGAGCCACGAGAAGAAGATTAGAGTTGGACAAAGTGGAAGAGTATGAAGAAGAAAAGGACTAATACGTTGGGATTGATGAGCATGAGTTTAGAGCACCAAAAGGTGCCGAACACTTCAAGGTACAGATTCCAAGCTTCAACGGGTTCGATAGTGCTAATGACTACCTTGATTGGGAGGAGAAAATTGAAAGGATATTTAACTTTTACGATTATGAAGATGCTATCCATATACGAGTGGCCACGTTAGAATTTTCTGGATATGCGGCAAAGTGGTGGAAGAAACCGCAGAATGTTCGTCTGAGGGCTTGATGCAAAATCTAGACATGGAATGAAATGAAGAGAGTCTTGAGAAGTAGGTTCATTCTCGAACACTACAAACAAGACACTTTCAGATGGCTCCAAGACTTGAGGTAAGGTAACAGATCAGTAGACAACTATGTTCGAGAGTTTCAGTTGCTAATGATCCAATGTAATGCCGACGAACCTGAGATATAAACTATAATATGGTTCATCTCTGGGCTAAGGACTAAAATTGGTAACATAGTGGAATTACAGAGTCTTGCAACTCTAGATGAAGCCATCCGAGTGGCATAGACAATTGAAAGGCAGAGATAGAACTAAGCAAGTCAAATACTGAGTAGTCGAACTATGTTGCCCAACAGAAGTAGCATGCTGAGCCAACTAGTAAATGATCAAGCATCAAATAATTCCGTTGTGGAATGTTAAGGGTAAGTACCAAGCTAACTAAAAGAAGGCCAAAGCAAGAGCAAGGCTGAGGAACTTGAGGTCCAAAGAGACCAAGGTTAGAGCCTAAGAAGAAAGACCCGAGAAATTAAATGTTTTAAATGTCTTGGTTATAAACATGTAGCCAGTCAATGTTCAAACCACCGAGTCATGACCATAAAAAGAGACAAGCCTCAATTTGAAGTAGAAAGTGCCAACAAAGGAAAGGAAGAGGTAGGAGTTAAACAAATGCTGGAAGAATTTCAGGAAGACCCCGATGCCGAGACACCTCCCAAAGGCAATGTTGAGTACTGTTTTATCGTTAGACGGTCTCTAAGTACATTTGTGGTAGAAGAGAATGAGTAAAGGGAGAACCTCTTCCATACAAATTGCCGAGTGAATGACAAGCTATGTACTATGATCATTGATGAAGGGAACTGTACTAATGTCATTACACAAGGGGTAGTCAAAGCCATGAAATTACCAATCGTCCCACATCCTAAGCCGTACAAGATTCACTGGCTAAATGAGAAAGGAGGCTTAGATGTTGTCGAGCAGATCAGAGCACTAGTTATTATAGGTGATAGATACAGGGACGAAGTGTTGTGTGATGTCCTTCCGATGTGCGCTTCTCATGTATTACTCAACTGACCATGGCTGTTTGACTTGAGGGTGTTGCACGATAGGTATAGAAACACCTACATGTTCCAGAAGGACGGGAAGAAAATAATACTGACACCCATAAGTCCAAAGGAAGTACAGGAAGCCTAGGAAAAGGTTGCTAGATCTCTACAGTGGAAGTCCTTAGTGATTTCCTAAGCTCAGTTTGCATGAGAAGTCAAGGCTGAGCACTATGCACTTCTTTTAATCAGGAGACTCTTAAAAGTAAGAGATGTTAAGAACTGCCTAATTGAAGTAAGAACTTTACTAGAAGAGTATTCTAATCTATTCCTTGCCAAGATGCCAAAAGGGTTACCACCCTTAAGAGACATTGAACATTGCATTAATCTTCAACCTAGAGCAACCCTACCGAACCAACCCTCTTATAGGCCTAATCTTAAGTAGGCAGTCGAGCTGAAAAAGCAAGTTGATGAATTGGTTAGTCGTGGTTATGTCCAAGAAAGCATGAGCCCATGTGCTGTCTCCACCGTTCTAGTACCTAAGAAAGATGGGTCATAGAGAATATGCATTGACAGTCGTGCTATCAACAAAATTACAGTTAAGTACCAATATCTAATCTTACGATTGGATGATATGCTTGATGAGTCGCATGGTGCATACATCTTTTCAAAGATAGATTCAAAGATAGATCTGATCGTGACCTGAAGTTCACGAGCTTCTTTTGGAAGACCTTGTGGAAAAAGCTCGGCATTAAGCTCATGTTTAGTACTTCTTGTCACCCCCAAATAAATGGTCAAACTAAAGTTATGAATAGAATCGTTGGTAGCCTCCTGCGAGCAACTGTTGGGAAGAACTTGCATGACTAGGATTTATGCCTACCCTTCATTGAATTTGCCTACAACTGCTCGGCTCACAGATTAACTGAAACATCACATTTTGAGGTCGTTTATGGACTTAATGTAAACTTACCCTTGGATTTAATTAGCCATTCAACTATACAAGGGGAGAGTCAATCCAGCCTACAATGCATCGAGGAATTCTAAAAGTTGCATCAAAAAATTGCCGAACAACTGGCCAAGACTATGGCCCTATAGAACGAAGTAGGAAGCCGAGGAAGGAGATAAGTTGTTTATACCCTTGGAGACCTTATCTAGATCTATCTTAACAAGGAACGCTTTCACGATAGAAGGTCTAACAAACTATCTCCCAAAGCAAATAGGCCTTACAAGATCCTTAAGCGCATTAATGATAACACTTATGAGGTTGATCTGTCTAAAGGGTACGACATGTCAACCACATTCAACGTCATTGACCTAACACCTTGTGTGCTAGATGACGACAAGGACCATGATTTGAGGGTAAATCTCTAGTAACCCTAGGGAGCTAATGGGTTGCCGACTACTAGCTTAGTCACTTGAGCACGCTTCAGGGACCTCCAGTCTCTCACTTGATAAAGTCTCTTTTGTCAACCCACCAATGATGAGAAATGGTATACTAAAGGAAGATGGCTGAACTTCTAGAGAGCTCCAAGTGGTTGTTTTATGCTCTGTTTATTATCTTATACCAATGCCGACTATTCTCTAGTCGAAAGCTCTGTGCCAAGTGATCGAACATTCATTTATTGAGAGTCTATTGTAGAGTAAAGAGATCTACCCCCCTGGCCAAGTATTTCTCTCTTGACCTCCTACCAACTCTCATAGCATCTCCTTCATGTCTCGACCTTTGTCTCTATATGTCTTGACTCCTCCCACCTGCTATACTTAAAGAATCTTGGCACAGAACCAAGGTCGCGTTGCCACCTATCTGTTTCATCTAACATTGTACTATTTTTTTCCTTTTTGTCTTTTGTTTCTTTTACCATTTTTCATATGTATTAGAAATCCCCTTTTTGTATATGTCATTTTGTAATTTCTCTATTTGTATTGTTGTCTTAAGGACTTACTATAAATAGTACCTTCTACTTATAAGCCGATATCAAACTTTTCACACAAAATAAACATTGAATATTCTATTCTTGTAAGACGACCCTCTCCAAGTCCATTTTTCATACACTCTTATCTAATCTTGTCGAGTAGCTCAAGATTCGTAGCGGGTGAACCTTGACATCAACTTATGTATCATATCAAGTGAAGTATCAAGTCGTATTGTATTCGTTGGGGTATTATATTCTTTGAATAGCTTTACGTTAGCTACTCTAGTCAATTCTCAAACCAGTTCACCCTATCTTTCTTCGACATTTCAAAAGACCCATTGGTGCAAATTTGCTACTGTAAGCTCTAGTGATCATTGAGCTCCTATGCACATCATATAATTCAGGTTCGAAGGTAGTTGCGGCTAAGTAAAAGCCTTCATTACATAAGCCTAGAATTAGTCGTGAGGGGGCCTTGTGGCCTTTATGATTGGCATTATAGCCATCATATCGCAACTCCTTATCAAGTTAGAGCAAGTGAAATTTTTCTAACCTTACGACAGACTAGATAACACCGTATAGATGACACATTGCTTGTTCATGCACTACATGTAATAAATTCTTAATAACTTAATTGTATTGTTCAGTTTGTATATGTTTGTTGCCTCATGCCCTTTACTAAACTATAGTTTGCTTACTCTCCTATAGATTTACTTGTAGGATCTAAGTAATTATGCTGCATGACGATTACCTCTAGGTGTGTAAAAAGGGTGTATTTGGGCTTAAGTGAGGCAAAACTAATGAGGACTATGTTTTTGGAAATTTTTGTTTTCTATGGGATCAACTAAATCATTTAGGTAATCTAGTTGGGTTCCTACTTTTAAGTCGTATCACATACTTATATACTTTTATAAATACTCTGTACTTAGCCTTATTGTAAATATAAGTTTGTTATGAACGTCATGTTAGTATATTTGTATAACTATAAATGCTTTAAAGCGATTTGTTCCAAGAGTCTTGTGTATATCAGGATTATGCTAGCAATTGAATGGACAGTTTCTAGCATGAAATTGATATACACAGTAGATTGTTACAACTTGACAGCATTCGGGACAGGACAATTTTCAAATGGTATTAGAACATGGTTCGTGAGAGCCATCTCTAAAGCATCTAAGTTAAAATTCAAGATACGTAATAGGATAAGTGAGTATGGCTAGCAAATGGGTAGTAAAAGCTTCAGACATAGGATATCTATATATACATATATGATTACTAATACATAAGAATAAATAAACTATAACATAAACTGATCAATGTGCTTATCGTTGTTTTACTTAACAAGATCATAGAACTTTAGTTTAGAATGCTTGGGTGAATTTCAAATGGAATAAGGAAGAAGCATCTATAGATTATAGGACTAAGATGCAGTGTTTACTCTTACAAATGGCTGACTGGAATATGTTCGTGACTGCAGATGACATTATTGACAATTACTTTAAGAAGTTATCCTATAATCTATAGGATTCCTAACACTTGAAGATCCTAAAGTTGGGACATCATTATGATTGATATACCTCGATTGCAACCTTTGAGGATCGACACATGTGGATACTAGTGATGATATCTATGATGATACCCATCTTGTATTTCTCAAGTAAAACCGAACCAAGTTGACTTTATCTTATAGGTTTTGATCAAGCCCCTTGAAGAGTATTTCATATTCCTAGACTACATTTAGAGGGAATTGTAGATTAGTTTCCTTGATCTTCTTATCCCCTACCTGAGGAGTAAAACGCACCACTTGAGATGTTTAACCCAAATGAAGACATAGTTGAGATAGCTCATTAAGGTGAGCCAACTAAGGAACATGCAAGAAACCCTACAAACAATGAGTCTATAAAACTAGATGAGGATCCAGAAGAGGAGGATCTCAAATAAGACTTACCTAATAATCCGAACAAGGCAGCTGCCTAGGATGTAGCTATTGAGGAAGAAGTAAGCTATAATAATGTATAGGAAATTATTGTAATACCCGATACCCTAGAGATTATATAGATAAGTTCAAGTAGTGAGACTGATGATGATATAGATAATGGGTCTAGTGCTATAAAGGGAGATGTAGATTGGATTCCTTTAAAAGACTTGTTAACTTTAGTTAGTTCCAGTGGTGCTAGTAATTAGTAGATCAATGATATGAGTTAGCTAGCAATCAGAAGAATGATAAACAGTAGAATTTTTAGTATATCAAGCAAATTTTGATGTACCTTACTTCCTTTTTATATAGCATGATATTTTGATGTACTCCCACTTTCGTTATATTTTCAATGTCTAGATAAGATGTATAGGGTTTGACTATGTAGTCCTTTGTATAAAGAGTTGTAAGTATCGAGTTTGTACAAATCTTTTGTATGTAATCTTGTAAATACTAGGTTATACTTTTACTTTACCATTTGCATATATATAAGCAGTATCAATGTATATCAAATATTATGTTATTAATGGATCCATAGTAGTTAGTGTCTTTTTATTATGAATTATGAATGGATATCTGCTAAGTATGTTAATCATGTAATATGTGCTAAGCAACATCCAGTAATTGTAAATAATTATACTATTCTTAATAAGCATACTTATAAAAAATTTATGAAACTACATGGTTAATCAAAAATAATAAACCAAATGGAAGATCATGGCTAATACGAGAAATAGTAATAAAAAAAAAAAACTCAACCTTCCACAAGCTAAACAGCACCACCAGCTAACCTTCCTCAAGAATAACTAACTGGAAATGGATAGCCACCACCACTTCTCAACCAAACATAAGCCTTCTCAACCCCTGCATCTACCATAGTGGAGCTTATGCTCATAAATGTGCAAAAAATGATCCAGCAATAAGGTGTTTTATTATAACATATGTTAATTAAAGGTAATTACATAAATAGAAGGCCTCAAGAAATAGACATTATGAGAAATAGGCCTTTGGATGCAAAACATGTAGTCAACTTCATTAAGACTAATTGGTATTTTGATGGAGACACTAGTAAGCCTAAAGAAGCAGATGATTAGCAAGCTCAGATAGAGCATAATCTTACTACTTTTGGAATACCAGACCGTTAGAAAGTATCATATGGGACTTATATGTTAAAGTTATGAGCTAGCATTTGGTGGGATTCAAAATTAAAGTCAATTAGAGAACTAGTTACTTAGGAAGTGTTCAAGTATGAATTCAAACAAGAATTCTTCCTAGAAAGTGTGTAGTTAAAAATGCTTGAGGACTTACATTCCTTGAAGAAAAATAACATGAACATAACCCAATACGAGATTGAGTTCAACAGGTTATTTTAGTATGCGTCATTTTAATATAGGGATAATGGACATTTAAAGAAAACTCTATTTATCTAAGGATTTAATCCTACAATGCAATGTAAACTATAGGATTGCAATCTACCTACTTATAATGACGTAATAGAGAAAACTCAAAAGTTGGAGAACAATCACCTAAAAATGCTATCACAGTTAAATAGAACACCAAGTAATAGATCCCAATCCAGATTTTCTTTTAAGGGACCCTATCAATGTGCTAGTAGTTTGGGGCAACAAAAGAGACCACCTATTGTAGCAAGCAATCTTGCTCAGCTTGCACTGAAAAGGAATATTTATCATAGGAGTGGTAATGCAAAGTATTGGAAGTGTAGTACCAATTATTATCCCTAATACTGTGAGCAACTAAAAGGAAAGTGCTACATGTATGGCAAAGCAAGTCATATGGTTAGAAATTATTCCAAGTTAAAGAATATTAAATGTGGACAATATGGACAAAAGGGACATTTTAATCTCTATTGCCCATAGTTTAGCTAAGGTTTTGTGATAAGAGAGATTGCAACCTAGCAGGCAAGAATTAGGAATACTAGAGGACATGGTGCAACTACTACTCCTGCAAGAATATTTACTATTGAAAGCGAAGATGAAGTGGAGGAATCTGATTAGTTACTAGATGATTATTACAGAAAAGCTTATTTGGAAGAATTGAAAGCTTAGACTTTAATTTTGCTTTTTAATCTAATTCATATGAAATGATTTGTGCTTGGGAGATCTATATTTTCAGAGTAATGAATTGATTAAGTGCATGATGATACTAGTTGGATAAATTTTAAATGAGTAGGATAGTTAAACATTTCAAGGAAAATACAAATAAATGGACAATCTACCTATGCCTTATTTGATACAGGAGTATCACATTCATTTGCTAGCCAGGATTTTATAATAGGGAAAGGATTTGATATGACTGAAGTAGATATTACATATAGAGTTAGAACTCTTACTAGGGAAAAAAGTATCGACTTGGAAGGTAGTAGATGAAGGACGAATTAAGCTACAAGGGAAGTGTTAAGCCTAAATTTTTCCCCTTTTTTATTTATTTTTCTTAACTCAATCAATATTAAACAATATTAAACCCTAACATGTTTAATATTAATCCTCAACTAAGAGTTAAGAAAATTTTGGTTTATATTTTTTTTTAAAACTTAGATTCGCTACTTAACCAGGGTCGGGAAAAGAAAGGGTTAGGTTAAATTGATTAGGTGGCCCAATTTGACTTAGCTACTGGTCTACTAGAAAACTAATAAAAAAAATGATATTAGAAAACCAAAGATTTTTTAGTCCTAAGGCTAACTTTTTTAAAACCTTTAACGAGTACCACTTTCAACTTTTCGATTTTAATTTTATCTTTAAAATACCTATTAAAAATAATATTTAAACACATGCAACTAAGTCAATTGAAATGAATCTAAAAAAAAGGATAAATTGAATAAATATTTACAAAAGATGAAAAAAGAAAATATTTCATATTTTAAGTCGCCCCGTAATTATGTACAAATGCCTACATACTCGCTATTTAGGATAAAACTTCTGTAGTTCGTTTCAAAAAATATTAGTGAGTTGATTGATTTTAATTCTAAAAACAATTAGCTATAAGTTTTGTGTGGTGGGGTTACTGTAGCTGATTAATTACATACAACGGGTGTGCCAATCAACCTAAAAGACATCTTAAGCTAATAACATGTGGAGAGACATTGTTAGGAAGAGGCATAGAAGGAAGAACAGGCAAACTCGGTATATCAAATGAGAGTGTGTAATAGTAGATCAAATTCAGTGTTCTTGATCATTCTTAATCGAATTGCTTGTTTGATCCTCTCTGAAGTGATTTCAATAGAGCTTTAGTGTTTGTTTTAAGCTTACCAATGTTTTAAATGAGCTAAACGAGAGAAGAAGCCTCCTATTTGTAGAGTATGAAGATTAATCTTATTCGTCGAATGACTTTAAGATGGACAACTGAGATTAAGCCTTATTATTAAAGCTTATCATTTCCTTTAGCCTTCATGGGCTTGGATATGGGCCTCAAGTATGTTTAAGGCTTTTGTTAACTAAAGAAGGCCCATTATCATTATTATTTAGCTTAAAGGCCAACTAAGTCTTCTTAAGGCCCAATATGACCAAATGAAGCAGAAATAAAGCTAAAATAGGCCCAAAAGCATTATTTTCAAGTCTTCTTTTCACACATGAGATAACTAAGTAAGGCCAAGAGAAGAATATTCAGTCCAGCAATCCTCGTTCTGAGCTTACCAAGTCAAATATCTCTAAAACATCCCTAATCGAGTTAATTTTGTAGATTCTATCACTAACCCAAGATATTAGCCTATGGCATCAAATTAGGTTAAAAGCTCAATTACCAAAATAACTCTCTACAAGTTCTTTAGTCATTTTAATTTTATTTAAAGAAAATTTTCTGAAAAGGGTCCTAATTTAAGTGTCTTGTATTTATTTTGGAAATTTTAAAACAAGCCTAATTTTGGAAAAGGGTTAATTATTTTTATTTATTTGGAAAAAAATATTTTTCTAAGTGATGAAACGATTTTCATTTTTTAATTATTTTCTTTATTTTATCATTTTATTTTTTTCTTTTTCTTTATGTTTCATCGAAGAAATAAAAAATAAATTGAACTTATCTATTTCTTTTATTTTCTTTCTTTTCTTTTCTTTTTTTTTTTTGAATTTTTTGTTATAATTATAATATTTACATGAAATAAAAAATAAAATAAAAAAAAAAACAGCCAAAACAAAAATTTAAGATAAGGTCGAACCGAATGGAGCAAGGTATGGGTTGGTCATCAGGTTGGACACAAAATAGTGTTATAAGCAGCTTAGGTCGGGTCAGGTCAGGTCATACATGAACCACATGTAGGTGTATAAAGAAGAAGAAGAATAGCAATGGCATAACTTATTCCGAACAATTTGAAACGGGGAATCAAGCAGGGAAGGTGGTTATCATGTAAGTTTTATTGGGCTTAGGTTTAAGTGGTGAAGCAAAGTGAGTCGATGGTGGTGGTGGTGCTTAATGCGTACAGTGACTCGTAAAGCTCGATTGAAAGTTGGGTCTTAGTTTTTGAGGAGTGATGATCACTAAATTGTAGTTTTTTTTAGAGCGAAGAGTGTCAGTGGCTAGTGTTTCGAATGGTGGTATAGGTGGTTTAGGGTTGGAAAGTGGTGGTTTAGTGGTGAGTCTACGAGGCACGGTTGTCAAGTTGGAGAGCTAAGGACCTGGGGATCTTAGCCGTATGGTATCTTGTCTTGAAAAAGACAGAAGAGCTCTCAATCTTGGAGAGAGAGAGAGAGAGAGAGGTTGCAATAGAGAGAGAAAGAGTGGCATGAGTGTGTTTTGAGTAAAAATTGATTGCTAAACTAATCTTAGAGCATCTTATTTATATAATAGGCATAAGGATTAAGCTCAAAAGGTTTGGGATTCGAATTAATTCAAAGATTTAAATTAATGAGTTTTAACCCGTGAGATTATTTTTTCCCCATTTTTAGTTTGATTTTTTCCTTATAATCAACTAAATTTGGATAAGAAATTGGGTGGATTTGAAACTAGGTTGTGCCTAATACATGATTCCACCAAGAAAACGGGTGGAATTGTATGGAAAACTCACACAAAATGGCCTTGAACACGAGCTATTAGGTTATTCATACGAGAAGATTTTTGGGGAAGGGGAGAAATCAAGGGAATGGGAGGAAACTGGGCGCATGGTCATGTGCTAGGCACGTGCCATGAGCGTAGTGTAAAAAAAATGGGCATGCTCTTGATTCTTTGGAAATCGTTAAGCTCTTTATGTAATATAATTACATATAGCCTAGCAATAGTCTAGGCTATTTTTTTATTTATTTATAAATAAAAATAAAAGAAAATAAATAAAAATAACTAAAATACTTAACCTAATTTCGAAAAAATATATCTTAGTTTCCCTTTTCTAGCTTTCTACATTATTGCATTTTTTAAAATTTTTTTCTCTTTTTTTGTCTTTTTTTCTAAATTTTGTCCTTTTTGCAATTTTCTAGATTTTCTTTTTTGTTTTGTGATTTTCCTAAATTAGTACTTTTTTTCTTATTTAAAAAAAAAACTCTAAAATTATAGAGGAACAAAAATTAAGTGTTTATAGTTGCCTCTTTTTGTGGTAATGTTTAAGTAAAACTTTGCCACAAAAATAAAAGAGACATTATTTTTGCCTCAATGATGAATTTGTCCTAAGAAGTGCTACAATTAACTAGCTGTCTTAGGCTTGATCTACTGGGGATTCAGTAAAAGGTGAGAGGTGAAGAAAGTGCTCGAAGAGCCAATTAAAGTGAGTTTTAGAAAGGTCTAATGCCTTAGGAGTTGGCTCAAAAAATCTGTTTGAAACTTAGTCTTACCTTTTTAAGTTGACTAACCTAGGTGAATAGGTGAAGCACTCCTTGAGTTGGCTAAAACCTTAAATTAGAACCTAGTCTACCCTTATGAGCTCATTAACCAAAGCAAATGGGCGAAACGCTCCTTAAGTTAGCTAAGATCCTAAACGAGAACCTGGTCATGCTCCTTTAAGTTGTCTAACCTAAGTGAATGGGTAAAGCACTTCTTGAATTGGCTAAGACCCTAAATGAGATGTTAAAAACTTGGTCATGCTCCTTTAAGCTGACTAATCTAGGTAAACGAGTGAAGCACTCCTTGAGCTAGTAAAGACCCTAAATGGGAACTTGGCCATGCTCCTTTAAGTTAACTAACGTAAGTGAATAGGCGAAGTACTCTTTAAGTTGGCTAAGACCCTAAATGAGAACTTGGTCATACTTCTCTAGGCTAACTAACCTAGGTAAACGGCTAAAGTGCTCCTTAAGTTAACTAAGACCTTAAATGAGAACTTGGTCATGCTCCTCTAAGTTGACTAACCTAGGTGAATGGGTGAGGCGCTTCTTAAGCTAGCTAAGACCCTAAATGGGAACGTAGTCATACTCCTCTAAGCTGATTAACCTAGGTAAATGGGTAAATTGCTCCTTGAGTTAGCTAAGAACCTAAATTAGAACTTAGTTGTGCTTCTTTAAGCTGACTAACCTAGGTGAATGGGCAAAGCACTCCTTAAGCTAGCTAAGAACCTAAATTGGAACTTAAACCTGGTCATGCTCCTTTAAGACCTAGGTAGATGGCTGAAGCGCTCCTTGAGTTAGCTAAGACCCTAAATTGGAACCTTATTATGCTCCTCTAAGTTGACTAACTTAAGCGAATGAGCGAAGCATTCCTTGAGCTGGCTAAGACCCTAAGTTGAAACCTAGTTATGCTCCTCTAAGCTGACTAACCTAAATGAATAAGTGAAGCGCTCTTTGAGATGGCTAAGACCTTAAATTGAAACCCGAACTCAGTCATGCTCTTTTGAGCTAACTAACCTAAGTGAACGGGTAAAGCACTCCTTGAACTGGCTAAAACCTTAAAAAGAAATTGGACAGGACAACGCTCCTCGAGTTGGTTAGAACCTCAAAAAATGATTGAAAATAGGAGAGCACTCAAAGAGTAGGCCAAAGATGAAAAATGGGATGGAGCTCCTAAAGTTAGCTAAAACCTTAAAAAGAGATTGAATGAGACAACACTCCTTGAGCTAGCTAGAACCTTAAAAAAATGATTGAAGATAGGACAATACTCTAAGAGTTAGCTAGAACCTTAAAAAAGAGATGAAAAATGGGACAGCACTCTTAAAGTTAGTTAGAACCCTAAAGAATGGTGAAAGATTAAAGAAACAAAGCGGGGAATGTAACCAGTTTGAAAAACTTCCTAACTTGAAAAATATTTACAAACAAAGAATTTGATGAAAAACCATTTATGACAAAAAAGGCATCAAGGATTAGGTCCCTTAGTCTAAAAGAAGAGTTAATGGGCATAAAAAACTTCATTAGTAAGAATAACCTAGACTATTGTGGTTAACTTAAAAGGTGTGATCACATTGGAAAGAAGGGAATAGGTGAAAAGAATTGAAGCTTGGCCACTTGGGCCGACATGAATTTAAAAATGGATAAAAAAAAACTTGTAACAAGTCTTTACCTTTTCTCTCTCTTTTTTTCTTTCTTCTTTTTTTTTTTTTTTTTGGAAAGTTTGCTAATAGGTATAAATTCTTATTAAGGAGCAAATGTTATAAGCATCCCCTTTCTTAGTGATCATGTGGGGCATCCTGTATTCTTCTTAGTATTTGAAAATGTTTCCTAATCCTAATGCTGGGCTTCCTCGTGGGGCATTGTGATTTTAAACATACCTTTTCTAAGAAAAAGGTAACTCATGATTAGTTTAGTCGAAGAGGGCTTTGTTGTGAACTCTCGGTCCAGATTACACTCTTGACTTCAATCGCAAAAATTACAGTCTATTTTGCAAGTGATACGTCTTAATCAATCCATTATTTCTTTTTTGATCTAACATTATGAATATAGGCTTTTAGTCAAAGGGTTTCAAAAAGGACTAACAAGAAGGCCCATTTTGAAAGAAATAATTTTATTTAACCTAGGTATATAAATCAAGAACCTTTAAGAAAAACTAAAAGTATGCTTGTTGTAATTTCAAAAATAATTTTTATTAAAGATAAATTATCTTTTAAGATAAGAAGAGCTTTTATCAACGCCTTGTGGGTAGAGAGGCCTTGTGTTTGCTATTAAGGATGTATAAAGTGGCTTTGTGTATTATGATTTGGGATTGATATGTAGGTCTTATGTTCTTAGGCTGGGCATGAGATTCGGGGCTTTGTATCTTTCGGGTCTTCTTTAGTTAGGGCTTTTCTTTTACATACAAATTTTCAAACCTTTGTCCTTTTTTATTATTTTATTATTTTATCATTTTTTTTTTGTTGCCCCATTTTTCTTGCTCTTCTCTCTTTCTTTTAGCCAAAAAGTGATTTATCTATATTGTTGAGTCTTTGTCTTTGATAGATTCAAAGCCCTAAATTCATGGATTCCAAGCTTGTAGGCTTAGGTGAAGTATGTGTAGACTTGAAATATTTGAAAAGGAGTTGGCTCTTCTTCATTTTAAAGAAAAATAACTTATTTGAAATAAAATTTGTCTTTGAATTAACGTTACTAAAGTAAGCACAAACCAATTTTATTCTTATCTCCTAATTAATGACCCCAACCTTCGAATTGCCCTATTGTGGGGTGGTTATTGATGGGGTTTAAATTTGAAAATTCTCCAAATTGGTCCAACAAAGTTAACAAGAGATAATCACTTTTGGGATCTGAAAATGAATGCCTAGCTTCATTTTAATCTACATATTACATTCAAAATGGACCTCCTTTAAGGAATGAGTCCAAAATATCCTCACCATTATGTCACTCAACTCTCAAAATGTTTAAGGGTTAGTGTGTAGAGTAAAGTTCACCTCTTTTCATTTTAAAATTTTTAAAAGAGAGTTACCAATTCCTTAAGGAGGAACCTATATTTATTTTCCCTTAAGTGGAGATGGACTTTACCCCCCAGTTTCTTAACATATGACTTGGTGTGATACTTTTCATTTGATTTGAATTCGAGAATGAGGTTGCATTTGATTTCATGTTTGACTTAGTTAGGTTTGGTTTTCTCACTAGACTAGGGGTTTTGAATTAGTTTGGCTACCTTGATGGGTTAGGGATTGTGTTTGATTTAGCTGCTTTGACTAGCTATGGTTTGTGTTTGACTTAGTTACCTTGACGAGGCGTAGTTTGTGTCCAGCTTAGCAGCCTTAATGAACCGTAGTTTGTGTTTGACTTAGTTGCCTTAACAGACTAAGTGGCTTTCGTTTGAGTTAGATGCTTTAATGGGCCGAAGGGCTTACATTTGGTAGCTGCCTTAACAAGCCAAAGGCTTGTGCTTGGGTTAGCTCCCTTATATTTGGGTTGAGCCCATAAGAATTTGTAACGATTAGCAACTTTTCTTTTCATTTGTTATATTTTTTCATTTTTTTTCTTCTTTTTTTTTGTGAGAGAGAAAGATAAAGTTTAAATTTACAGAAACCGAGAAATCTAATTACAAATAAGGATGGTAATTTTTGGGATTCTATTCATAAGCTAATGGATTTTATTTACATTTCCCTAAGGGAGAGAGAAAAAAGGTTAGATAAATGACTATTTGCAAAGAGGGAAAAACTAAAGAATAAAGAGTAATACATTGAAGGAAACTTTTAGTATCATAATAAAAAGAAAAGAAAGGGAGCCTAGCATTTATTCTCTTAAAATTTATTCGAAGCCTTTTAACTACATCTAAAGTCCTTAATCTAGCTCTTGTAATTAGGTTGCAATTTTATCCATCATTTTTAAAGCCCAATCTAAGGTTTTTTTTTCTTTTTTCGACCTAGGCTAACAAGGCTTGATTAGAGACCTCAATGTGTATAGCCATTTACTTCCAATAAGTAGCTTTAGCTTGCAGTAGTTATTCATGGATTCCCGGGGCATTTAATAGCCTATCAACTCTTTGATTATTCACTTGTTGGTCACCTACCATTATTTGGAGGCTGAGACATTTTATGGACAAGAATCAATTATTAACAAAAGAATGCATGTAGAAGCATGTAGATGCAAGAATCGTTTAGGTTAATACATTATTCCTTAAGTTGCAACTCTACTTGTTTGATTTAACTTTTACAAAAACTGATTAGATTAAGACTTTCAAACATTAGTAGAGTTGCAATTCTTAGGAATAATATATTAACTCAAGCTTTGAGGGAAGTATATGCAACTAGGGTAAGTTTTAAAAGTCCTTAAATTCTGTGACCTTAAACGTTTTTTATAAAATGGCTCCTTGGTTATATCGAAGTTTGAGTGTAGTAGCCTAATCAACCTTGAGCAATGGTTACCCTACAACACTTGGAACCTACATAATGGCCCCCCTTCTAGGGTTCTAAGATGGCCTAGGTTTGATTGTATTTACTCTGCATTTTTTATGCAATCATTCCCTCTAAAATCCCTAAGTATGATGCATGTAATAGGCGAATATATTAAAAAAATATATATTTAAATAAATAATATGGGTTTTTTAAAAGGTAAGTTTAATTTCAAAAAATTCTTTAAGTGACCAATCCTCTTAACATCTCCAATGGAGTCATCAAGCTATCAAGCTTGAATTTTTCCAATTTTTTTATTTATTTTCTTAATCCAATCACTATTAAACCCTAACTTATTTATTACTAATCATCGATTAAGAGTTAAGAAAATTTGGCTTTCTATTTTTTTTTAAAACTTAGAGTTGCCACCCGACCATAGTCAAGAAAAGGAAGGGTTAAGTTAAATCAATTAGGTGAATTAACTTAACCTAACAATTGTTTACTAGAAAACTAAACAAAAAAAAAATGATTTTGGAAAACCATAGATTTTTAAGTCTAGAGACTAACTTTTTTAAACTCTTAGAGGGTACCACTTTCAGCTTTTCGATTTTAATTTTATCTTTAAAATACTGTTAAAAATAATATTTAATCACATGCAACTAAGTAAATTGAAATGAATCTAAAAAAAAAGGATAAATTGAACAAATATTTACAAAAGATGGAATTTTTTTTTCCATATTTTAAGTCGCCTGATAATTACGTATGAGTATTTACATAGCCATTATTCAGGATTAGAATTTTATAGTTTGTTTTTTGAAAATATTAGTGAATTAATTGATTTTAATTCTAAAAATAGTTGACTAAAAGTTCTTTAGCCATTTTAATTTTAATTAAAGAAAATTTTCTGAAAAGGGTCCCAATTTGAGTGTCTTGTTTTTATTTTGGAAAATTTTTAAACAAGCTTAATTTTGGAAAAGGGTTAATTATTTTTATTTATTTGGAAAAAAAAAAGGATTTTTCTAAGTGATGAAAAGATTTTCAATTTTTTAATTATTTTCTTTATTTTTTCTTTTTCTTATGTTTAAGAAATTAAAAATAAACTAAACTTACCTATTTCTTTTTTTTTTTTCTTTCTTTTCTTTTTTAGAATTTTTTTTGTCACAATTACAATATTTACATGAAATAAAAAAACACAATTGGAACAAAAATTTAGAATAAGGCCAAACCAAATGGAAATGGGGGTCGATCATTGAGTCAAATGCAAAACAGGGTCATAAACAGGTTAGGTTGGGTCACATGTAACCTACATGTGGGCACATAAGGAAGAAGAAGAACAGCAGTGGTGCGGCTTGCTCTGGATGATTTGAAACAGTGAATCAAGCAGGGAAGGTGGTTTTTGTATAAATTTTATTAGGCTTAGTGGGTGTAAGATAGGTGCCACTACGTTTGGTAGTCGTTTGGGTAGTAAAGCTAAGTGAGTCCATGGTGGTAGTGGTGCTCGACGAGCACAGTGGCTCGTATAGCTTAATTGAAAGTTAGGTCTTGGGTTTTAACGAGTGACGACCACCATATTGTGGTTATTTTAGAGTACAGAGTGTTGGTGGCTAGCTTTTCGAGCAATAGTGGTAGTGGTTTAGGGTTTGGAAAGTGGTGGTTCGGTGGTGAGTCTAAGAGGCATGGCTATTGATGGAGACATCAAGCTAGAGGGCTAAGGCTTGGGGATCTTGGCATGCAGTGGCTTGTCTTGAAAAGGATATAGGAGCTCTTAATCTTAGAGAGCGAGAGAAAGAGATCACAATAGAGAGAGAAAGAGTAGCATGAGGGTGTTTTATGTGATTTTGAGTGTAAATTGATGGCTAAACTGATCCTAATGCATCCTATTTATACTGTAGGCACTAAGATTAAGCTTTGAGGGTTTAGGAATCGAATTAATTCAAAGATTTGAATTAATGAGTTTTGACCTGCAAGATGATTTTTTTCCCATTTTTAGTTCAACTTTGTCCATGTAATCAATTGAATTTAGATAAGAAATTGGGTGGATTCAAAACTAGGTCCTACCTAATACACGGTTCTACCAAGAAATTAGGTGGAATCGTATGGAAAACTCATGCAAAATGGCCTTAAACACGAGTTAGTAGGTTGTTCATGTGGGAGGATTATTTGGGGAAAGGGAGAAATCGAGGGAAAGGGAGGAAATTGGGCATGCGATCACATGCAACGCATCCGCATGCATGCGGTGTGAAAAATAGCGTACCCCCCTAATTCTTTGGAAACCATTAGTCTCTTTGTGCAATATAATTGTACTGTGCCCAACAATCTAGGCTCTTTTTTCATTTATTTATAAATAATAATAAAATAAAAATAACTAAAATACTAAACCTAGTTTTGAAAAAATAGATCCTAATTTCCCTTTTTTATTTTTCTACATTATTGCATTTTCTCAAATTTTTTATATTATTATTTTTTTTCTTTTTTCTAAATTTTCTATTTTTTTGTGATCTTTCTACATTTTGTATTTTTTTTTTTTGTGATTTTCCTAAATTGGGACCCTTTTTCCTATTCTAAAAAAAAAAATTCTAAAATTATAGGAGGATAAAAATGGGGTGTTTACATAAAGGAATTTCCAATTCACTTAATAGGATTACCATTATGGGGTCACGATAGTATCGCTGGGATAGATTGGTTGTCAAAGCATAAGGTGAAAGTTGAATGCCAACGTAAAAGCATTAGTTTAGATGAGTAAAGTCTTGTGTTCTAAGGAAAAGGTAACAATGGTAGAGTTACTAGGTTAGCAGTTATTGAAGCCAATGAGGATGTTATGGAAAGTGAAGGAAATTGGCAGTTTTATTAGATTTTTGCAGTAGAAGGAAAGAAGGAAACTCCAAAAATATTTGATATACCTATTGTATACGAGTTTATAAACATATTTCCTAAGGATCTTCCTAAATTAGCTCCACATAGAGATCTAGATTTCATGATTGAATTAGTGCCCAAAATGGAACCTATTTCTAAGACACTGTATCAAATGGCACCTACTGAGCATAAAAAACTAAAGAAACAACTGCAAGAACTCTTAGATAAAGGTTTTATCTGACCATGTGTATTGCTGTAGGGAGCCTATGTGCTATTTGTGAAAAAAAGGATAGTACATTGAGATTATGTATCTACTATAGAGAAATTAACAAAGTTGCCACCAAGAATAAATATCTATTACCCTACATAAACGATTTATTCAATCAATTGTAGGGATTGACTGTATTTTTGTGAATTGATCTTAGGTTAGAGTATCATCATCTAAGGGTGAAATCAAAGATGTCCCTAAAACCACTTTTCATTCGCAATATGGGCATCACAAATTCTAAGTTATGCCATTTGGATTAACTAATGCCCTAGAAGTATCTATGGACTTGATGAATACTATATATCAGTCTGTAAATTTGTGGCTATTTTCATTGATGATTTATTGATACATTTTAAGAATAAGGAAGAACACGTTAAGCACTTACGGCTAGTCTTGCAAAAGTTAAGGGAAAATAAGTTATATGGAAAGTTATCTAAATTTAAATTTTGGTAAGACAAGATCTCATTCTTAGGTCATGTTGTGTCTGGGGAAGGAATTTTAGTGTATCCAAAAAAGATTAAATCTATAACTAAGTGGAAGCAACTAACGACCATCATAGAGATTCGAAGTTTCCTTGGATTAGCTGGTTATTATAAACGATTTATAGAGGACTCTTCAAAGATAGCTAAGCTCTTAACACGCTTGACTCAAAAAGATGTAAAATTTGAGTGAGATAAAGAATGTGAAAGGAATTTCTAAGAACTTAAGAATCGACTGAATATGGCCCCAATATTGACATTACCAAATCCAAGCCAACCATATAGCATATACAATGATGCTTCCTACAACGATTTAGGGTGTGTTTTGATGCAAGACGAAAAAGTTATAACCTATGCATCATAAAAATGGAGGCCACATGAGAAGAAGTATCCTACCCATAATCTTGAATTGGCTACGATAGTCTTTGCCTTGAAAATTTAGAGACATTACTTATATAGGCAATACTATGAGATATATACTGATCATAAGAGTTTGAAATACTTTTTCACTTAAAAAGAGTTGAATTTGTGGCAACAAAGATGGTTATAATTTATTAAAGAGTAATTTGACCATCAACTACCACCTTGGAAAAGCTAATGCGGCAGCTAACGCATTCAACCACCGAAACTATGGATAAGTTATATCTTCTCTCAATACATAACAGGAGTAGATCTAAGAGTTTGAGAAGTTGGAAATAGGATTTAAGTGGCATGACCCTGATGTGGATTTAATGAACTTGATAGTTTAACCAGCTTTACTTGATAAAATCAAGGAGCTATAAGATAAAGATGAAGAATTAACACTAATCAAGTTTAGATTAATGCATAAAGAAGAATTACTTGACTTCAAGATGGACGAAGTAGAAGTTTTAAGATTTAAGAGATGAATCTATATGCTCCAAATCTTGGATCTAAAATGAGAAATAATGAATGAAGCACATACTTCGAGATATACACTACATCCAAGTAAAAACAAGATATACCAAGACTTGAAGTCTACTTTTTGGTAGCATGGGATGAAGAGAGATGTAGCATAATTTGTAACAGAATGTACAACATGCTCAGCAAGTTAAAGCTAAATACCAAAGACCAGGAGACACACTACAACCTCTAGAAGTACCACAATGGAAATGGGACCACATTACAATGGATTTTGTTGTCACCCTCCTTAGAACATGAGCTGGACATGATTCAATATGGGTAATTGTCAATAAATTAACCAAATGTGCTCATTTTATACCATATCGTACAGGGTATTCATTAGAGAAAATGGCTAACTTACATTTACAGGAGATTGTTAGACTACATAGAGTACCACTCAGCTTAGTTTCTGATAGAGACATTTGATTCATGTCTAAATTTTGGGAAAGCTTACTTCGAGCCCTAGGTACCAAATTGAAATTCAATACTACATACTATCTATAATCAGATAGGCAATCTAAAATGACTATTCAAACTTTAGAGGATATGTTGAGAGCATATGCACTAGAATTTAGTGGAGAATGAGATAGACAATTACTGTTAATGGAGTTTGCTTATAGCAACAGTTACTAAGCTACCATATAAATGGCCCCATATGAAGCTTTATACGAATGAAAGTGTCGATCTCTTTTAATACTAGGAAAATGAAGAGCATATAGTACTCAAACTTTATCCGATATCTCAAATGAATGAGAAAGTGTAGATAATTTAGCAAAAGATGAAGTCCAAGATAGATACACAAGTTAGACATATATGAAGATGAGAACATTAGAATTTGAAATTGGAGATCGCGGATATATAAATATAAACCCATTCAAAGGACTCAAATTACTCGGATCTAAAGGGAAATTGAGCTTAAGATATATAAGACCTTTTGAGATATTAGAAAAAGTGGGCAATATATCATATAGCCTTGCACTACCCTTAAATTTATGTAGATATCATGACATATTTCGCGTCTCAATGTTGAGGAAATTCATAAAGAACCCTAATTTGATAATGGAATTGCAACCTGTAGAGTTCCGAGAATTTTTGACATTTGAAGATAGACCCATCAAAATACTAGATATTTGAGTTCAAAAGTTAAGGAACAAAGAACTAAAGTACATTAAGGTATAGTATGATAGCGAATTAGAAGCAGAAGCAACTTAAGAATCGAGAGCTGCAATGGAAGCAAAGTATCCATGACTCTTCGAAATTATAGGTCAGAGATCTTTTGTTATAAAGCTAGTTAAGCCTGCAAATAATTAACTCTATAATCCTAGTTACAAGAAAGTTTTGAAGACAAAACTTTTTCTAAGGTAGGGTAGAAATATGAGCCCCTAAAATCGCTTTTAGAGTAACTGTACCTAGATTTAAAACTTTCAGGGAAACTAGTCTAATTAGGCCTAAACTTTATGACTAAGTTAGGAAAGTTAGTCAAAGTGACCTAGTGCAATTAAATTTTAAAAATAATATCTTAAAATCCCAATTTTAGCATTAGAAATATAATTATTCAATATAGCATAAAGCTCGTTGGAACTCCTAAAACTGAGCTCAAAACGTAACGAGAACTGAAAGATAAGTTATTTAAACTATAATAAAAAATATAGCATAATATACTATACGAATATATATATATGTATTTTTATGAATATAACTAATATATATAATAAATATATCGGTAAATTAACTCGAAAACCTAAAAATATATATAATAAGCAATGAATTCGCAAAATTAAATAAAAAATATATCTTAAAAATAAAATATATGCTAGAAACATGATTATATGCATGTAATTACTCACTACATGTAATATATATATATATATATATCCATATATTAATAAAATCATTAAATACTAAAATAAAATACTAAAACACCCTAAAATATCATATAAAAATTATAAAAAAAAATAAGAAACAATGAATATAATTGGATTAAATGTGGAGCAACTTAAAAAGGATAAACAGTTGTATCAAAAGTAATTTTATAAAAATTTGGCACCTTATGCTTATAATTTAACACTTGTAATTAAAAGAAAATTGCTTAATAATTAAGAAAAAAATTCTAATCGCCCTAGCAATTATAAACAGGACTTAAGACATCATTTCAAACATTTTAGAACCTAAAATACCTAAAAGAAAATTAAAAAAAAATTATAAAAATTAGAAATAAAAAGAGCAAACCACTCCCTATGCTAGTTCCCTACCCAAACCACCACCTACTATGAAGCCCCCTTCACTACTAATACACTTCTTTTGGCCACCACATCATCGAAAAACACCAGGTTCAAACATCTACCCTATTTTTCATTAATTTATAAAAAAATTAAATGAAATAGGAAAGTTAAGAAAAAAAATTATTTCTAGGTTATTTTAAATATACTTTCATGTAAAATAATTATTTTGATTAAAAAAATAAATATTTAATATAATTCCTTAAGAAATGCACTATTCACCTGAATTTTTGAATTGGAAATAAATACATCAAATGATGCTGTTGATGCTTAAAATTTTTTTACAACATTCCTAATTCATATAGTTTGATGCTATGTAGCCTAATTTTGATTTTGATATGTCTAGTATTTATTGTATTTTTAGCTAAAAGAGGCATTTTTGGAGATAATTTAGTTTTTATAAAAATAATTGATGAAATTCATATTTAATGACTTTAGTTTTTATTTTGCATAAAAATATTATTACTTGCCTAATTAACTATAATATAAGGGCAAAATTGTAATTGTATATATATAGGCGATAAACCTGATTGCAAGAGACTAGTTACTAATTGAATTCCATATACTTTCCTGAGTCTATAGAAATTTTCGTAGAATTAATTGGTGACTTAACTATCTATTATGAATTTTCCTAATTAAATAGCTTAATTTACTAAATGAGGCATGTTTTTAACAAAAACAGGCTAAAATAGTAAGTTGGATATTTATCATATTTTATACTATCATATGACCTAGGCTAGGATTTATACGTGTTAAGGCCAGATGATGTACATGTCATTAAGCTATGTTATGGAAATATATAAAAAGTAGTTTATTTATATAATATGGACATAATATAAGAATGCATATTATAAGGGTATATGTGTGTAAACACTTCATTTTTGTCATTTTATTTTAGTATTTTTATTAAGCCAGGGTTAAAAAAAATAAAAATAGAAAAATGAAAATTGGGAAAATAATATAAATAAAGTATCAAGTCGAGTTGAGTAATGTTGAATTGTTTAGGATTGAATCAGATAATGGTGTGCATTCAATTTAATGAATTTTAAGTCGTTAAAGTATTAAGCTTCGTTAAAATATTTTTTAGTCCAGTCTAATGTAAAGCGAATCTTTATTTAATTTATATTGGCTAAAATAGACTTAGGATTTATTAAGTGGAATGTTAAGCTAAATCAAGTTGGACTAAGTCGGGCTCAAAAGATAGAAAGCCCAAATCAATATAAGGTTTCTAGAAACTAGGTTAAATATTCAAGAAATCTAAATCATATCTTTCATATCTGAGATTTATTATCGTATCTTTCGTATTTAGAATTGGTTAAGATTAAATCTATATTCAAAAAGATACAAAAGATTCGATTATATGGCCTATAAATAGTAAGTTGACGGTAAAGTTTGGCACGTTTTCGCAATCCCCAACACACAATACAATATCACTACACACTCTACGACGTCCCTCGCATTAATTACATATGTTTACTCCACTGAACCAATCATGAAATAAACATCACTATCTCACGAAACAAACACATACTATCTCACGAAACAAAACATATTGATGCATGCATACAATATACGCACCACACATGATCACAACTTGATCATCGCTTGCGAGACTACATGTTCATTGTTCATTCGACACACATTCACGCACTATACATTGCACTTGCCATCTACAGCCGCACATACTTCACCAAACACTCGATCGCCTATACTACTACACGATCACTTGCTACACCAACCAAATACATTGCAAATTCACTCACCGCACATTCGCTGGCACACTCTCACCTACTACACTTGATCATGACAACACTCATCACCCACACACTGATCTCACTTAACTACACTCATACACACAATAAAATACATATACACAGATCACCCTCCTCATACAAACGCATACTACCAATTGTACATTGACAAAACATAATATCACACACAAACCAAACTATACATTGTACACTACATACGAACATGATGCACTACTACTGTGCACAACACCATCTACACGTACGATTAATTCTACATTAAGTATGCGAACATAGTCTAGCAGATCACGATGATCAATGTGCACAACACCATCTACACGTACGATTAATTCTACATTAAGTATGCGAACGTAGTCTAGCAGATCACGATGATCAACACGAACATACCAATTACACACAACTTAACCTGTTTAGGTAATAAAAATTATTTTCTTTATTTAATTATTTATTTTGTTAGTTAATTAATTATTTTACTAATTTTTTTAGCATAGCTTTTTTTATATTGTTTGCTATTTTTTAAATAATTTCAATTTTTTAATATTTTAGTTAAATTGCATTAACCAAGATTGCATTTTTTTTTTAAAATTGCATATCTTTTATTCGAGATTCGTATTTTCAGAGAAGATATGTATCTAAGATATGCATTTTAGCATATCTTGCATGTAGGATATCGAAAAAATAGTTTTTTTTTTCTCATAATTTTTTTTAAATTAAAAAACCTTAACCGAAGTTTTCAAAAAGATTTAATTAGTTAGGTTTTTTAAAATAGATTCATGAAATTATATTTTTTTTAGTTTTTTTTAAATAATTAATGGTTAAATAAACATAAATCTGGCTCGATTTTCAAATATAAAAAAATATCCACCTACTAGATTTTTTCTAAAAGAACTATGTTGATTTGATCGCGACTAAGGAGTACATAGATTCCTTCGGGACAATCGTATAAAAAATTAAAAAAAAAAAACTTTTCTCCTTTTTTCTTGAAAAATTCGTAATAAAAAATTCATTTTAGTTCTATTTTGTATATTTCTATATATCTTAGCATTTTTAGAAAAAAAATAAAAATAAAGCCCATTAATTTTTTTTTATTTTTTTATAGTGACTTAATCTTAATAGGTTAACCCTCAAACTTAATTTTCTTTTGATTAATTTTCTAAAAATCATTTTTTTTAAGAAAATTCGTGGATAAGTAATCAAATTAAGGTTTTCCTACGTGGAAACTTTAATTTCATTTTTTTACTAGTTAAATTGGTTAGCGACTCCAATTTTTAAACTTTTTTTCTAGAGAAAATGTTTCCTTAATTTAATGTCGAGTAATTTACATTAAGCAGGTTAGGTTTAATGTATATTAAATTAAGGAAAACCGAAATAAAGCTCGATAGAATTAGCAACTCCATTAGGAATGCTAGTGGACTAGCCATGCAAAAATAAAAATTAGTTAATAGGCTTTTATTTTTTTTATTTATTTTGTTTATATATTGTAATATAGTTGTACTAATTATTTTTTAGTGATGCAGTCCTTAAGAAAAAAAAAGGGGCAAAAGGGGAAAAACACATTAGAAATTGATAATTAAAAATGATGGAGACATGGGCCATCCCCAAGAAAAGCCTAAGCCAAACACAATCCTTGAAGGAAAGCCTATTACCAAACCTTTTTTGAAACCTTAAACACAAAAACCTAAACACGAGCAACCAACCACCTTACCTATTTTAACCTACTCTAAGCTAAAAAAAAAGACCCAAACACTTAGCCTACTCAACTACATCAATCTTCTTCAAGCCTAGAAGGTCCTGAACATTCACTCTATAAAAACTAATCCATACGCTCCAAGCCTAAAGCTGAGCATGAAGTTTGTCTCCACTATGAATTATCCCACTAACAAACCTAATGATCTTGGGCTAAGCAAACAGCAAATGGGCTAATCTTTTAAAGACAAAGGGCATTTGACTCTCTAAGGCATAATAGAATATCCAATCATATCAAGTGAAACTAAGGTAGATAAGGGCAAACAAAATAAAATGTTTCATTATCAAACTGACGAAAGTATCTCATTACGTGAAGTATTTAGAATGATAAAAGGCAAGCCTAATCCTAAACATTAACCCTAAAACACTCTGAGAGTTAAGATACATGAAAGTGAGGATAAGACTTATCCCTTAAAGGAAGTCTATCTTGTATGTGATACACAAATTGAAAGGATGATAGGTATTCATTTCACTCCCTAAATATTTTCATCCCTTGTGAGCCCATTTGAGGGGAGTTTTTCAAAAATAAACCCTGTCAAGAGCCATCCCACACAAGGGTAATCGAGAGGTTGGGACCATTGATTTTAGAGAAAAGGGATAAGCTAACTTGTGCCTTCTTCAGTTGTATCAATTCATAAGCAATAATTGTCACAGATAACTCATTCCTTTAGAATGAATAAGAGCTTCAAATTGTATATACCTCACTCAAGCCCATACTCTCATTCAAATACCTCAAGCCCATAGACTCTTCCTAAATACTCTAAAGCCATATACGCTTCACCAAGCTTATATACTTTGAACTCATGTTTCTAAGGCTTTGAATCTCCTCAA
Source organism: Lumnitzera littorea (assembly GCA_024138015.1). Lineage (NCBI taxonomy): Eukaryota > Viridiplantae > Streptophyta > Magnoliopsida > Myrtales > Combretaceae > Lumnitzera > Lumnitzera littorea. Next base: position 39,488,985 of record JAMXBB010000010.1, read on the forward strand.
AGGCAAACTCATACTCGTGAAGGATGATTACCTTAGAAAAAAAAAAGGAAAAAAGAAAAAGAAAGGAAAAAGAAGAAGAAAAAAAAAAAGAAGAAAAAGAGAAAAAAGTACAAAAAAAAGAAGAAGAAGAAGAAGAAATAAGAAGTAAGTTGATCGCACCCTAAAAGGTAGCCAAAAGCTCTCAAAGGGCCTAGGGCCTAGGGCTTAACTATTTTAGAAAAGCTTAGCTCATGAATCCCAAGATAAAAGACCTAAGTTTTCCCAATATCTTTTAAAGTGCAAACCCCAGTAAGATATTCCAAGCCTAAAGGAATGAAACTTTAATTCTATGGTTTCACCTACTATACTACCTCTAATGAAACTCTTTTGACTGAGGAAGTCCTTTTAGACTAAACAATTTAGATAATTAAGATACTTTCCTTGATGTGAAACTTATGAATGCAAAAGTGAAGTATGCCTTAGGGGTAATAAAAGTACTTTTCCCCAGAATCGAATGGGAATTCTCTATAGCAAGAAGAATAAGGTGTTTAGTTGATGTTTTTTCCTATCCCCTCATCATAGTGGACAGGCAATCAAAGATGAAAAATGAATGGCCAATAGGCTAAAAAAATGAGCATGCCGCTTATCTATAACATTTAGAGTTAGTATAATTTGGTTATATGTTAACAAGAAAAAGATGAATAGTTTTTTGAATAAAAGCAACAGTTTTTTCCTTTGAGATTCAAAAAGTGAAAAATTTGAGAATTTGCAGTGAGAACTTTAGTCATCCTCAAGATAGGAACTTCAATAATCTCTTATAACTTAGAAGCCTTAATTATCCTTTAGGAACTTTAGTCATCTTAATAGGAACCTTAGTTATCCTTTCTTAGGAACTTTGGTTATTTTATAATTCAATAGCCTTATTTATCCTTTCAGAACTTTAATCACCTTATATTCAGGAATCTTAACCATCCTTAAGGAGCTTTGACAATCTTAACGGGAACCTTAGTTATCCTTATCTTAGGAACTTTGGTTATCTAATTCAAGAGTCTTGGTCATCCTTAGTTCATAAACTTTGATTATCCTATAGTGTAAGAATATTCAGGAGCTTCGACCATCCTATGAAAAGAATATTCAAGAACCTTTGTCATCGTGTTGAGAGCTTAGATTATCTTAGGAATTTTGAAAAATTTAGTTATCCTATGTTCAGAGTTCAAAAAGTTTCTTTATAGGAACTTCTATCATCCTACATCAAGGAACATCAGTTATCCGGAGATAAAAAAACAATCAGCTATGCCTTCTAACCCTTTTGTTGAGTTTTCTTCTTAAAAAGATCTATCCTTTTGAGAAGCCAATTTGTCTTTTAAGAACATCAATTTTTTGACATAGTACCTACCCTATCCTTCTACCTTGTTCATTCAAGATGGGCCTCCTATCATTTTCGCCTTGTCCTTTTAAGATAGGCCCCTTAATCTTTTTGCCCCATCCTTTCAAGACGAGCTTCCTTAATTTTTTTATGCCCTATCCTTTTAAGATAGGCACTCTAACCTTTTTGCCCCATCCTTTTAAGATAGGCCCCCTAATTCTTGACCTTATTCTTTGAAAATGGGTACCCTTAATCCTTTAACTTTATCCTTCCAAGATAGGTATCCTAAATCTTTAAGCTTATCATTTCAAGATAGGCATCCTAAATCTTTAGCCTTATTTTTCAAGATAGGCACTTTATCTTTTGCCTTATTCTTTTAAGACAGGCCTCCTAATCACACTAAATCTTTAGCCTTACACCTTTAAGATAGGCACCCCAGTTTTTTTATCCCGTCCTTTTAAGACGGGTTTCTTATTCCCTTGCGTTATCCTTTTAAGACGGACTTCCTATTCCTTTACCCCTTCCTATCAAGACAAGTTTTCTATTCCTTTACCCTACTTTTTTAAGACAGGCTATTATTCTTTACATCAACCTTTCAAGTCGATATCTTTCTTCAAGATAAAACAAAGTTTAGCTGACCATTCAAGTCAGTAATCCTCATTCTATCAATTTAAAATAGGGCTTAGCAAAAATGAGTATCTCTTTTATCTTTATAGCGAAGTTCTAATTGAACTTCTCTATAAAGAGGGGCAGTTATAGTTACCTCATTTTTATCATTTTATTTTAGTATTTTTATTAGGCCATGGTTAAAATAATAAATAAATAACAAAAAATGAGAAAATAATAAAAATAAAGTGTCGAATTAAGTCAAGTCAAGTTAATTCGAATCGTTTAGGGCCGAATCAGATAATGGTGTGCATTTAATTTAATGAATTCCAACCCGTTAAAGGATCAGGCTTCGTTAAAATATTTTTTAGTCTAATCTGATGTATTATCTAATTTATATTTGGCTAAACTAGACTTAGGATTTATTAAGTGGACTGTTGAACTAAATCAAGTTCAACTAAGTCGGGCCTGAAAGATAGAAAGCCCAAGTTAATATAAGGTTTCTAGAAATTAAGTTGAATTTTTAATGAATCTAAATCGTATCTAGGATCCAAAAGATACAAAAGATTTGATTGTGTGGCCTATAAATAGTAAGTCAATGGTAAAGTTTGGCACGTTTCTGCAATTCTCAACACAATATCACTACATACTCCACGACATCCCTTGCATTGATCACATATGTTTACTTTGTTGACCCAATCATGAAAAAAACATCATTGTCTCACGAAACAAACACATATTGACATATGCACACAATACACACACCATACATGATCACGACCTAATCATTACCTGTGAGACCATATGTTCACTGTTTGTCCAATATACACTTATGCACTATACACTACACATGCTGTCTACAGCCACACGTACTTTACTGAACATTCAGTTACCTACACTGCTGCACAATCACTTACCATGCCAACCAAACATGCCATACATTTACTCGCATTGATCACTCGCTACACATTCACTTGCACACTCTCACCTATTACACTTGATCACGACAGCACTCATCATCTATACACTAATCTCACTCGATTACACACAATAAAATATACACATACAAATCACCCCCTTTACATAAATGCATACTGCCAATCGTACACTAACGAAACATAATATCATACATAGACCACACTATAAGCTGTACACCGTACATGAACACTATCTACTGTTGCTACGCACGACGTCGAGCACGTGAATGATCAATTTCACATCGAGCACAAGAACGTAGTCCAATAGATCATGACAATCAACCCGAACACGCTAATTATGCACGACTTGACCTGTTTAGGTAATAAAAATTATTTTCTTTATTTAATTATTTATTTTGTTATTAAATTAATTATTTTACTAATTTTTTTAGTATAGGTTTTTTTAAATCGTTTGCTATTTTTTAGATAATTTCATTTTTTTTAATAATTTAGTTAAATTGTATTAACTAAGATTACATTCATTTTGAAAAAATCGCATATCTTTTATCCAAGATTCGTATCATCGAAGAAGATGCATATCTAAGATAGGTATCTCAATATATCTTGTATGTAGGATTTAGGAAATTTTTTTTTTTTTTACACATAGATTTTGTTTAATAAAATAAAAAAATCTTAATCGGAGTTTTCAAAAAGATTTAATTAGTTAGGTTTTTTAAAATAGATTCATGAAATTAGATTTTTTTAGGTTTTTTTAAATAATAAATAGTTAAATAAATGTAAATTTTGCTCGATTTTCAAATATAAAAAGAATCTACTCACTAAATCTTTTTTAAAAGAACCATGTTGGTTTAATCCCAACTAGCAAGTATATAGGTACCTCTAGGGCAATCATATAAAAAATAAGAAGAAAATTTTTTGTTCCTTTTTCTTGAAAAATTCGTAATAAAAAATGATAAAAAAATTTATTTTAGTTATATTTTGTATATTTGTATATATCTTAGCATTTTAAAAAATAAAAATAAAAATAAAGCCCATTAATTTTTTTTATTTTTCCACGGTGACTTAATCTTAATAGGTTAACCCCTGTACTTAGTTTGTTTTGGTTAATTTTCTAAAAATCATTTTTTTAGAAAATCTATGAATCAGCAGCCAAATTAAGGTTTTCCCATCTGGAAACTTTAATTTCATTTTTTTACTAGTTAAACTGATTGGCGACTCTAATTTTTAAAATTTTTTTTCTAAGGAAAATATTTCCTTAGTTTAATGTCGAGTAATTTATATTAAGCAGGCTGAACTTAATATAGAATGAATTAAGGAAAGCCGAAATAAGGCTTGATAATGTATATAGAAGAAACTGAAATATATCTTTCAGAAGTTATCTCTCGAGATAGAACTTGTAATACATATCGTCGAGTTCAAATGAACCCAACAATACCGACTTTATTAAAATTGAATAACTTAGATAATAGCCTATATAGCAAAATATAATGCTTCAAGTATATATGCATATATATGTGTGCATGTTTATATATACTTTGGAAGTTTTTATACATATAGATATATATATGTATAAATATGTATGCATGACCTTAATAAAGATAAGACACTTGTATAGTAATGTGAGGATGACAAACTTATGGCATACCTTAAGTATATGTAATATGTGTATATATATATAAATATATATATAAGAAACTCTATTAAATAATTATATAAATAACATTCCAACCAAGTTTTATAATAATATGAAGAGTTAGATGAAACTCTAATGTTTTCGTAAATCTTACAAAAAATGAATCTAAGTTTTGATATATATAGAATTTCCAAGTGAGCGAAGCACTAATGTTCTAGATCTATTGGAGTGAACTTTAGTACAAGTAAGTAAGATTTATGGAGACTGGAGTATATGCTCACTTGTGGTTGTAAATAGTTGTTTGTGTGCATGCTATACTTGTGCTTGATTACTAAGATGCTGGTTGGTAGTTGAGCTACATGCTTTGATGTGTTGATTGACCTTATTTGTCTGTTATGAATTGGTTGATTACCCTTAATTGAGCTAATTGAAACACGAAATAAAATTGTAGATCGACATGCATCGCATCCCACCAGGGGATGTTTAGGATTCTTCGGTTAAATTTCGACACCTTTGATGAGGTTACATTAAACTGTTCTTTCCGTACCTTTAGTTAAACTAAGTAATAGGAGAGGAGGTCACAATAAGATTAGAGGCATTAGGTTCGAAGGTAGTTACAGGCAGAATAGGAGCCTCTATTGTACAAGCTTAGAATTAGCCATAAGAAGGCCTCATGGCCTTTATGATTGGCATTATGGTTGGATAACTCCTCGACTTAGATTAGAGTAAGTAAAATTTCTCTAACCTCATGATGACCGGATAACGTCATACAGATGACACATTGTTGTTCATGCATTGCATGTAATAACTGCTTTGATAACTTGGTTGTACAGTTTAGCTCATATATGCTTTATGCTTTTTGCCTCCTGCCTCTTACTGAGCTGTAGTTTGCTCACTCTCCTACAGATTTACTTGTAGGATATGAGTAATCATGCCGTATGACAATCACCCCCAGGTGTGTAAAAGGGTGTATTTAAGCCTGAGTGAGGTAAAATCGATGAAGACTATGTTTTTGGAACTTTTTGTTTTCTGTAGGATCAACTAAATCATTTTGGTGATCTAGTTGGGTTTCTACTTTTGAGTCATATCACATACTTATGAACTTTTATAAATACTTTATACTTAGCTTTATTGTAAATATGAGTTTGTTATAAATATAATGCCAGTATATTTGTGGAACTGTAATGCTTCAAAGAGATTTGTTGTAAGAGCCTTGTATACGTCAAAGTTATGCTAGTAATTAAATGGACAATTTTTACCATAAAATTGATATACATGATGGACTGTTACAACTTGACAGCATTGGGGGCATGATAGAGTTCCAATATAATGAAGATTGCAAAGAAACATTCAAAGAATTGAAAATTTTTTTGCATCACCACTAGTACTTTTGAAGCCATACTCGAAGAAGATTTGTTCTTGTATTTTCAGTCGGTAGCCGAGCTCTTTCCCCTATCCATCTTTATATAGAGGGAAAAGAGCACAAGCCAATCTATTATGTGATCCATCTCTTACAAGGCTCGGAGTAAAGGTACACTAAGATTGAGAAATTTGTCTTAGTTGTAATAATTTCGGCAGGGAAGTTAAAGCCATATTTTAAAGATCATCAAATTATAGTCCTTACTGACTAACCTCTGCAACAAGCCTTGTAATGACCTCATTCCTTAGGATGGATTATGAAGTATGCCTTGGAATTGAGTGCATATGGTGTGTAATACAAACCCAAAATAGCACTGAAGGCCCAAGTTATAGCAAATTTTATGGCTGAATTCACCAGAGAAGAGGACAGTGTTTACATGGATGAGAAACCCACTTAGAAATTGTATGTAGATGGCTCCTTTACAAGAAAGGGAAGCAGAGCTGGCCTCATCTTGTAAGTGCTGCATAATGTGAAGATACAATATGCATTGAAGTATAAATTCATGGCAAGCAACAATGAATTTGAGTATGAAGCCTTGATTACAAGGCTAAAGTTGGCAAAATAAGTTGGAGCTAAGAAACTTAAAGCCTTATTGGACTCGTAATTGATCATAAATCAAGTATAAGGAGACTATGCGGTGAAAGAAAAAGTGATGAGCAAGTACTTAGTTGTTGTATGAATGTTAATGGAAGAGTTTTAGTTCTTTACGATTGAAGATTCCTAGAGCTCGAAACAACACTACCAATAAATTGTCAAAATTGGCTAGCATGTTACTTCCTAATCTAAATGACAAACTCTTCATTGAATATTTTCCTAACAAGAGTTTAGAAGTAATGAGATAGTGTTATGAAGTGCAATCTTGCCTAAAGGAGAAGTCATGGATGGATGCAATCATTGAGTATCTAGGGGATGGTGTCTTGCTTGTAAATAAGAGAGAAGCTTGGAGGCTCATATATTAGGCTGTGAATTATATGTTGATTGAGGATAGCTTATATAAACGTATCTTTGCTTAACCTTATCTTTGTTGCTTGGTACCAAAGGATGCTCAACAAGTTCTTTTTGCTTTAAATGTAGGAGTATGCAACAACCATGTGAAAGCTTAGACTTTATATGTTCGAGTATCATTAGTCAACCATGAAGGAGGATGCCAAAAGTGCTGTATGGCAATCCCTACAGTGACAAAAGCATGAAGTCTTGAGCCATACACCCTCCAATGAATTACACAATTTAATCATCCCCTGGCTTTTTGCCTAATGGGGATTGGACATACTTGGGGCTTTTCCCAAGGATACAACACAACGATAGTTTATAATAGTTGTGGTGGACTATTTTATCAAATGGGTAGAGGTCAAGGCAATGGTGAAAATTAATGAGCAGAAGATCGAATCTTTTGTGTTCAACTTTATCTTATCAAGGTTTAGAGTCCCCTTCATGATAATTACTAACAATAGTTCACAGTTCAACAATGACAAGTTCTTAACCTTTTGTGAGAAGCACGACATCTGATTGAACTATACTTCAGTAGCTCATCCCTAAACATTTTATTGGAGTATAGGACTACTCACAGGACTTTAATAAGGGAAACACTTTTCAAACTGGCTTTTGGATCAGAGTTTGTCTTATCAATTGAAATGGAGTTGCCTAACCTATGAACATAAAAGTTTGATATTACGACAAATCAGTTTGGCTTGATGGCTGGTTTAGATACTATAAAAGAGATATGGGATATTGCAAGGGCTAAGGTAACTGATTACCAATGTAAGGCGGTAAGATATTACAATCAAAAAGTCAAGTACAAGGTATTTTAACTTTGAGACCTGGTTTGTAGGAAGATAGAGGCAACAAGTGCACTAGAAAATCAAGTGAAACTCAGTGCATTGTCAAGACTTAGTAAGGGCTTAAGAAGTCTTAAGCAATGGATCCTACTGATTAGAAAGGCTAGATGGACAATTTATTCCTTGTATATGGAATGCCGAGAATCTTAAGTTGTATTTTTAGTAGTTGTTCCTTATTTCAAGATTGTGTAAGATGGTAACCTAGTTTTGTTAATGTGAAAGTATTTATCTCCCAATCCATTATGTGCATCTTTATTCACAATCTTATTAATTCTTAATCTGGCTATGATTAATGGATAATATAGTTCAAGCCTATACAACAAACAAGCTATTACTTATAAAGTTTCAACTTAAAATGGTTAAGTAGCTTAATTTTAAATGACAAACAAGCCCGACTTTCTCTAAAAAGAGTTTTGACTTAATACGGTTAAGGAGCTCAAAATTGCATTCAATAAGCACTAATTTAGTTTAACTAATGAACTCTAACATTCAAAATAAGTTTAGATCTTATACGATTAACGAACTTTGTTTAACTACATCTATGGATAAGTTGACGAATAAAATGCATGCGAAATTAAACGTACAACAAATTAAATTGTCAAATGATAACATAAAAGGTTTCAGTACAACCAGCAAAAGGTCAACATTCTGACTTAAGCAAACATTAAGAAATATTCAAGAAAAGCTAGGGTATTCATTAGTAAGAAATTAATTATCAAATTAAGGTTTGGGGGCATTCTCTTTTGTAAGGTTAAGTAAGCTATCTTGGACCTTAGTAGAGTTGGGATCTATAGTGTCATTACTTGTCTCAACAGGAGTACTGGGAGGCTCTCTTCACACGTAAGGGGTCTCCTTCACACTGGTTCTTTAATAGGTGCAGGGGCTTTAATACTGGCTGATTGGTCATCATGGTGCCCTTGATCTTCTGCTCCTTCCTCATCATCATCACCGTTAGCGTCATAATTATCAATGTTGGTGAAATCGAGATAAGATAGTGTTACACCCCGAAGTCGTAGAATCGCAATAATCCCGTCGTATAAACCATCCTATGATAGTAACTGGCCTTACAGTGCCTATCATAGACATGACCTACACAAGGCGTCGACGACTCCTCGTTTTAAAATAAACAGTTCAATTAAAAATTTAACTAAAGTTACAGTAAATATTAAAGTTTCAAGTCAACATGTATATATGATTACATGTACATTACTGTAGAATTCCCAAGTGATTCTATATCATATCATAACAGTCAACTAATTTACATATCAATTATTAGTCTTTCAGTCTTAAAGCTACTAGTGAGACTCTAGATATACATTAACTATTAGGTAAATTGATCCTCATACCCCCAGGCTTCAAAAAAAACTAACCTCTAGATAATTGTAAGGTAGCATATTACTCAGAGTATTCAGAGATCAGGACCTGCAAAAGGGTATATACGGGTATGAGCAACTACATCTCTGTAAGTTGAATCGGAGACTCATAAATGTATACAAACACAAACAAAATTATCAAGCAATTATTTTCATGCAATGCAATAACCAAGTGTCATCACACAACGTAGTCCGATCTGTTGCAAAATTAAAGTAATTTCACCTGCTTTAATTCGGGTTGAGGAGTTTTCATGTTATGCAACAGCTCACAACCAAACCCAGGTTTGTGTAATAAAAACATTGCTCCTCCTAAGACTATCCTTCGAACCAATGCCCTCATCTTCACTGTGACCTCCTCTCCTATCACTTAGTTTGGCTAAGGATGAGGAAAAGACCAATTTGCTATCCAGCGCTATCTTTTTCGAAGGTGTCGATGTTTGGTTAGAGAATCCTGATGATCCTCTAAAGGGTTGCATTGCATAACAATTTAGGGTTTTAGGATCGATTATGATTAGGTTCAATTTAGGGTGTTCAAATAATTTCACACCAATCTAGTCATTACAATCATCAATCACAACACAAATTCCAATACGAAGCCAGATATGCAAACACATGCATAAAACTACTTACAATCACAATCATACACAATCTTAAGTCTCCGAGTACACTAAAATAGTACTTCAAATGCAATGAAGTAATAAACCCAACTAACTTGAAATTCTCAGTCACTCAATTACTTAATTGTAGGTTGGTTCGTTTCTGGGTATCTTATAATACAAATACATCTTTTTAGTATTTATACTTTGATAATACATTCTAAGTTATAATTTAACTCACTTTTCTATATATACTTATTATTTACTAATGATTCACTCTACATTAGCTCGAGGTTCAGTTTTTGAATTAGATTCTAGTTTTAGTTCTAAATTGTTTTTAACTACGAGGAATCCTAAATACATTCGAATCTTAATGTGAAATTAATCACATTAAGCTCGAGTATTCTAATATCATACTGGGTCTTAATTTAGTGTTCTAATCTATTCGATACACTTTAATCCTAATTGGAATACCGAATTTACTCCCGATGTAAGAAAATTTTACATTTTTTTATCCAATTACCTAAAATTAATTTTTGTTTCAAATTTATTTTTGTACTTATATTATTATTATATTATCCAATTTAACCTATTTTTTATATTTATTAAAATCCCAATTTCACATATTCCGTAATTTCTTACAATTACTATATAATTCTTATATTAATTACAATTAACACTCCAAAGGCTAGAATTAGGTTTCCATATCAAAGATTAACATCCTTAAACATCTAATTACCTTCTAAATTAGTAATTAATCATTTAATTAAGCCAAAATTACCTTCTTCTTTTTTCATCATTTTAGGGTTAAAAATTTTGAAAATTAATTTTTAAAAAAATGGTTTTATAGCACTATTCTATATCACTTAAGCATTCTACAGAAAAAAAAAATTGAGCTCTAAACTATACTCATAAACTTATTTATTTCTAATTCTAATCATGCTCGGTTTTATCTAAGTTCTTAAGAACCCTATATTTACAAACGTGATTAAACTTAATCAATATTTTTTCCTAAATCTATATACAATAAAACCTCAGAATAATAAATTTCATAATTTTCTAAGCATAATAAATAATTTTAAGGAATTTTACAAAATTGAAGGAGATGTGAGACTCATCTTGTTCAAAAGCTTTTTGCCTCCAATATCGGTTCAGGTATGTCGATTGGTCCAAGCGATAGGTTTGGGGTGAGGTGGTCGTGGTGATGTGTAGGTTCGGCCTTCTTACTTTATCTACATAGATTTAGGACAAAATTTCTAAAACCCTAATTTTTCCACTCAATTTTTCCTAATTCCCAACTGACCAAATGAGCTCTATAAATTTTCTTACTATTTATAGGACCTTATAAGAATTATTATGCATTAATTAAGATAAGACAATACCTATATATCTTCCATTTTGCCCTTTTTGTTTCTTGTTTTTTATTAGTTAATTTTAGTTTCTTACTCCCTTTACTGCCATGACTTAATCTGGTTCATTCCCCCTTTCCTTGATTTTTTTTTCTGATTTTTCTTTAATTTTTTTATAATTTTATTTAATTATTTAGTAAATTTTTAGCTAATTTCGAGCAATTTAGGTAATTTCGCATATTTCTACCTACACGTAAATATATGTGGGGTACAAGTAAACACTCATAAATATTATTTAAGTCATTCTATGATTTTTAATATACATATAATTTATCTCTAGCGACTTATTAGTTATTGAAATGTATTTTACGTACTTTTGATAAATAACAAATAATATACTTAGAATTTGCAAATTTTATATTCTCTTATTTTATTGCTTATTTTCATAAATTTAAACTTATAGGGTCACTTTTACTAATATTTCTAGCTTTAGTTTAAAATTTAGGTTTGATCAGATCTTTTAATCAATCACTTTAAACTTTGTATACTAAATTCGATCCTTCATCTCCAAATTCTTTATTTCTACCTTCAATTTATCTTCCTCTTCACTCATCGAAGCAATTGTCTACCCCAAACTCCAACATTTCTCCCTTCTCTCCCGTAGCTATTCCTTCAACTCCTTAGTCTCTTTATAGAGCTCATCATTCTTGGCCTTTCAACTCGCCACCTGGTCAATGTCGAGCTCTATTTTAATTTTTCTTAATTTAACATATTTAAGCCTAACCCACTTAATATAAGCTACTTGACATAAAATTAAGAAAAAATATTTTTCTTTAAAAAATGTTTTGAAAAATAACTTAAAGTCGCTAATTAGTAAAACTGGCAAAAAATAATAATAATAAGATTAAGGGTTTGGGTAGAAAAACCATAACCATACCACTAGCTTGCAAGCTTAAAGGCTAACCTATTAAGACAATATCACAATGTATAAATTACAAAATATTGATTAATGGGCCTTAATTTTTATAATTTTCTTGAAGATGCAAAAATTTGAAAAACACATGAAAATGATTTTTATGATTTTTTATTACGAATTTAAAAAAATATATATACATTTTGCAAATTTTATGGTTGTCCTAAAGAAACCTTCATTCTTGCTAATCAGGATTAAACTAACCTTAGTTTTCAATTTTTAAGAAAAGAAAACTTTAATGTATGGATTCATTTTATTTTTTTAGAAAAGTAGCTAAGTTTACATTTTAGCCAATTTATTTTTTATTTAAGAAAAATCCTAATAAGAAACTTAATTTTTATTCCTATCATTAGAAACCCTTAAAAGAACCTATTCCTTAAAAAGACCTAAGTTAATATTTTTATTAAAAAAAAATCAACTTTGTGACCAGACAATTTTTATTTTCTAAAAAAAAAATTAATTTGTAAAAATGCAAAGAAACATGGTTTTTCTAAAAAATACAATTTTTGTAAAAAATATCCAAAGATGCAATTTTTTTTTTTTGTAAAAATATGCAAGTTTCGAAAAATATGTGATTTTTAGCAAAATAATGGAAAGTTATTATTAAAAACAATGTTGTTCATGTAGAAACTAGAATGTAAATACTTTCTACAGGAAAGAAAAGAAAAAAAAAAAGAGCTTAGGTTAACACCTGTTCAATGCAAAATAATTAGACTAATAAAAATTATAAAATAAAAAATAAAAAACTAATACTAAATACTTTCTGTAGAGCGGGTCGAGTTCAATACAAAGAGAGAAGGCACGAATCGGGACAACCAATTTGTGGAGCTCTAGTTCACACTTGGGTAGGGTCACCCTCCTCTTTCACCAATGAACATTATCCTGCATCCTATGGATTGATTTTATCATCAAATCGAAAGGGAAATTCAATTTTTGTGAGGAACTGATTAACAAAACTTAATTTGGTGCTTATGCCTTGGCCTATGGTGGTGACTTGGGTGACTTTCAAATTTGGTCAGTGGCAGTAGATTTCAACTGATGATGGTAGTGGCGTTTCAAAGTGAAGTGGATACGTATACTGGGGGTTTTGGGTGTGAGGAAGTCGACTTTGTTGGGAATGGTTGTGTCGGGGTTGGTGTTTGGCATTTAGGTCGTTGGATGTTTTGTGTGTGCGTAGGTGGTTGCGCGAGGGATTGGGTCGAGTGGCGTGTTGTAGTGGCTAAAAACGTAGGTTGTAGGTTGAAAGTAGTCGTACGTGTAGATGAAGATGAGAGAATGTGGTTAGATTTGGTAAGAGGGAGAGGTGTTCGTGAGTTGATGTCTAGTAGGGTTGCATGGAGTGTATGTCTGTGAGGATGGCCAAGAGAGTAGGTTGAGCATAGGTATGTAGAGAGGAAGGAGAAGGGAGTTGCAGACAATGGCTGTTTGTGACTATGGGGATAGGGTTGATGCCGCAGTTGAGGATGTGCCGTGTGTTGTCAGCACTAATTTCAAATTGGGTTCTACCTCTTTGTTAAGTACTTATAGAAAACATGATGTTTTTATTTAAATCTAACCAAATCTGATTTAACGTAAAACCCAAATCTGACTTTAATTCATTGTAATCTAACCTAAATTTGTTTGTTTTACTCTGTTATAATATTGCTTTGGATAGATTTACTAAAAAAAATACACAAATCCAATTAGATCTAGGGTCATCTAACTTGATTCTCTTTTGCACGCACTAGGTTAGATGATGAAGGAGAAGGTTACATATGTGGCATGTAACCATGGACAAAGTATGAAAAAGAAAATTGTCGTATAAGTGAGATTTGAACTTGTAACCTAGATTTGCCAAATGACTAACTTAGCCGACTGAGCTTTGCCATATTTCTTGATGCTTGATGTGCCAGCACACAACTTGGGCCGGATCTGTATTAGGCTTTTAAGCCCAAATCAAATTCAATCTCTTTCATGGCTAAAACACCCTTAAAACAATTAGTTAACTAAGAATATACATGCTAAATGGTTTTTCAACACAATTTTTTTTAATTTAATAAATCCCAAGTTTTATTTTATTAATCTAGTTAAAATATTTTAAAATTCCAATTTCGAATTGAATAAAAAAAACCATTTCATGAACTCAAATATTTTACTAGATTTTCTCAGAAAATTTTCAAATCAAGCTCAATTTTTTTTTAAAGACTCATAATTTATTAAATTGCATGTATATTCCAACCATTGGCTAACCCAACCCTAAAAGACTCGACTCGACTCGACTCGACTCGATTCTAACACTTTTAATACTTTGTATTTTTTTATTTTTTCCATATTTTTATTTTTTGGATTTTTTTTAAACCTAAGCCAAAAGTAAAAAAATAAAAAATTAAATTAAAAAAACTAAAACTAAAATAAAGGGTTACAAAAATGGGGTATCTACAGTTAACCACCAACAAGTGTGCCAATTTTTTAGCTATAAGCTCTCCTTATAATTTTTTTACCTCCATTTTGGCCTTAATCTTAACATTCTCGATCATAATTCCTTGGAGGAGCTGTAAGCCTCCTCTACCTTCTACAACAAAACGTTAAAAGTGATAAGCCAATCAGCTCTTGATCATATGAATATACAAAGAAGGTCAAACATACCTTTCTCATTCTTCTTTGGCCTCATCCACAGCCATTAAAAACATAACTATTGATCTGTAGAACATGTACAAAAGGTCAACAACTAAACAAACAACACAAATTAAAGAAAAATACAATGATTCAAAGACTTACATCATATAGTTTTGTAGCAATGTGGCTTTTGTTACTACCACCTACCCTATCAACATCCCTTCTCATGATCTCCTTATTCCTTAGTGGAATGATTCCCTCCAATAAGGCCAAGGACTTTATCTTATCACTTAAAGCAAAATCAGTCTCCAAGATGGTGTTACTCCAATAAGGTATGTAGAAACAACTCTCCACAAGTTGGGGAACAAACTTGGTAAATCTAATGCTTAGTGCTTTCGTCCACATCCTTACCCCTCTTAGATAGAAGCTCTTCAGTATGCTCTTTCCCTTCTCTTTTCTTCAAGCTTGGCATATACATTAACTCTACTAAGCTATCCGTAGCCTCACTTGGAGCAATCTCCTTAACATTGTCAATGGCAGCAATTTGACTAGATTCACTGGTTGGTCTTTGCTCCATGGTGCTCCTTGTTGTATGTGGCACTTCCTTCTAGACAATCTCAGGAAACTTTTCTTATTGAGTTATCTATCCACCCTTAAGATGAGTAGTCTCTTTTTTTATTTTTTGAATGACGTATTCCTTGACAACTTGTTTTTTCACCTTAGTTTGATTTGAGGCAGCTTTAGCAATACACCGATCTAAGTTTTGTTTCTTATCCCTAGCCTAAACAAATAGCTTATTGGGATCTATGTCACCTGCACTTATGTTTACAGAAAAGAAGAATGTTACAATTCAAAGCAAGTGTAAAAAACTTATAAAATTCGTATTGAGCGAAGCTCAAAGGCAAAGAATCTTTCCTTATAAGTTACAAAGATTGACTTCCCTCTCATAACTCAACTTAGCACAATGGACAGATTAAGCCTTACCTTCTTTGTTAGAGAATATTGGCTATGCTTTCTCATAATCTCAATGATCCTTTTAGCATCCCAAAAGAACATCTTACTATGCCACTTATCTTGTATCATCTTAGTGGTAACAACATCATTTGTCAATAGCTTTATATCTTTAGTCTAAATAGGTTTTGTCCACTTACTCTAGAAATCAAGATCCACATTAGATCTTACTAAAATATATTTATCATGCCATTTGTAGATTTGGATTCTAGACCATCCATAAACTTGTGGTTATGTCGTGCTACTATATAAAACCATCCATCGGGCTATTGTTTGACCCCAAAAAAACTATCTAAATAACTATGGTATAGCTTTAACTTCGAACTCTACACAAATTATTTCGAAAGCAAAAAGGAGTCTATATGTGTTCGATGAAAATATATTCGGTGACAAGCAAAAATAATTGAAAAATGATTTTTGAAAAGAAGAAAAGGGAAGACACAATCCAAACTCAGAATTCTTCAAATAAAGGTGAAACTCATGTTTAATTGGGAAATATGCCCTCTCATCCTCTCTCTGCCTACAAAGATGCTAGTCAAGTGGGAGATCTTCAAAATACTTATTATACTTTGCAACAATTGCCTAACCGTACCATTCATTACCCCATCCAACAAGTCAATATTATAAACTGGGTTGTTATACAAATACCTAATTAGTGGCTCATCTTTCTCATCCTTAGGGTACACATCTACTAGAAGAGCATCAATACGAGCAAGCTTCTCCCACCTTTCAATCGTACTATTTGTTGAGCTACCAGAAGTTGAAGTCGACCCAATTACCTTATGGAAGAAAGAAGGAGTAGCTTCAAAACCAGTATGAGTGATAGAATGGATCTTGCTCTCGGCTATACTTGATGAAATCTTGATGAAATGTTGAAGATACTTGATGAAATCCTAATGAAATATTGAAGGTTAAAGAATGTGAAAAAAGAAGAAGAAAGAAGAAAGAAAAGTTGAAGAAAGAACTTTAGAAATTTCACATAAGAAGATTTTAAGAGAGAAGATTGAGAAGTAAAATGAAATAGAAAATGGATAAAGAGGTTTCTCAAAAATTTATATGTATCACCTAACTATCTACTTATCGGCAAATGAAGAGAAGGTTAATTGGGATTTAAGGCATGATTTGATTGATAAGTGCCAATGGAAGACACGTGATCGATGTAAAAAATCTAACGGATATGGTGCCACCAGTAGTTACTAGAGTGTGTAGTGTAATGATGATAGATTTGACAAATGTCCTACGTATGAATATAGAAAATGAATAGGTGGGAAAATGAAAAGTTGTGACCTTTGGGTGGAGAATTGATATGATATAGCTCAGCGAATATCGAATGAAGTATAAGAGTGCTAATAGAAAGCACAGCAAAACTGCTCGACAACTGCACAGTTAACTGTGAACACAAGCTTGAGTGGCCTGCTTGCTAATCAAGGGTATTGAATAACACCCCCACACATACTCCTGTAGTCAAGTTCTCAACTGCAAGAGTTGAGGAGCAAATGATGATAGTAGGATTTTGCCTCTAACTACAGCTTGGCACATTACTTGTTGACTTAACCTACCTTGTTGAGGTCAATGATGCTTACTATTTCGATGATCTATAAGACTTTGGGCCTAACCAATCTGGTAGGTTAGAGAGCTCGGCCTACCTATTCAAGTATTTTGAATTTGAAAAGTAATACAAACAGTTGAACATTTGCATAGCTTAACTACATAACCGCCCGTTACTCTATGTCTATAGGCATGTGCTTAAATTAAGAAGCCCCTATACAGTCCATGATTAGGAGCTACTTGTCATTACAATTATTAGACAAACACTTATAAATATGTAAGCATTGATGTTATAAGAATTCTCTAGACTCTTTGAACATTCACTCACTTATTCTCTTACTCTCCTACATACTAATTTAGGCATCTGAGTGGCTATATCGGACTAGTCTTGGCACCCCCTAGCTTAACTTTCTTTCTCTTTTACAAGATTTAGCTTGCCTACTATTTTCGACTAACAACACTATTGAATTTAAGGAACTCAATACTAGATGCCTATTGACATTCCAATATTCCTTCTCCTTTCAAGTCTTATCCAAAGAGAATATGGTAAATCTTCATCGTGAATACATGAATAGTATGAACCATTCCTTTGCTTTAGAACAAAAAAACCTGAATTTAGCTTAGTCAACAAATGGAAGGTTGAATTAATGTTAGTATCATTACTCCAAAAGATAATAAATAATAGATTGTGTACATGGACAATATTGAAAAGGTCTTATAACAAAATAACAAGCAATGGTGGTGTTGATAGTCAAATTTCATTCACTTGGTAACTTAGTTGCTAACATGATGAGTAACTTGATTTTCAACTAATGTCGAGTAACATAGATCAAATTTTGATTTGAATTTAAGGAAAGTGGCATAAACAATTATCACCTAGCACAATTATATTACATAACTGCCTATTATTCCTATATTTCAAGAATACATCTAATCGAGAGGCCTCCACGTATCGCAATAATCATGTAATTAACTGCAGCTTCGAACACTCAACATTCACCTATAAATATTGGAAAATTGCATTGTAAGAGGCATCTGATAACTCTCATACTACTCAGTCATTTCCAACATTTACTTACTAACTTAAGCATTGGACTGACCTTAATATCAAAGCTTTCTCTTTCTTTGTTGGATAAAAGTTCCAATCTAAAATCACCTAAAAACATTTAGCGTTGTCTATTTTTCTTTAACTCACCCACATGGTAAGAACTAGATTAACTAAAAGTGCAAGTGTTGGTACTTTGTCCCACTACCTTGAGGGGAGAGGTAGGTACACCAACGAGCAATGTTTGGCTAAGTTAGAGCAGCTTTACATCAACTTGGCTAAAGAAAATCAAGAGTTGAGCAAAAAACATGAAGAGATTCTTAATCTCCTTTATACTAATGCCTACCCAAATCAAAACAAAGAGTACGACAATCACAATGTTGAGAATAGCGACGACTCAATCTATTCACCAGAAATGCTAAAAAAAGTAAGTAAAGGTTGCAATGGGATCTTTGGCTCCTATGCTTAGGAAAGTAGACAAGGGTAAGCAACCACAACAGGTGTACCATACTGGACCCTCCCATGTTAGCACCTTTACTACAATGAGTAAACAGTTTCAAATTAAGAAGAGCCCTTTCATCCCCTAGATTTTAGAGGAAGTTATACCACGGCACATCGAGTTATCACAATTTGAAACCTATGATCATTTAGAATATTATTGCACTTTGGCCACGTTGCACGACTTGAGTGATGTTATGACTTGCTATGCTTTTCCCTCGACGTTAAGAAGCGTAGCAAGTACATGGTTCAAACACCTGAAGTCGAACACTATTTTGTGTTTCGAAGAACTAACAGAAGTGTTCCTTCAGTACTTCCTTGTAAGTAAGCTTCCTATTAAGGATTCTTCGGTCCTTAACACAATAAAGCAAAGATCAAATGAGTCTATTAGAGATTATTTGACTAGGTTTATGGCTGACCTAGTCCAAATTCCAAAATTGGACATAAGTCTAGCCCTCAATGCTATCATTGATGGAGTCAAGACCTACGAAGGCTTTTTCAAATCTCTTACCAAGAATAAGTCAAGAACTTTTGCCAAGTTCAAAGCCAAAGCCACGTCTTACATTCGATAAGAGGACAATATAAAGGTTCGATCAGAGGCCAATCAAAATAGAGGAGATAGGAAAAATGATAAGAGGAGAAGTGCAAAAGATTGACTCAAGATAGACAACGATCAAAATGCCAAGAGAAAGAGACCTCAAATTTCAACATATTCGTCCTACACACTAGTCAATCATCCAATTTCGAATATATTAATGGAGGTACGTGGGTAAAGAGGTGCATTGCAGTAGCTAGAGAGGATGAGAGAAAACCCTTCAAGGTGAAATTCTAACAAATACTGTGATTTCTATCGTGACAGAGGCCATAACACAGATGAATGCATCTAACTTAAGAACACGATTGAGGACACAATTCAGCAAGGGTACCTATGCGAGTTTCTAGCACATAATGCTGAGAATATTGAGCAACCATCTCATAAGAGACACAAAGACTAGGAGAATGTTACTTAACCAGCTATTGCTGAGAAAGATGCAAGAGGGGAATATTAGTAGAGCGTTTAATGGGATAATCAACACTATTGTTAGCAGACCTTCTGCCATAGGCCGGTCAAGCTCTTTGAATCTAACTAACACCATAAATTATGTTTGCAATATCTAAGGAAAGAAGGTCAAAATCGATAATGCAATTTCTTTCAATGAGGAAGATTTTGAAAGTATCTAAAGGCTACATGATGATGCACTTGTGGTTAGTGTAAGAATTGCTAACTTTGAGGCCAAGAAGATTCTCATTGATACTGGAAGTTTGGTGGACATTATTTTTCAGCACACTTTCGATCAAATGAGACCAAAGATCAAAGCACAGCTGAGATCTTACAACTATGATTTGTGTGCCTTCAATAATCAACTCGTTCAAATAACCGAAGTAATCTCTTTACTAATCTAGATTGGAGATGACAAGCATGTCGCAAAAGACAAAATGGACTTCCTAGTTGTCAAATGTTGATCCCCATAAAATATGATCATGGGATCGCCATATCAACACTTATTCAGCATCATCTCTTCCATTGCTCATCTTAAAGCCAAATTCACTACTTCACGGGAGTCAGTGTATGTAAAGGTGATCAACAGTTGGCAAGGTCTTTACATAAGAGGGCTTTAAGGTGTAAAGAAATTTTTTAAGTAGAAACTTGTCTAGAAGGAAAGTTAGTCGGCATAGACAATGCCAAAAATGAAACAGAGGAAATTTCTTTGGGAAGTGACCTTAAAAAAATGACCAAGATAGGGAAACCCTTGCCAGTACACATCCGTCAAAGTTTGATCAACTTCTTATAGGAAAATGTTGGCATATTTGTATGGTCTCCTTCGAATATGCAGGGCATCCCTAGAGGACACAAGCTCTAGATTAATCCAAGTACAAAAGTGATCTAACAAAAGAAAAGGCATTTTATCCTCAAGAGGCAAGTGACCATAATAGAAGAAGCTCAAAAACTCTTAAAGAAGGGATTCATTAGGGAAGAGCCTTATTCAACTTAGCTAGCCAACTGTATTTTAGTTAAGAAGTCTAATGGAAAATAGTACATATGTATAGACTTCATGAATCTTAACAAGACCTGTCCCAGTTTTCCACTACCAAAAATTAATCAAATGGTTAATTTAACCACTGAGCATGCATTGCTTTCTTTTATGGATGCTTTTTCTGGCTACAACCAAATCAAAATGGACAAGGAAGACAAAGTTCACATACTATTCGTTGCTAATTTCGGAACATATTATTATATAGTGATGCCCTTTAAGCTGAAAAACACTGGTGCAACTTACCAAAGGCTTGTCACTATGATGTTTAGACCCTGGATCCATCAAAATGTCAATGTATATGTCAATAACATGATTGTCAAAAGCATGATAGAGGATCAACATCTTGCTAATCTTAAAGAGACAATTGCTACTTTGAGGAGATATAACATGAAGCTCAATTCACAAAAGTACATCTTTGGCGCTACTTCGAGAAAGTTTTTAGGGTATATGATCACTCGACATGGTATTGAAGCCAACTTGAGAAAGATTGATGCAATAAAAAACATGAAATCTACTCATATTATCAAGGAGGTATAGGAACTCATTAGGTGAATAGTTGCCTTTAACCGGTTTGTGTCTAAAAGCATAGACAGGTGCACAAAATTCTTTAAAATTTTAAAGAATTTGAGAGACTTCAAATAGACAGATGATTATGAGAGAGCATTCAATGAACTTAAAGAATTTCTCATATCACCCTCGATACTCTCGACACCTATCTTAGGAGAGAATTTATATTTATATTTATATTTATCAATCAGTTGCCAAGTGCTTTCTTCTGTATTAGTTTAAATTGATGACAAGGAGCATCGACCTATTTATTATGTGAGTCATGTCCTACAAGGACTACAACATCGATACACAAAAATTAAGAAGTTTGTATTAGTAGTGGTTTTCTCGATAAGGAAGTTGAAACCATATTTTGAAGCCTACCAAATTGTAGTCCTCACTGACTAACCTTTATGGTAAGCATTGTAACGACCAAATTCCTCAAGAAGGATGATGAAATATGCCTTGGACCTAAGTGTTTATGGTGTACAATACAAACCTAGAATGGCATTAAAAGCTCAAGTGCTGGCAAATTTCCTAGCAGAGTTCACAAGTAAAGAGAATAGCATGGAAATTACTGTGAAACTGATATGGTATCATTATGTCGATGGTTGCTCTACTAAAGAGGGAAGTAGCGCAAGCCGAATACTACAAAGACCCCACAATGTCAAGGTTAATTATGCTTCGAAATTTGGATTTTCGGCCAACAATAACAAAGCGGAGTATGAAGCCTTAATAGCTAGACTCAAGCTTACGACAGAAGTAGGTGTCGAAAAACTCAAAGTTTTCTTTGATTCATAGCTTAGGGTAAATCAAGTCAAAGGAAGTTATGTGACGAAGGAAGAGGAAATGAGTAAGCACTTGTTGATAGTACAAACGTTTGCAAAAGAATTCCAATCCTGTTCAATTCATAAAATAGTAAGAAGTAAGAACATTGTTGTCGACAAACTGTCAAAGTTAGTTAGTATGGCATTTCCTGATATAAGTGATAGACTCTTTGTTGAGTTTGTCCCGGACAAGAGCCTATCAGTTGTCCCATAGAGTTGTGAATTAGCTCCTTGCTTGAGCGAGAAGTCCTAAATGGATCCCTTTTTAGATTATTTAAGGGATGGTGTTTTCCTTGACGATAGGAAAGAGGCTTAAAGATTGGTCTATTAAGCCGCAAATTATATACTAATAGATTATCAGCTATACAAAAGTGCCATATCATAACCTTATCTTCAATGCCTTCCTCTGAGAGATGCCCAATAGGTATTGTTTGAGCTATACGATGATGTATGTAGTAACCACGTGAAAGCACAAATGTTGTATATTAGTGTGTTGCGACTCGGTTATTAGTGGCCAATAATGAAAGATGATATGAGATCAATTGTTCGGCATTGTCCACAATGGTAAAAAGCATGGGGCGCTGAGTCATATGCCTTCTACTAAATTATGCTGCCTGATCAGTCCTTAGCTTTTTGCTTAATGGAGATTAGACACACTAGAACCATTTCAAAGTCCATTGCCTAGTGACAATTTATCATTGTTGGTGTGGATTATTTCATAAAGTGGGTAAAGACCAAAGCAGTAATAAGGATAACAGAATAGAAGGTCAAAGCCTTTGTCTTCAACTTCATAATATCAAGATTTGGAGTCCCATTTATGATAATTACAAACAATGGACCACAATTTGACAATAACAAATTTTGAGCATTTTGTGAGAAATACGACATCCGCTTGAACTACACATTTATAGCTTGCCCTCAAACTAACAGGCCAGTTGAAGCTGTTAACAAGATCATCTTACATGGCTTAAGAAGGAAGGTTAATCAAGCCAAAGGAAAATGTGCTAATGAATTATTGGATGTCTTATGGGGATACTGGACTACCTACATAACCACAACAAAGGAAACACCCTTTAGGTTAGCGTATGGTATGGAAGCAGTTTTGCTGATTAAGTTGGACCTACCAAATCTACGTATATAGAATTTTGACGTGATGACCAATCATGTTAGTTTCATGATAAATTTGGATATAATTGAAAAAATCAAAGATGTCACAAGAGTAAGGGTTATGATATATCAATATAGGGCAACTAGATATTATAATCAAAAGGTGAAGTATAAAGTTTTTCAACATGGAGATTTGGTTTGCTGAAAACTGGAGGTGATTAGCATGCATGAAAAACAATGGAAGTTCGGTGTAAGTTAGGAAGATCTTGTTAAGGTCTGAGAAGTTGTTGGCGAAGGGGCTTATTAATTAGAAAGGTTAGATGGTATAGTTATCCCCCATACATGGAATGCCGAGAACTTAAAACTTTATTTTAATTAATTCCCTCGATGTTATGCATTTCTATGTGTTTTGTAAGGCAACAACTTACTTGTTTCGGAAGACAATTGTATTCAAAGTTAAAGCTTTCATTTGTTTCTCAATCTTTTTATGATTGAGGAGTTAATAAGTTCAAACTGTATGGTGAACAAAGTAGTACAAGTTCAAGCCTATCGCAGTTAATGAACTTCATAAATTAGTCAAAACCTAATAACGAACCTAGTATTAGTTCGAGTAAAATGGCTAGTCCAAGTCTTAAATGACTAATGGGCAATGTCTCAAAAGATGCCTAAGTATCGCATATGAAATAAAATATGCCAAGAATATATCGTGTGTGAAATAAAACATGCTGAGAACGTATCGTATGTTTAATAAAATATGTCGAAGAAATGTGCATGAAATAGAATACGTTACGACTATTGAATTTATATCATTGAAAACATTTAAATGTTAATACAATGTGGAATGTTCAACCACTTGGCTGAACCTTGACTATAAAAAAAGGGTGGAAAATCCTAAGATCACAAATTTTTTTACTGAGCTAAGGCATTTCTTTGATCAAAAGTTGTGACCTTAAAGCTTATGTCTTTTTATCAATACTTGAGGTTTGAGAACAAGTGGATTTCTCTTTACACACATAGAGGATTTCCTTGTACAGATGATCTTCATCATCACTAGGACCTTTGGCACCAGCTTTTCTACCACTATCCTACATATGGATGACGATTAAGTTTCATCATCGACATCGGCAAAGTCTAAGCATGAGAGATTGTATTGAGGACAAAACTTTACAATTTCTTCTCTTACCACTTGGACTCCTCCAAAAACTTTTTTCTCAGCAATCTTTCATATTGCTAACTAAGAGTCATGATTTCAAGTGCCTCTTTGACAGATGGCCCTTTCTTTGCTGCCTCTTCTAACTCGGCTATAGGACTTTGCAATTCGAAGTTATTGGTCTCTAGCTTCTTTATTTTCATCTTGAGCCTATCTTCCTCATCACTCATAGAGCTGAGTGTTTGGCCTAAACCCCATCATTCCTCTTTTTTCTTACGAAGTTCCTCTTTTAAGTCTTCAGCTTCCTTATATTACTCCTTTAATTTAGCCTTGGGGCCTAAGACTTCATCAGTAGCTAAAGAATGTACCAATGTCTCTATAGCATGTTCATCCTAGTACTTCCTGGCCTCCATCTCAACTCTTACTCTGGCATTCTTAGCAACCACAATTTGAGCATTCGAGGAGTTGTATGCATCCTCAATTTTCTACAATAAGTCAATATGGAATGATGAATACTCTAGACCACTTGACAGAATACGTAAATTATTATTATTACCTTTTTCATTTCTTTATCGGCTTCATCTAAGGTCGTCAAAATGTGGCCACTAATCTGCAAACAAACATGATTGTTAGCAATCAAACGCACTAAACAATTCAAAGAATTTAATTGATACTTACATTATATAGTTTAGCTATAATGTATGCCTTATTACAACCACCAACTCTATCGATGTCCTTCTTTACAATCTCCCTATCCCTAGGAAGGATGATACCTTCTATCAAAGTGAGGGATTTGATCTTATTGCCTAACATCGAGTCGGCATGGAGGATGTTATGGGCCTAGAATAGAATAAAATACTAGCCCATCTCATTATTTGGGATGAATTTGGTGTTGCTAATGCCAAGAGCTTTGCTCCTCATTGCTTCCTTTGTCCTCTTGTCTAACATTTTAAGCTTCTTAGGAGGTTGGCTAGCAAGCTCCTTGCCGCTTCTCTTATGGGGACTCGGTGCAATATCCACTTAAACCGACGGTCCCTCAATAGTTTCTAAAGTGACTTCATTTCCATTGCTACTGTCGATTTCTCAGCTAAGTTCACTTGGCTCTTCAGGCCAAAGAATGTTTTCTTGAGTTGCTACTACTTCAACCGGCTTAGTCACAATAGTCCCAATTTTCTCATTCCCTTGTCGCCTCTTGACTAAGCAAGAGGCCTAAGCCACAACTTATTTCGCTACTCTATCTTTTATTGCTTTCTTGACAGCATTTGATCAAGTAGCAACTATTGTAGAGGACACAAATTTGTTGACTTTAGACTTCTTGGCCTTTGCTTGGGCTAATAGCTTGGTAAGATTCACATCCCCTACACCTATTTCTACAAGAGACTTACACGATCTGTATCGAACGAAGTTGAAAGGTAAAATTATCCTTCCCCCAAAGAACGAGAATGGCCTTCCTCTTATAGCTCTACTTAGCACAACCATGTCTTAAGAGCATACCTTCTTTTTCAAAGGAGATTGGCTCTCCATTTTCATATTGCTTGATAATTCTCTTGGCATCCCAAAAAAACATCTTATTTTTCCTCATTACTTAGATTTTCCTTGTTGTAGCAGCATCATTCAGCATTAGTTCAACATCTTTTGTGTGGATTGGTTCAGTTCATTGGGTCTAGAAATCTAACTCTTCATCTGAAACAATAGACATGAACTTGTCATGCCATTTGTGGATCTTGAACTCCAATCTGTCCATGAACTTCCACCTGAGCTTAGCGGTTGCAAAGTACTAGCCATCAAGCTGCCATTTGATCGTAAAAATACTAAAATAATTGAGGCATTTATGGGAATTAGCCTTCGACTAAATCTAAGCCGAAGTAGGCCTTCCCAAAGCCGAGGCCTATCAATGCTTGCCGAGGTCGAACTGAAGCTAGAAGGATAAGATAGAAGGAAGATAAACACTCGGCATCAAGTCTGTCATTAGCCTAGGTGCTGAGATATTGCAAGGTCGAGTACTTAGAACTAAAGAACCACTCATCATAGCATTGAGAGACTCGTGCCGACTGATTCTAGGACTCGGCAATTGTGGACGAACCTTTCTGGTGTCTTGGCCAAACACCGCAAGACTTTGGGAACTCCTACTCGAACCCGTATATCTAACTGCTGACCTCATCCAATTCGAATACTACTCCTTCCAGGACATGCCGAGTGACTACATGCCAACTTTCCTTATAAAATGTACAGTTTTGTATTCTTGTACATGTTTTTCTTTATTTTATTTATGGGTCCAATTCTTTAGGGTTTAAGGTCTTGTACATTATTTACAATTTTACCATTAGGGTTTAGGACTTGCTATAAATAGTAACATTTGTAAACATAGAGACGTAGATAGACGTCAATATATGAAATCAGATAGAAAAGTATATTCTTGCGATTGGAATCTTTTCCTTTTTGAGTAAGGCTACTCTTGAGCTAGCATTTTCCAAATTATCGAGTATAGATTAAGCTCTTTAATCTCTCCCACATTCTTATCGATCTTGACCTTGAGATTGTGGCGAACCCCATCATCTGAACAGGTTAGTGAGTTGCATCTAACCTTCATTTAAATCTTGAGCAACATTTAGTGTTCATGAATTGTATCAAACTCTATTTTGAGCTCAAACCTTTGATTATGTTTGTGTCTTGGTGCATAATATCCATTCACATTCATCATCAAAACCAACTATCTCACTTCCTGTCGGTCAAACCCATTCAACCCATTCTGACCTATTTCGAGATCTATTGCTGTTTTTTCGATCCTTATCATCTTGGTATCAAAGCTTTGGGAAGATATGTGTGCTAATGTTCTTCAAAGTTTGATTCGTAGTTGGTACTTCTCTGTTAATCATTGTTCTATAATGTAGTAAGTTGTTTGTAGTAGTTGTTTGTCAATAGTAGTAGTTACAGAAACTAAGTAGTGGTTGTTTCCGGGTTATTGTAATTGTGTTTTGTTGTTTGTTCGATTTTTCTAGAAAATTACTATACAGACAAGAATGTCAGAGGATAGTGTCAACAACACTAGTGATAGTCTTCGCGAAAGCTTGAGGCGACATATTGACAACATAGAATATCAAATCCAGAATCTCACTAATTCCATTTAGGAGCTTACTAGTTTAGTTAGAGGCTACAGACGTAATGACTGAAAAGAAAGAAGGGAGCACATACCCACAAGTGGAAGCGATTCCAATGAGCTTGATAATGATGAATGATAGCTGAGAAGAGCTGTCGAGCTAAGAAGAAGAAAACACCATCCAACGCTGAAAAGAGGTAATGACAGGAGTGTTGACTCCAAGTTGAACCAAGGAGCCTAAAGAAGAGAACTAAAGCCAAGAAGAGATGTGGTCGAGCAGAGCTTTAATAGAAGTGGCCGAACTGAGGTGAATAGACTAGCTCGAAATGTAAGAAATGAACCCCGAACACCTGGCCAAAGACTTAACAATGTCAAGCTGAAGCTGCCAACCTTTAGTAGAAGTAACCAACCTGAAGAATTCCTTGATTGGGTTCCTTGAGTCGAGAAGTTGTTCGAGTGCTACAAGTATGATGAACGAACAAAGGTTAAGCTGGCTTCATTATCCCTTGTTGAGTATGCAATCCTTTAGTAGGATCAGTTGGTTGCCAAGTGAGATGCTGAAGGAAAAGAGCCGATCAGAACATGGAGGCTTATGAAGAGGTTGATGAATCAGTGCTACATGCTGACTTACTTCAAGCAAGAGATGGCCCATGCTTTTTAGCACCTAAGACAAGGTCGAAATACTGTTGAAGAGTATTTGCAAGAGTTTGAGACCTTAATGACGAGATATGAGATTACCAAGCCATAGGACCACACCATTGCTAAGTTCTTGAGTAGACTCCGAGATGAAATTGCTGACATAGTTGAATTGCAGCCGTTCAACTCTCTAGACGAGCTAATTAATTTGGCCTTAAAAGTAGAGAGACAGAGGAGAAGAAGGCATCAAAGGTTGACTAGCCGACTTCAATAAGGCAGCCTTGAGCTTGAGAGGTATGCTAAGAGAAGGTAAGAAAAGAAGATAAAGAAAGGAGAGCCTAGCCAACTTGTCCATACCGAGAAAAAGATTGCCAAGAAAGAGAATGCATCCAGCAATAAGGCTTGAGAAGTGAAGTGCTTCACATGCTTAGGCTACAGACACATTGCTTCTCAATGTCCAAATAAGAGGGTTATGGTCTTAAAAGGCGAAGGACCCAATGCCCAAGTAGAAAGCCAAAGTGATAGGAGTTCGGATGACCGGTTAATAGAAGAAGATGTCTATCTTAAGGACCTGGATAAACTCCTAGCTACGGCCACACGAGCTAACTAAAGGTAGATCCTAGACAAAGGGAAAATTTATTCCATATGCAGTGCCTAGCGAATGGGAAGACTTGTTCCTTGATTGTTGATGGAGGAAGTTGCACCAATATCATCTATGCTAAATTAGTAGAAAAGATGAAATTGCCGACCTACTTACACTCCTGACCTTATGGATTAAAGTGGTTTAATGATAAGGGTATGGTCCATATGCATAAGTGGGTTCAGATTGCATTCAAGGCAGTATAGTATGAGGACGAGATTGACTTCGATGTGGTCCTAATGAATGCTACAAATTTACTTCTTGGCTAACTATGGGAGTTTGAATGGAAAGTGATCCATGATGGATTCCTTAATACCTATATTGTTCGAAAGGATGGGAAGTGCTATCTCTTAACCCCGATAAGCATTGAGGAAATCCAGAGACACTTGACACCTATGGTAAAACGAAAAGGGTGAAGGAGCTTATTTAGCATCTTGGCCCATGCTCAACACTTAATATCAAGGACGACTTCCTTTCAGACTCGCAATAAAATTATGGGAATCAGCCTCCAACTATATCCAAGTCGAAGCGGGCTTTCTTGAAGCTGAGGCCTATCAATGCTTTCCAAGGCTGAATTGAAGCCAGAAGGTCAAGAGGGAGGAAGATAAACACTTAGCATCAAGTCTGTCGTCAGCTTAAGTGCTAAGATACTGCAAGGCTAAGTACTTGGAACCAAAGAACTACTCAACACAGCATCGAGAAACTCGTGCTGACTAATTCTAAAACTCGTGCCGACTGATTCTAGGACTCGGCAATTATGGATCGACCTTTCTGGTGTCTTGGCCAAACACTACAAGACTTCAGGAACTCTTACTCGAACTTGTATATCCAATTACCAACCTTGTCCGATTCGGATACTACTCTTTCCAAGACATACTGAGTGACTGCATGCCAACTTTCCCTATAAAACACACAATTTTGTATTCTTGTACATGTTTTCCTTTATTTTATTTATGGGTCCAATTCTTTAGGGTTTAAGGCCTTGTATATTATTTATAATTTTGCCACTAGTATTATTTATAGTTTTGCCACTAAGATTTAAGACTTGCTATAAATAGCAACATTTGTAAACATAGAGACATAGATAGACGTCAATATACAAAATTAGATAGAAAAGTATATTCTTGCGATTGGAATCTTTTCCTTTTTGAGCAAGGTTACTCTTAAGCTAGCATTTGCCGGATTATCGAGTATAGATTAAGCTCTTTAATCTCTCCCATGTTCCTATTGATCTTAACCTTGAGATTGTGGTGAACCCTTTCATTTGAACTGGTTAGTGAGTTGCATCTAACCTTCATTTGAATCTCGAGCAATATTTAGTGTTCGTGAGTTGTATCGAACCCTATTTCAAGCTCAAACTCTTGATTATATTTATGTCTTAGTGCATGATATCCATTCACTTTCATCATTGAAACCAACCATCTCACTTCCTGTCCGTCAAACCTATGTAACCCATTCTAACCTATTTTGAGATCTATTGCTATTTCTTCAATCCTTATTAGGCATAGCCTTAACTTCAACTTCTTCACAAACAATCTCAAAACCTGCTAGAAGCCAGTAAGTGTTTGGTGAGAATATATTCAGCGCAACTCGAAAATAGTTGAAGAACTGCTTAACAAAAGCTGAGAACAGGAAGCGTAGTCCAAAGTCGAGATATTTCAAGTAGATGTGAAACTTGTACTCCCTTAGAAAGCGCACCCTGTCCTCTTCTCTCGGCCTCCTAAGATTCCATGTTTTCGGAAGGTCTTGCCAGTATTTATTATATTTCAAAACAAAAATCTCTATCGACAACACTAACTACTCTGTTTAGTGAGTTACTGAAGTAAATTATATTATTATACAACTATCTTGCCATAGACCTTCCTTCTTTATCTTCTGGATAAGTATCTACTACAATGCAAGAGAGTTGATCCAAATAATTTTGTCCCACTACTCTATAATACTGTCAACCAAGCTACTTAAGGAACATACCGTCTCGCTCTTATTTTAGTGACGACCGCAAAGGAAAGGTGGGGTGGGGTGGGGGGGGGGGACTTCAAAATCTGAAAGGATAAGTCGATGAATTACATTGTGAACCATACTTAATCGACTATAATGAATGTCACAGAATTTGAAAGTGAAGATGAGATGTTGAAAGCAAATGAAAGCTTATGGATGCGATTGAAGAAATTTGTTTTTGATATTGAAAAGTTACTTAAATATAGATGATTTACCCTCATAACTAAAACGAGTCTTTAACGGAAATGATGCACTACTTGGATGATGGTGCGGATTATTGATACGTGTTTTGAGATAGAAATCCAAAGGTTGACAAGGCTTTGGCAATTATTAATGCATGTAGTGTAATTATGGCTAGTGTAATAGCTATAGTATGTACTACCGCTTGGTCTTCTGATAGGCGAGAAATTTGAAAGTTATGACCTTTCGAATAGGATACAACCCGTCCTACTAAATGAAACTCAAAGAACTTCCTAGATCACTTGGCATTTAGGAAATTATTCCTTATTCAAACCTACAGAATATCAAAATATTTACTCCTTTGGTAAAATTCTTGACCTTAGGAGTTGGGAGGCAAATGTTGATAGTTGAATTTCACTCACTCGATAACTCGGCTGCTGACATGACAAGTAACTCGATTCTCACCTAACGTCAAGTAACATAGATCTACATTTGATTTGAATTTAAGGAAAGTGGCATGAGCAGTCATCACCTGGGATAATTATATTAAATAACTACCCACTATTTCTATATTTCAAGAATACATCTAATCGAAAAGTCTCCATGTATCCCAATAGTCATGCAATTAACTACTGCTTCAAACACTCGATACTCGCCTATAAATACAAGAAAACTACATTGTAAGAGGCATCTGATAACTCTCGTACTACTCAATTTTTTCCAACATTCACTTATTGACTTAGGTGTCGAAGTGGTCGCATCGAACTAGCTCCGATACTAAAAGTTTTCTCTTTCTTTGCAAGACAAAAGTCCTAATCCAAAATCACCTAACAATAGGTGGCTTTTAATAAAATAACAATTATCAAAAGTTCATATGAAGAGGTACTATATAAAAAAGGAATACTGAAGAGATACCATTTTAGAAAGGCTTCCAAAATTATATATTATAATTGATGTTAATTAAAGGACATGTACTGATTTTTTATTATTTCACAATAATTAATTTGATAAAAGAATACTATTATATATTTAATTATAAAATATAATAAAAATAAAAAAGTACGAAAAATAAACAAGAAAGAGAAAAGGTAAAATGAAAAAAAAAAAAGAATCAAACACCATGTTAAACAACCAACCAACGCTAAGCCTTGGGTGGTTGAAAAACAACCACAAATGTCGGTAGGTCAAACAAAATTAAAATAAAATCAAGGAAAACTTAATGAGCCATAGTTGGGTCATAAAAGAAGTTATATATTGATCTTTTCATAAGGAAAAATGGTCTAATAGAAACTATCATCTTTATAACTTTACACACTCATGTCTCTCAATTGAAGAAAAAAATTACAAAAAGATCATTAATGTCTTTTATTTATTGCAAACAAGTGATATGTCTTTTCCTTTTTGACAAGTAGATGACTCATATTTTACAATTGTTTGTTAATTTTACATATAAATACTTATCAACGTCTAATTGTTAATAATCAATATTCTAATATTATTAAATATATTTATTTAGATAATTAAAAAAAAAATTATATAGAAAAAGAAAATTTATAGGAGATTAAGAAGTCCCACTAATGGATTTAGTGAGATGTTGTCAACTACCCTAAGTTTAGCAACTGCTAAATAGTTCAACCTATAGATTGAACGAGCAAGCCCTCTTTGGTCTACTTAATATGTGCACTAAAATTTTCAGCTCAATACACTTTACTACAAATTGATGAATTAAATGAGCCAATCCACCAACTTGTTATGAAACTTTTTAATATGAAATTTAGTATTTTAAAATAATCCTACTAAAAATAATTTTTTTTGAATTAAATTGCATACTACTTCATTCCAATTCACTCATTAATTCATTTCTAATGGGATACTATGATTTAAGTTTTACTAGCTAAGCTGATATTCCACAAAAAATTATTTAATTTATTCTTATATTTTCAATTTGCTGATTATCCTTTTTATAGGAGCCTAATTTAAACTTTTAATGTTATTTATTTATTTTCTCATTAGTTATTAAACGGAAGTAGTATTGATATTAAGTATAAACTATGGAGCATTGACATGATGTGGACTTTTTTATTCTTTTCTTTGTTTTTCAATTATTGCGCATTGGCGAGCTAATCCTATCCATAGTGGGTTAGCCTGTTTTGACCTACGGGATAAGTAAGTAGAGTAAAAAAGACCACATTTTACGTGAGTCAAAATTTTCAAGCTTAACACATATTTTTTAGCATGTTAAATGGGTTGGCCCTATAATGTGCCGCTTACACAACTTTATCTACCATCTAAGGGAGATCACATGATAGTTTAGGTAACTACCTACTATTGCAAAAATCATAATATATAGTTTCAGAAGCAATTTTTACTTTTGGATTCAATTTCTTTATGCTATCATTAATATATTTTTATAATTATTTTTTCAAATCATGATACTTTTCATATTTAATTTCCATTATACCTATTATTTATTTACCTTTTTTACATCATCATATTTATGAGTAAATTTCCTGTAAAGGCAATTACAGTAACTATTTACATTAAGCCATCTATGCAGAATATCAAACCTATGTTTCTTCTTTTCATTCTTCCTTTTTCCCCCTTTTCTCTCTCTTATTTTCGTTATATTGTATCAATTTCGTTTCCTTCATCCTATCAACAGTGATTGGTTTTGGTTTTTTACTTTATCAAGTTTTACCTTATACGATTAGATATTCTCTCTATCTCTTCGTGGTATCATTTTTAGGTACTTATTTGTTTCATTACTAACGTCATTTCAATCTCTTTGTCTTTCCCATAGTTATTGAAGATTTAGTATTTTTATGTTTTTTTTTCATATATACATATATATATATATATATGTATATTGGGAAGAATTAGGAAATTAATTTTTTATGCTCGTACTACAATTACCAAAAGAATTAATGTTTTGAAGTTTTGATGTAATACAAGCACTTAATAAAAAAAAAAGGTAATTACTATCTATTTGTTCTTATTATTTTATTTTTATTCGTAAATCATAAGTTTATATAGTAAAGATCAAGTGGTCTCCATTTTTAAATAATTTTGTTATTTTCTAAACTATCCCTCTAAGGTATTTTTGCTTAGATCATTGATTTTATAATACAGATTATATTAATTTGACTTGCTAAGACCTTATGTGCAACTAGATAAGGTCATGCAGTTCATGGTTTCATGGATGTTTACTCTGGATGCAATCGAATCTGAATGGCACCTTAAGATAAAGTCCATACATCCTTTGTTATAGACTTTGAGACCTATTGTTACAATGTAATACCCTTTGGCCTAAAAAACACTAGAGCTACATATCAAAGGTTTGTGACCCATATCTTTAAGCCACAAATAGGTAGGAACATTGAAGTCTATGATAACAATATGATCACCAAGAGTAAGACCAGAAAAGACCACATCAACAAACTCTAAGAGATCTTCCAAATCCTCCGCCAATTCTAAATGAAACTTAACCCCCAAGAGTGCGTCTTTGGAGTTGCTTCATGTAAGTTTCTTAGTTTCATGGTAACAAAGTGAGGGATAAAAGCCAACCTTGACAAAGTCAAAGTAGTCCAAGATATGCAAGCCCTAACTAAGGTCAAAGAAGTCCAACAACTAATAGGAAGGATGGCTACCCTTAACCGTCTCATATCTCGAAGCACCGATAAGTATGTAGAATTTTTCAATTTGCTCAAATACCCTGCTAAGTTTAAATGGACACTAGCATACTAGCAAGCCTTCCAAGAGTTAAAGAACTTCTTAGCAACCCTACCTATACTCTCTAAACCAATACTCGAAGAAGAATTATACTTATACCTTAAAATCAGTGATAAAACATTATCCTTAGTACTCATTCAAGTTGACGACCATGACCACCAACTAGTCTACTATGTTAGCTACATCCTTCAAGGGCTCGAGCTTAGATACACCAAAATAAAAAAGTTTGCCCTTCCAATTGTCATCATAGATCGCAAGCTCCAACCTTACTTTTAGTCACATCCAATCATCATACTAACAGATGAACCACTCAAAACTACTTTACAAAGGTTCGATACTTTAGGCCAAATGATGAAGTACTCCCTTAAGCTTAGTGCCCATGGTGTCCAATTCCGCTTAAGACAAGCAATCAAAGTACAAGTCCTCGCAGACTTCATAGTTGAATACATTAAAGCAGAAGAGCCTTAACTCAAGCTTACCATACCCATCTGAACACTCTACGTCGATGGCTCCTCTATTAAGGGGGTGAGTGGGGCTAGTATCACATTACAAGGCCTGTATGGAACAAAGATCCTTTATGCCTTAAAGTTTAGTTTCCCAGCGAGTAACAATGAAGAAATATGAGGAATTTATTATCAACCTAAAAATTGCAAAGACATCAGAGTAGAAAAGCTTAGCACACACTCGAACTCTATGCTAGTTATATAACAGGTCAAGGAAGAGAATATGAGACCAAGGGCAAAATAATGGCCAAGTACCTACATTTAGTGTAGGGCTTTCTCATGGAATTTTATTTCTTGGGAAGTCAACAAGATTCTTTGAGTAGAAAATGCAAAGGTAGACAAACTATCTAAGATAACTTCATCTGCCATCCCTGCATCACATAACTATGATAAGTTGCTCTTCATACAGTATCTCCCCAAGAGAAGTATATAAGTACAACAACAACAAGTGGCTGAAATGATAGAAGTAGCCCCTGAGCGCTCCTGGATGGACCTCCTTACGTAGTACCTCAGGATGGGGGCATTACTCAAGGAACGAGTTAAGGCGAAGAAGCTAGCTTATGTTGCAGCCAACTATACATTGATCAATGATGTACTCTATAGATGAGGACATAGTACCCTGCTCCTCAAATGCCTCTAAACAGAAGAAGGTACTTGGGTCTTTGAAAAACTCTATACAGGAAATTGCAGTAATCACATCCAATCACAAGTACTATACCTTCTATCTCTTAGGTTAGGTTATTATTTGCCTATGATGAAGGAGGATGCTAAGACGATGGTCTAAAGATGTTACTCCTACCAAAAGCATGCGTTGATCATTTACACCCCTAGTTCGAAGTTATACCCCTTGACAAGCCCATGGCCATTCATGTAGAAGGGGATTAGATGACCTTAGCCTTTTCTTAAAAGTCTTGGCGGATCGGCAATTCATCCTAGTGGTAGTGAATTACTTTACCAAGTAGGTGGAGGCATTGATCATTGCAACCATTATAGCCCGACTTACTGAAGGATTCGTGCTCACCTATATGTCGTCTCGCTTTGGAGTACCATATAGGTTGATCATCGACAATGGGAGGTAGTTAGACAACAATCATTTTAGGGACTTCTGCAACAAGTATAACATCATGTTACATTATACCTCAATAGCCCAATCTTAAGCCAATGGCTAGGTAAAGGCTATTAACAAGATAATCCTCAATGATTTGAAGAAGAAGGTGGAATGAGCAGGAGGTGAGTGGACCAACGAGCTTCTCGACATACTTTAGGGATATTGTACAACTCATAAGACCTCAACTTAGGAAACCCTGTCCTATCTCACATTCGGAGCAAAAGCTGCCTTCCCTATTGAGTTGGAAGTACCTACTAGTAGGATATAATGCTTCAATGTGAATACTAATCACATTGCCCTATAGGTAAGCCTTGACACCATCGACAAAGTTTATGATGCTACATAAGTACGTATAGTGGCCTATTAGTAGTGAGCCGCCCGATACTATAATCGTAATGTTCAACATAGTGTTTTATACCCTAGAGACTTAGTGTGTAGAAACTTAGAGGCTATTAGCTTAAAAGAAGGTTAAGTTAAGCTTGTCCCCAATTAGGAAGACCTTATTCAAGTGGTTGGTGATGTGGAAAAATGTGCTTACAAGCTCGAGACATTAGAAGGGCAACCTATCCCTAGGGTATGAAATATGTAGAATCTAAGACCTTACTTCCCTTATGTTATAATGCCAAGAATTAAAAGCACATGTAAATGTGGTTGAATCTAATGAACTAATGAAGATTCCTATATGTGTCTCTCTTCCTCTCCCACTTCTCGCACGTCTTGACAACATCTACCCATGCCACGATGCGGCTTTAGGTTGATTTCCATCCTCAAACACACTATCCCTTGTTAGTCTTCACACTAACGTAGTGAAAGCATACTAGGACATCGATCTACATTGAGCCCTTAACCTTAGGTTAATTTTCATCCTTAAGCTTTGCTCAAGTTAGCTCTTACACAAATGCCCCAAGAACCCTTCTCAATCAGTGATCTACATCAAGCTCTTGACCTTGGGTTGATTTTCATCCCCAAGTTTTGCCCAAGTTAGTTCTAACACAAACACTACTAGCACCCTTCTTGGGCATCAATCTACATCAAGCCCTTAATCTTGGGTTAATTTTCATCCCTAAGTTTTACCCAAGTTAGTTCCTACACTAATGCTACAAACACTCTTCTCAAGCATCAATCTATATTGAGCCTTCAACCTTGAGTCAATTTTCATCCTTAAGTATTACCCAAGTTAGTTCCTACATTAATGCTATGGGTAACTATCTCAAGCATTGATCTACATTAAGCCCTCAACCTTAGGTCAATTTTCATTCGTAAGTTTTGCCTCAGTTAGTTCCTATACTAACACCATGGGCACTTCACTTGGACACCGATTTATATTGAGCCTCCAACATTGGGTTAATTCTCATCCTCGAACACTTGTCTATATAAGGCATTATTATAACAAACACAACTTTAGGTTAAATTAAACAGCGAAAATTGAAGAGAAATACAACGACTAAACAGCAAATGATGAGCAAAAAAGGAGAACTTTATTTCATTACACTAATGATGTACAAAGTTCAATAGGTTGGCATACCAATACCAATTACATCTATAAAGAAAACTAAGTGATACAAAATCATGTAGCTACTTTCTACACCATGCTAATGTGCCCAACTTGAATAGCTACTCTCGACTCCAACTTGGCCTCTCGCTTAAAGTTCTTCTCTATAAGGAACTCATCTCAACTTTGACTCGGCTTGCAATCTTTAAAGGGCCAGTTGTGACTACCTCCCAATGCTCTCATAGAGTTGAGCTCCAAGCTTCAAGAGTCTTAGTGACACTTAACCTCCAAGTAAAGATCCCTACTCCACCTTCGAAAGCCTTTATTCCACAAAAGCAATAGTAGGGACAACTGATCCAATTACTTCACCCAAAGCACCAAGTTACCAAGGCCTTACTAACAACAAAGGAAGGTTGATGCTTTAACTAGAGTAAACTAAAGGGCTCATAAAGTAGAAGATTCCTACGAGTGCCTCGATTTACAAGTTAAGGTAGAGAAAAGACCCCCTCTATTGCCATAGTCATCGCAGCCAACCTCGTTTGCTCACAGTCATCTTAGATAGTAAGTGTAAAAGTTGCCTATAACCTTATGCAAATGAGTGCCCCTACAATTAGGCTGCCATGAATAAGCGATGGGGCTATGCTTGAGCTCCCCTCTTTTGCTTGGCATTATTGGGACATAAAGAGGAGAGGACCCAAAGGCCATGTACACTTCCTAATCACAGCTCGAGATCCAACCACCGTTGCTTAGTAGTTGTCAACGCCTTACGATCACAACCCGAAGTAAGAGGTTGAAAGTAACCCTTTCCTTAGTTCCAACACTCCATCACTTAACATGATCACCTTGGATATGCTTATGTCAACTTTCACCTATACCTCATTAAGTTATTTAGATGTTTGGCATGTCAAAGCAAGGACCCACACATCCTTTATATATAAGCCATGTGACAATCCCAATTGTATACATATCGGCCATTGTGCAAGCCTAATGTGTTAGGAACCTAAGTAATGCCTAGGGAATTAATGATGTACCATACGTACATTAAATATCTTCTGGAAGGCGCTCTGACCGAAGTGTTGCACCTATTAAGAATGTGCACTAGTAGAAATAAACTTTACTAAGAAGATGGCTTATGTTAGCAAAGATTTACCCTGTCGAAATTGCCTACTAAGGAGATCCTATGACATCGTCATAAGATTCGCTCTAGCAAGTTCATCACCCTATGACGTTAAGCCCTTACAGTAACTTAGAGAGTCGTAATTTGCTCGAGAGATAGAGTATGTCAACCTATGAGAAAGCATCGTCACAAATGTAAAACACTTAAATGAAAATTGAGGATAAGCGTAAAGTGACAATACACAAATAAGCGAGTAAGCCCATGAAGAAATATTAGCAAGTAGGCATATACCACCTACTTGGGCATAAAGAATTCAACTAATCTCATGAGGAAACAAGGTATACAGGTCTACTCAAAAAATATCTTCTTTGATACAAAAGACTTAGATAAAAAATGAGCAAAGTTTAAGCACACGACAAAAGTAAAAACATAAGCAGTAGCAACCAAGAAAAAGGATAACTTTGCATCAAGCATGTTTTATCAAACTTGTTTTTGCACCTCCTTTACCATTGCATATCCACTCGTAATGATGGACTTTTAAATCAAGGGGTTGTCCAAGGTCTCCATAAAGAGATCTCGTTTGACCTCATTTGACAACCCCTTACCTTTCAAGAGCTCGGACTCCCTCTTAGAAAACTTAGCCTATACTTTCTTTAGCTCTTCTCCCCTTGGCTTAAGCTTGGTAGTCAACTTATCCTTAGTACATTTTCTCGATTCCTCAACCATCTTCAAGTCATCCTTCAGCTTGTCCACCCGATTGAAGAGCTCCTTGTGCTAGCATTCTAGATTGCTAAATGTGATAACTAAGTCATCGCATACCTTTTTCTCCCTCTTGCAATGCCTTCTAAAGCCTCTCAACCTTAACCTTAGCTTGATTTCCCTTTGATAGAAGGAATGACTAGTTGTAGGTAAGAATGAAATCTAGCGAGTGATATAGCTATGAGCATAACCTAGAGTTAGTAATAAAACTAAGACCAGGTACATAAACAAAAACATATAAGCAACTTACCTCTTTATGCCTCCTTAGTAATTCTACCGAAGCCTCTATGTCGTTCCAACCTATAACCAATCGCTTAAATCGCGTTTGTAGTTGCTCAAACCTTTAAGTAGGCTAATTTGCAAGCTGTATGAGAGTTGCTTACCTCTAATGATGAACTAGAGGTTGGATGTCCTCATCATCAGGGATCTTGATGGCATGCGTAACAACATCTTTAAGGGTTTACTCCGAGCTCTCCCACTCTCTATC
Source organism: Lumnitzera littorea (assembly GCA_024138015.1). Taxonomy (NCBI): domain Eukaryota; kingdom Viridiplantae; phylum Streptophyta; class Magnoliopsida; order Myrtales; family Combretaceae; genus Lumnitzera; species Lumnitzera littorea. The sequence continues at coordinate 39,529,201 of JAMXBB010000010.1, forward strand.
CACCCGAGTACCTCCTATTGGGCCCCCTTATACAGCAGTTGCAACCTTAGCTTGAACTTCCTGAATCGGACCCCCACCAAATACCCTCTTGCCTATCCTTGAACTTCCTAATGGCACTCTTGTCGACACATCATTATTGCCTTACTGAACAACTTGGGGAAGTGTCTATTACCTCTCACTCCTCTTCTTTGACTTTTTGGAAGGGTGATGCGAGGTCTCCCACTCCACTTCTAGTGCGGGCTATTTCCTCTTCTCAAGCCTCAATGCACTCTCAAGCTGCCTTATTTATACAACCAACAACTTTTCCCTCACTCTCCTTATCACTAGTTCTGAAGCTACATAGCAAGGAGCAAACTCGTTAGGAAAACGGACTAAAGAAAAGATTAGGTATTTACTAAGTCGAAGACAAGTAGCCCGATGCCTCTCACTCCAACGATAAAGGGGATGTAGCATGGCAAACAACTAAGCACCCCTCCCTGGCTAAACACAGTAAATACTTATCTCCATCACGAACAACAATGCACCATCCTTGTACTTCTAGCCTATTGATAAAGGATTCAATTTTCTCTATCTCACCAGATTTAATAGCAATACTTGTCATTACATCCTCATCTCCTAAAGACTTTAACTTCCTTCTATGAATAGGCCATGTCCACTCGGTTGGGAAATTTAGTGGATGGAGAGCATAAACAAGATAAAAGAACTCCTTCCATCCTTTAACCTTATTTGGTAGCTTATAAAAAATACTTAGTTCTTTGCTTCAAGTGGCAACATATACCCATCTATTAGCTACCCTGTTCATATGGAAGAAATGCCTAAACAATTGTGCAGTTAGCCATCACAGCTCCTTAATGCATAGCAACTTAAATGCAAGCAGCTGAATCCATGCGTTTGCATTAAGATTGCTCAACATAACTTTAAAGTACTGAAAAAACTCTAAAAGGAATTTTGAAAAGGGGAGCTAAAGACCTAGCTTGAACGCTTTTGTATAAATGCTAAATGATCGATCATCCCCTATATCATAAGCTTGCTCCCCACTTATAGGAATCTCTACTTGCCACCTGGGCACTGCCTCCACTGCCCGACTAACCAGCCTCAACTTCTCCTCGCTCGCCATATAAGAAACTTGATAATATGCATGCTTGTTTGAGTTAGTTGCTCATAACAACTGCTCGATTTTGTCTTCTTAGCCATTTGAAGGGTATACATCACGAACGTATCGATGCATGCATTCCTTCCTCTCTTCCTAGGATAGTATGACTTCGTCTTCTTCCCTTACCACTGTTGCCATTGTTTTGAGGGGAGTAGGGCTATCATCCTTAGCTTGAGATAAGCCCTCACAACCTTCATCTACTTCCTTCGAAATGGAAGAATGGGAAGACTCACTTTGATTTTTGATTGTGCTTTAATTAGCCATTGTGGATAATTAATGAGGAATGGAAGCATACAAGAAAAGGTAATTAGTCGCAACTAGAAATTTTGGCAGAATCTCCTTTAAGTTAATAAAGCAAAGTGAAAAAAGAGGGCCTAAGCACCCCTTCATATAGACAAACAAAGGGAGAAGTTGAATAGTTTCTCCTACTCTTAAAGCATGAACCTATAAAAGGATATGTGTTAAACCTCAATTGTCTATGTGGCCCACTCCCTCAACTGGCTCTGATTGATCCCTACACATGGATCCATGACATTGCATGACAATAGATCACCCTATACGTGTAATAACTCTTTATAAGCCATCAATGCATGTTACATTTTCCAAGGATAACTATCATGACACTTCAAGTAGCTTATTGGTCACATTAATGATGTGATAAGCCGATGTATGGGAAAATGAACCCAACCAGAGAAATTATCTGCCATGACTCTAAGCAACAGAATTGGTCCCATACCCGAAAGAACAAACAGCCTAGCTTTAGCTCGATCACCTTGCATGGGTTACTCTCTTTGCACCTTGGACGCTGAGGAGAGTGGGTGGGGGATAAGTGTTGAGACTTAATTTTGCTTGGACCAAGGTTTAACAAGTGAGGCCCATCATATGGATGAGCTAAGAGCTAGTTAGTCTTCTCACGACCTCTTCGTGAGGCTATGTGCCTACTTAAGAAACATACGAGTTGTTGGTAAGCTTGTCCTCTACAATACAACCCACTTAAAAAGTTGGATAGTACCCATCTAAGTAGCTTGCTCTCGATAGTTGAGTTGACATGCACCAATGGTTTGTCATTAACTCAAAGCTCAACTCGCCCCTAATCAGACATCAACTCATCCTTTCTTCGACATCTTAGCTTGGCTTTTGTCTTTAACATTGACACTCCATTGTAGCTCATTAATAAGTGTCTAATATCTATAGTATGGTTGGTACATATGGTACCCTTGCTCCTATTAGATCACCGAGTTGCAAATTTAGTTGTTTGGTTAGCCATGCTATGCCATTCGCAGTAAAGCTTAATCTTTACCACGGAGTGCACTATCTACTAGAAGCTAATATGAGCGAATCCCTAATCACTATGTATCTAATAATCTACATAAAAGGCACTAAGCACGATGTGCCAAGAAGTAAAGAGAGATACCTTTCACTCTTTAAGAACTTTTCTTTTCCCTTTCTCTTCAGAACATTAGTTCAACATACTACACATATATTAAGAGAGTACGATTTACCAGGTCTTTGGTGCTCCTCTCCCCTTTTTCTTGGTCTTCTTTGCTAACTTTAAGCATCAGAGGGCCTTCATAGTCATGTTCACATAAGGCTTTTTACAAGTGTCGAAGAGTAGGGGGCAAAACCCAAACACACTCTCATTGAGCTCTATGCGAGTCAGCATATTTTAGTTGGTTTAACCACGATCGATATAATCAATTCTAAGCAATTAGGGTGCTAAGGTCTTACATTACAAAACACTTTCCGATTTTGTTTAATTCCAATGAATTAAATATAAGATTATATTTTAGTGGCATAAGATGGATTAGATTTAAATTCTTTATATTAAAAAAAAGGAAAATTACAAAAAAAAAGTCCTTAACGTTTATTTATATATATATAAATCAATTTTTAATATTTCATTTAATCTTCAATGTTTTAATAAATTTACAAAAAAATCCATCTGTTAGTTTTTTCATTATATGTTGACACATTAAGGATTTTTTTATATTTATGTGGACTAATTATATGTTAATATGTGCCTATAGTAACGGAAAATTTAACAAAATTTAATAGAAAGACTTATTTGATATTATTTGAAAAAATTGAAAATTAAAATGAACTAAATAAAAAGTTAAAAACTGATTTGTAAAAATATGAAACGTTTTATATTTTTTCTCAAAGAAAAAAGGAAAAAAAAATGATGGTTTTAGCGATCATAATAAAAGGAACAAAAGTTTTGATATTTTATGAAAATATAATGGGTGTACAAAGGATTTTACTTTTGTTTTATTTTATGAATATGTTAAGGAAAATGTATAATATTGAAAATAAGCCTAACTTCGGCCTCGTGGCCCAATAGAGTTTTGAAGGACCTCTCTCTCTCTCTCTCTCTCTCTCTCTCTCTCTGCTGAAATTCTTTCATCGGTGAAATCAATAAGCATATCCCCATCACTTCCACCGCTGGACTACTCAGTTGCGGGCGAGCAAAATGGCCGGGAATTCCATAACTTCGCGACTACGCCGACTAATTGATGATCATCTTCAACCTTATAATGTGCAGAACAAAGTAAAAGACATAGTTTCACCGTCTTCATTGTCTTCTTCGTTCTTGTACCACTTCTACCACTTTCATTTATTCACAGATACTTACCTCCTTTAGTAGCATTTATGCAGTCTGTTTCTTCAAGTAAAGAAGACGAGAACAAACTCTTAATAGCTCTTTCCAAGGTTCATTTCCTCTTTATATATCAAATTATTGTATATTAATGTATCGGTTTACGCTATTGTAGAAGTGAATGATTTCTTAAATTTTGTGATGCTTTAGATTTTGAGAGAAATTCAGCGCTGGAATTACGAGATTGACTGCTCTTCGGATAGTGTCTCTCTCTCTCTCTCTCTCTCTCTCTCTGCTTGTGTGTGTAAGTTTTAAATGCTGTTATATGGTTTTGATTCTTGCTTTATCTGCTTTTTAATAGGATTTGCTCAATGAATATTGCTCCGACAGTGTGCAGTCGGGAAATTCATCGATTGGGCCGTCTGAGGAAGCTTCTAATTTGTATGAAATTATCTGTGATTTGGTAAGTGCAAGTAGATACCTATAATGCTATTCATTTGAACGAAGCAGATAAATGTTATCTGCACGGAGTTTTAGTGCATAGTCATCTAAGTTTTAACTGCTTTTAGCTTTCTGTAATGAAAATTATGGAACATATGATGATTGGTTGATCCTTAGAAATCTTAGCTTATTCTGCTTGACAAGATAAAACTAGCTGAGAGATGAGTACTAGCCTGTTTTTCAACTATAAGGTGTTATATTGGTGGGATTTGAGGAAGTATTGCATATCTTCTGGACTTGTAGAGTGTTATAATCTTGTGTGCTACGTCATTATAGATCAATCAAGTAATGGTGCAAGCTTCTTTAGTGATATTCTATATCACTGGTGGTATTGCTTCTGATATTATTTTTATTTTTCATATGATAGCATTTAGACTACTTGCTAGTTGGTGCCAGTTTTTTTGCTATCTTATCTGCATATTTGTCTTACTATATTTGGTGTGGCTTGCCCCTGTGCCTTCAGATGTTTTTGGCATTGATCAACAGTCCCCATATTCAACATGTGACTGGCAATGTTCTTTTAGCAGTAGCTGAGTTCATCTCTGCAATTGTAGGTTATCATCTTTTGTCCTTATAGCTTCTGATATCTTGGCTTTTTTTTTTTTTTTTCTTTTCTTTCCAAAGTTCTTAGCAATAGTCCTTTTGCAGGGAGGAAACTGGGAGCTTCTTGTGCATTTGTTATTTGTTTGTGCACAGTGCTCAGTTACCTGTGCCCTTTCTCCTTCCCTGGGGTCAGATATAATTAGAGATAATACCTCAACCTCTGATCCCTGGGGTATGATTCTTACAACAAAACCTAGGCTACAAGATGCTAATTGGTCCATGGTGGCTGGGATATTTCGGGTATTGCGCTGTTTGTTGAAGGTTTTGAAGCAGAAGGATGATGACCAATTGATTAAAGTGTACTTGAAAGCACTGGATTCTTTTCTTGCAACTGTTTCTTGGGATTTCTTGGATGAGATTCATGCTTCTCAATGTGGCAATGATTTGCAAAAAAGTTTTACCCATGCTTTTTTCTGCAAAAACATCGGCAAGGAGAATTCTAAGCTTGTATTTCTTGGATATTTTGTTCAACTGCTTTGTTCTGCAGTTGAGCATATGTCTGACAAAGAAGTTCAAATTGGTCACAGTAATAAAAGCTCTCTTCTTTCCACCATCATTAGCCTTGTGCCTAGATTCCTGCACTTGTGTCTTGGCCATGTGGAGGGGCATGTCCAGACATTCTCTATATATTTTAGACACAAACTGTTGGTATGAAATTATTTCACATATTTCTCGTTAGATGATTATAGGAGATAGTCTCAATTCTAATTGCAGAACGACTATATACTTTCTACTTTTATTTCCTCTGACAAGCACTCTCCAACATCTGTTTTTTGTTCTTCAATCTTTCACTGACTAATAAAAGACTCATTTTTGTCAAAATCAAAAGGTTGTTATGTTGTCAAGAATTTCCAGATCTTAAAAAACATTGTTGTTATCTATATATCTGTCATCATGAGACAGCTATTTTTGTTCTAAGTTAGGGCCTTTTGGCTTTTTCTTTTTTTATCATTTTGGTATTGTCTTGTCATTGTTTTAAAACATGGTGTTCAAACAACAAAGATATCGAACAAATAAGAGGGCACATATGCATAACAAATGCAGATAAGATGTAAGTAAGATACTAACAACAATGTTTAGTATTCATTAGTTATTTCACTTATGAATTTGTCAATGAAGATGTATCAGAGTGTATTTTTCTGGCTTCATCTCAGCTTCAGATGGGCCAACTCATTTATTAATATAAATTACGACCAATTCTTTCTAATCTGTATTCACCATCTTGAGAGAGTAAACTTTGCTTGCTGCATTTCTGTACATATTTTGCCCTTCTTATATCTTGCCCTCTTCTTCTCTGATACATAATTGCAGATTTTAATGATAAGGCTTAATTCTCAAACTCTGCTGGAAATGCCTGTTTTTATCACATGGTTGCAACTTCTTGATAATTACTTTCAAGATCTTCTGTGGGAACCAATAACAAAACAGGAATCTTCCCAGAGTGATAGCTTAGAAGATTCTCCCTTCTTAGCCAGCTTCCCTTGCGGAATGGTACAACATTTCCACAAGTTCCACTTGAAAAGGCAGGTTACTTTTCTTTTCCTGAGTTGTATCATGAATCTTATCAACTATGATGGAGAAGCTGAGCAGCATTGTGGAGCTACAAGCACAAAATCGAGCTTAAATTCTGAAGTTGTTAGCTGCAGTCAGAATAGAGGATTTTTAGAGCTTTCTAAGTGGATCCAAGTGAATCTTCCAACTGATGCCCTTTACTGCAGCAACTTTTATTGGCGTAACTGCTTATGTTTTGCCTCATCCTTTATTCGGCTATACATGCATGAGGTTCTTACTTCTGCTCTATGAATATGACCTTGTGATGTTAATCAAACCATTTTATGTTTATACTACTTACTGAATTTGTAGTGCTGTCAAGTTTGTAGTGGCACTTTGTATTAAATTAGGTATGAATATCAGAGTAAAAATATAGCAGAAAAGCAGAAAAGAACCATAACATAGGTTGAGTCTGTATTGATGTTCAATGAACATGACCTGTTGTTCACAGTTTGCTGAGGCAGGCCCTTCTGTGGATGCCCATGAAGTCATTTAGAGTTGGTCTTGTGATTTTAAATGCTTGATTACAGAAAGAACAATGGTTATACTATGCAAGAGCCTGAGATGTGATAGGATGTATGGGAAGTGTACTGTAAGTTTGTACAGAAAACCCAATAGCTTGTACAAATTTTTAGCTCTATTATTATTCATTTCAAACATTCTGGAAAGAGAGTGCTTGAAGAATTTTGTAAGAGCACCTTGTCTGAAAGTTTGTCCCAATGCCTTTTCATTTACTCTCCATGGTTATGCAATAACAAATGCCAGTATCAGATCATAATCTCTTCACATTGGTAGTAGCGAATGTGTGCCTCATGTCATGTTTGAAGTGGAGTTCACAAGCATGTTTAGAATGTCAAATTTGAGATTTGTGAAGCTTAATTTTGTAGGAATATGCTGAAAACGAAAGTAGCAAAAACTAGAGGTATCTAAGATTCAGTTGGTTATTATGTGACTCTTACATGATTTGGTGTTTATTTGCTAATTTAATTTTCATATTGAGAGGTATTTACTTTGGTTGTCAAGAATCAATTTCTATAGATTTGTAGAGATCTTGGATGCTACAAGAGCTGCTAAAAGTTCTAGCAATCAAGGTTCAGTTTCATACTGCTAGATGTAGTGTGCTTTAGAGTGCGAATTAATTGTCTGAACATAAACAATACCTTTGCAGAAGCAATTTATTATGGCATGTAAATATTTATGTATTGATGAAGTGACTGTGCGGGAAAACTAGTCTGAACCCTTGTCTTGACTAGTTTGAAAACACTTCAGTTGTGATCCTATGCTCTTAGTCATATGTCTGTGATTTGATTTCTTGTCTCAACTAATCCATGAAAAGATATATGTAATTAGGATACTAGTTAGTTATTTTAGATGTTAGTTGCATAGTCTTGTATTAGCGGTCCAATACTATGAAGCCATGTGGCAATAGTAGTTAGACATATTAGAATAGGCATTCAGTCGTTTTATTCATCAATTGTCCCAGTGGGAAGCTATAAGCTTTGTGATCTAGGAGCCTTTTGCTATGGTGCTTGGTCCCACATTCTCCAAATTAAGGTTTGTATCCATTAATTTTCAATTGAACAAGATTAGTTCTTTGGCCCATAAAAAATGTATTGATTTAATTGAAAATTAATGGATACAAATCCTAATAAGGAGAGTCAGGGCCAGACACCAGAGCAAAATGCTCCTAAATCATAGAGATGTAGCTCCTTGCACAACTCAAATGATGAGTAAAATGACTGAATCTATTTTAACCTAAACTAACTATTATACATACTAACTATTGTATTGCCAGATGCCTTCATAATATTGGAACATTGTTAGGAGACTGCTGCACAACTAATATGTAATAGCTCCTAATATATATCAATTTCTAAATTTTCTGATCTATTGCCTGGTTTTATTCTGCATAGTTTTTTACATAATTGCGCTACAATCTGTTTCTGAAAATTTTTAATCCAACCTTACTGGGTAAGTGGCTGAGAAATAAAACACCTTGCTGGGCTTATATGACGAAAAGTTAAAGTGGCAGTGTGGCACTAATCATGGATCTCTCTTGAACTTCAGGATGACCTACTATTCAAAGTGCTGTTGCGAATGCTTGGATTATCATTTCTTTCTGTCCAAGAGAAAGTCAAAATGTTAGTGCAGTTATCTTTCTACACACTGTTTTTAAGTGAAGATTTACTTATTAATAAGACAGACTACTCTGATATCTTTTGATACCTTTTGTTTTTAGGTTTGAAGTACAAGAGAGGATTCCATATCTGCATGAAGATATTCCTTTCCATTTTTCCAATCTTTTCAACCCTGTCATTTTACTACATTTATTTTTAGCTGAAGTAAGTTCTATAAATGCAGCTCATCTAAGATATAGTTACCAACAAGAAAAAAGATTCTCCACTCCATTTTATTGACTTTATATTTATGTTAATTCTGTTTACTCTTTCTGTGACAGATACATTATGATCATCAAGTGCTCTTAGATTATATTATATCAAAAGATGTGGGAATCAACTGTGTGGAGTACCTTTTAAGGTGCAACTTTTGGTTTCCATTGTTATCCTTCCCCTGCTGTACTATATTACCTCATGTAGAAGAGCAGTTTTTGCTGTTTGCAAGTCACTGTAATCTTGTTTACACTCTTCTATCCTTTCTGCATATCTCTTTCTTAAAGGTGCCTGCGATTAATATGTGATTCATGGGAAGCTTTCATGGAATTTCCAAAACTCATGAACATAGATAAATGGTCATCTTTCAAAAGGAGAAAAGTTTCATCAGATGCTTCAACATTTCTAGCGAGGATGGCCTCTAGTACTGTTGAAGCCAGTGAAGCTGTTCAAATCCATGGAGATAAATGCAAGGGAGACCAAGATCTCGGGTATGAATTCCTTGGGGTGAAAAATCCATATGAAGAAGCTAAGAGATGTTTCCTTTTGTTAAAGGATTCGGTTGAAAATCTTCATCATCGGAATTTGTTCCCTTACAATCCTACTGTTCTTTTAAAGCGGTAGGTTCTTTTCTGCTCTACTTTCCATTATCTTAGAAGAGCCAATTGATGCTTAACTGACCTGCAACACATCCAGGCAAACCACATTTTCACTAAGGACATCTATGACCGTAGTTTGTTCCTGTGCAAATGTGTGTCGGGAAGGGAGTGACATCTGAGGTCTAACATCTCTATGCTGTTGTACTGCAGTCTCACAAAATTTCAGGAGATATGCTGCAAGCACATGAAATGTAATCCGTCTCATGGATAAGAATGAGGATGGGAACCATTCAGGAGCTGTGAGACATCAGTCAGGTTGAAGTATTGATGAAATGATTAATGTTCATTAATCTGCTTAAGGCTATGTGGATTTGTGAAGAGTGATGATGAGAGGTTAGTTCTATAGGTAATTCAGGCTTCAATCTTTGAATGCATCCTATGCATGTCAATTTTTGCATCATGAGGGATCTTGTCTCAACAGTGCTATTGCAACGATTCCTATCTTCAGTCAATCTTTTTCTGCTTTGCCCAAGTGCTTAATCATGATGAGCTTTTTCACTTTCGGTTGTTTTGTTATTCCTTTTTTTAATGCCAAAAATGGGTCTTAGTTGGTTGACCAACGTACCAACTACACTCATACAATTTAGAGAGATAGCACTGCACAGGAGGACTTGCTATCTCACTTCATCATGCAATGAGGTAAACTAGATTATTGAAAAAAGGAATGATTCTGTGAATATTTTTACTTTGTAGCATTTCCTTCAAAAGGGTGTTACTAGAATTAAATATAATTGAAAAAGGAAACCATCTTAGGTTGGTAAGAGGTTTTTGTTGCTTACTTCATATATTCAGAAACGTTTCTTGCACTACGTAGGCGAGTAAAAAAAGTACATAACTTTTATTGCTTTTCCCTAGTGTTAAAAATTCTTGTTTTTATGTTTGAGTTAGAAATAAGTCGCAAGGATACTTCTGTTAATACTGCTATATTTTCCATCAATAGGTGTCATGTCATGGTATGGTTGGTTTATATTTTTTAATTGAAAAATTTTTAAATAGCTGTATTTGCTTTGATATAAAATATCTTTATGAATAAATTAATTATAATAAAATAAAAATTGAAAAAAAAAACTAAAAAAAGAAGGGTAAATGTTAAATTTGGTGCTTGAACTCTATCCACTTTTGCAATTAGCTAATTGAAATTCAAAAGTATTTAATTTGGTCTTTGAAATTTTCTTAATTTTGCAATTAACTCTTCAATCTAAGTATTATAAATGACTTTGAAAATTTTATAGGTGTCAAAATGGTGCTTTTAAATTACAAGTAGTTAATCGTAAAAATAAGTGAAATTCAAATGCTAAATGTGATATTTACCCCGAAAAAAATGAGTAACATTGTTCATCATCTATAGTCATTCACCACTTAATTGCACGACAGGTTGCAGCAATATCTATGCTACGTGCTTCCAAGTTGTTATAGTGACCTCCAGTTTCACAATCTCTTCTTATTAGTGTGAATTGATGTATTTATTTATTATATTATAAGTCTACAGTATAGTATAGCTTAATTAGTAGAATTAGTTTGTTTTAATTTGTCTCATTTCTGTTTAGATGAATTAGTACACATCAGTCTAGATAACCGACTCAACTTTGGTTAGTTAGCAAGCGTAGTGCATATAAATAGTCACTGATATCTTATAATAGACCATAACTATTCATTTTCATCTTTCACAATACGAATAAGTTCCTTTATTTGAGAGTATGCAGAACTTTTCCTCTGTTAACAATCCGAAGGTGTAGAGGCAAATTTACATGGTATCAAAGCACTAAGGATCTTAAGAACATCAATTGAGAACAGATAAATAGTGAGTAAAACTTTTTCCTTATTTCCTGGTAGAAAGAATCAATAATGGCATGAGTTCCAAAAGCAAGTGTAGGAGATCAAAATATTTTCGATTTGTTTTCTTATTAGGATCAGATGGTTCAACTATGAATTTAGGGAATATTATTTTTAATGGTTGCAATTTTGTAGCTTGGGGTAAATAAGTCAAAATGGCTTTAGGGTAAAAACTTAAACTAGGGTTTATTAATAATATGATTCAAAAACTTGAGCCTAATTTAGTGGATTTTATTAAGTGGACTCGTAGCGACTATATGGTGCAATGTTGGATCTTAAATTCAATGTCAAGTGACTTATTGAAAATTTCTTCTACGCACAATCAACTTCTGAACTTTGGAAGGAAATCATTGAGCAATATGGTCAATTGAATGGTCTGTTAGTTTATCAGATCAACATGATATTGCTAATCTATGTTGAGGAAATTTATTAGTGAATGCATACTATACTAAACTGAAGAAACTTTGGGATGAGTTGCAAGAATTATATCCTTATCCTATTTGCATTTGTAGTTGATAAGAATATTATACACGTGATTTTAGAGAACAATTAGTTGAGCATGAATCACAAAATAGGGTTATGCAATTCTTAATAGGATTACGTGATGATTTTGAAGTGGTAAGGAATTGGATCCTTGCAATGGATCCATTCCTTAGCATAAATAGAGCCTATTACTTGGTCCAACAAATTGAAAGGCAATGTTAGATCACTATAATTCAAGATATTGAAAATGTTGCTTTTCAAGCTGTAAGACGGAATACTAAAGCAGTTGTTGATTGAAGGAAAGCTAAAGCCAATAGTGGTAGACAATTCTATAAATTTTGCTGAAGTGAAAGGTACTCAATTGATAATTGCTTCCGTATTGTGGGGTACCACTCTAGGTACAAAGGAAAGAGATATACAGGACCAAATAAAAGTGTTTCAGGTGCAAGGTGTGTTCCAAATCAAACGCATGCAAATAAAATTTCAATAGAGGTTGATTCATTTGATATGCCTTTTGACCAATGCAGGGACAAGTGAGTTGAGTTCACAGACAATTCAAGCATTTTGTCAAGAGATGATTAAGCTAATGTGAGACAGAGCTAAAATTGGTTAGAAGCAAGTTGCTGCTGCTGCTATAAATGCGTCTCAATTTGCAAGTGCCTTCTTAATCCATTCTTTTGTGTTTGCTTCTTTAAATAACAAATTAGGTTCTTGGGTAGTTGACACAGGTGCCATAGACCACATGACACACTATGCTACTATTCTTCATAACATATACATACCACAAACACTAGTTCTTGTCAAATTACCAGTTGGAACAACAAAAAATGTTACTATTGTTGGAGATGTTCAAATTCATCCAAGTTTCATCCTTATAAATGTCTTTCTTGTATCAAACTTTACTTATAATCTATTATCAGTAAGTAAAGTCCTACAAACACAAAACCTTGTTGTAGTCTTTGATGCAACCACTTGTCTTTTTCAAGACCCAATAACTATGCATTTGCTAAAGCATTTTCTAGGCTCTATGTTCTGACATTTCAGCAAAGTGTAATCGATAGTCCTGGTACTGATCTAGTGTCCAAGAACTTTGCGGTTTCTTCATGTAATAATGATCTGGCACAATTTGTTCATGTTAGATTTGGGCATATTTTTGTACCTAAACTCAAATGTATGGACTTGTGTAAGGGAATGAACCTATCTTATTTCTTTTGTAATGTTTGCAATGAAGCAAAATTGTACAGACAACTTTTTGTATGCTGTGATCATAGAGCTTCTTATGCTTTTCATTTGTTACATGTTGATTTGTAGGGACCTTATCACATGACTTCTCTTATTGGGGCCGATTGCTTTCTAACTATCTTAGATGACTTTAGTAGATGTACATGGACCTGTATGATCAAATATAAGTCTTAAGTTGTAAACCTATTGTCCACATTCTTCAAATACATCCAAAGCTACTTTCAAGCCACACCAAAATTTATCTGTAGTGACAATGGGACATAATTCCATGCCTCAAAATCCTTATTTGACTCCCTTAGAATTGTTCATCAGCGAATAGTACCTTACACCCCTCAACAAATGAAAGAGTTGAGTGAAAACATAAGCATCTATTAGATACAACCTAAGTTATACGAGTTCAAGTTGGTTTACCAAAGGAGTTTTAGAGTGAGTGTGTCCTCATTGTCACTTATTTTGTTAATGGGATGCCTATGGAACTATTAAATTGGAGAGCACCATATGAACTCCTTTTTGGACATAAACCTAACATAAGCCATTTACATTCCATGGGATGTCTATGTTATGTGCCTCATCTTTCTTATTCAAGAGATAAACTTGAACCAAGGGGCTTGAGACGTGTCTTCCTTGGTTACAATCATAGCTAGAAAGGGTATTGTGTGTTTGACTTGTCTGGTAAACAAATACTTGTTAGTAGAGATGCAATTTTCTATGAAAATTGCTTTCCCTTTCAAAGCACACCAAACCACACACATACTATTCCTCCTCACGATACATACATTGTGCCACACTTAAATACAGTTCCTTCTTTGTCACCAGTCACTATGCTTGTTTATGAGTTACCCCTACAGCTTAGTTCACTAAACACATAATCAGTACAATCATCCTTCCAACAACTATCTTCTCATACACTTTTCCTTAGGCGTTTAAGTGGAAATAGGAGACAACCTTAATGGCTTTAAGATTTGTACAATCTGTACAGACTTTGTCAAATGCTAATGCAACAGATGCATCTATTTTACATACAAAGGCTAGAACCAAATATCTTTGGATCACATCTTCCACTTTTTATCATTACCTATCTAATTATGTGGCATCTTTGAGTAATGTATTAGCTATATCTAAACCTTCTTGTTATTCGCAAGCCATAAAACATAATGAATGGAAAGAGGCTATGGACAAAGAAACCAATTGGGTGTAAATAGGTATATAAGGTTAAGTACAAGCTTGATGTTAGTGTTAAGCGCTTTAAGACATAGCTAGTCACAAAGGGGTATACACAAATAGAAGGTCAAGATCATTAGGATACCTTCTCCCCTATTGCTAAATTAGGAATAGTGAGAATATTACTAGCTGTTGCTTGTACTCGAGGATGGCTTTTGCATCAAATAGACATCAATAGTGCCTTTTTTCATGGGCATATTAATGAGGAGATATATGTGCTTCCTCCTTAAAGGTATACTAAGGCTAAAGATGGACAAGTTTGTTGACTTAAGAAGTCTCTATATGGCTTAAAGCAAGCTTCATACTAATCGAACTTTGAAATCACGAAGTATTTGCTTGATCTTGGTTTTACTTAGTCAAAGAGTGAATATTCATTATTTATTAGATCAGATTCGGATGGTTTCCTTATAGCCTTGGTATATGTTGATGACTTGCTACTTATAGAAACAAATGTAGCATCTATTACTACATTGAAACATTTTCTTAATAACAAGTTTACTATAAAAGATCTAGCAGAGGCAAGATTTTTCTTGGGGCTTGAAATTTGTTGAACCCAACAGGGTATTCTTATCAACTAACATAAATATATTCTTGATTTACTTATTGATGCAGGCTTAATAGGAGCTAAAGTAGCTAGTTTCCCCTTCCTACGTGTATTAGGCTAGATAATTCAACTAGAGATTTGATTGATAATGTTTCTTTCTATAGACAAATGGTTAGGTGATTTCTATACTTGACACTCATTAGACCAAATGTGTCATTTGTTGTTCACAGGTTAACCCAATTCTTAGTTAATGCGAACTGTGATCAAGAATAGATAAAGTCGGTCGCTGGATGGGTTTAAGTTTGCAAAAAGCTCGAAAAGAGTTAATGAGGAAAAGTATGAAAATGGTGAGAATTGAAGAAAGAAAACAGTAAGTAAAACCCTCGAGCAGCTCTAGAGGATATGATGCATCAATGGAACTTTCGAGAACTCATGACATAATTCAATATAATGTACGAATTTGTCTAATGAGGTTACTCACTACCCAATCTTGCTTAAGGAAAATAATAAGAGTGATGCTGAGAGTAAACAATAGTGTTTATGTAAGGAAGAAAAATATTTAATTGTATTGAAGGTAAGTTGATGATATTACAACTACAAGTATAGGGGTATTTATACTCATAAACTAGGGCAACTTGTTTAAAAGGGAAAAGACAAAATGAGCATTTTTTAAGAAAGTAATGTACATAGTACAAAAAGGTAAAAATGAATATATAAGGAAAATAATCATTGGTGCTATAGATTCTATATAAGATACTGTACACGTGGCGATGCTGCATTAGCAAGGTTAAGAGATGCGGATAAAAGGTAAGGATGGAGGGGTTTTTCTGAATAAGGATGACCTAATCAGTCCAGTCTCTCTTTTAGCTTTTCAGCAAGGAAGATACCGAGTAATTGATCGACTTGATAATAAAGAGTAATCGTTAACTCGACATACCATACAATAATGGGCAGTCATAGGCATTGCAGTAGAGGTGACTCAGCAAAGAGGTACTCGATCTCCGTAGAGGTTGGTTGGAACGTAAGGATTTATCGTGCTAACCCTTCTAGTCCTCAAGCTTGGTTGCTAGTTAGGAGTTCCGTAACTTAATTCCTATAATTCCCTTTAAGTTGTTTTGGATTTGGGATCAAATTTGGATGGTATTGACTCAATTCTTCGTTAAGGTGATATGGATTAAGGTTGACGATGTTGAAGAAGTTAGAAACCCCATAGTCCTTAGGTAGTTTCAATTTGTAGGTGTTGTCGCTAATTTTCTAAAGGATTCTGAATGGTCATTTTGCTCTTATAGATAATTTGTTTTTCCTTTTGTTTGAGAACTGTTTTTTGTTAAGGTGTAGACATACCAAGTCTCCCGGTTGAAATTGTTTGGTCAACCAACCCTTGGTTTTTTTACGCATTCGTCTAGTAGCTTGGTCGATATGCTGAGTGACCTTGTAATAGATGTGTTAAAAGGATTGTACTCTGGTCGAGGCGTCAGGATCTTCTTGCGCGGGTACGGGTACAAGGGCGTGGTTGAAGAGCAACTTGAGATTGAATCTATAGACCACTTCGAAGGGGGTTTGCTTAGTGGTGTCATGTACGGTTTGGTTATAAATAAACTTGACTACTAGTAGGCAAACGTTCCAATCAACCAAGTTCTTGCTGACTGTAACTCGGAACAATGAACCCAAAGTACGATTAACTATCTTTGTTTGGCCTTCAGTTTGGGGGTGATAGGAGGTATTGAAGAGTAATTTGTTCCTAATTGACGCTATAGGGTTCTTAAAAAATGGCTTAAGAACTTTTAGTCTTTATCGGAGACTACACTTCTCGGCACGTCGTGTATCTGCACAATCTTCTGTAAGAAAAGAGAAATTATAGCTGAAGCGTCGTTAGTTTTGGTATAAGACACAAAGTGTGCCATCTTACTAAACTGATTCACAACAACCATTACAGAATCTTTTCCTCGGGTAGTTCTCGGCAGTCCGAGAATAAAGTCTATGCTTAGTTCAATCTACGACTTTGTCGAAATAAGTAAGGACATCGCTTTCCCTTATTCAGCTCGGCACTTAGCCTTTTTGCACATAGCACAACTTTCGATCACTTGGTACACATCTTTTCGCATTCTCGACAAAAAAAATCGATCAATCACTAGTTTACAAGTCCTTCTCTCTCTAAAGTATTTGAGGAGTCCTCTGTTGCGAACTTCCTTAATTAATAATTCCCATAAGGAACCAATCGACATGCACAATTTTCCTCCTTAGAATAGATAGCTATCCTGTACATAATATTCGTCCACTGTTCTCCCATCCATGCATCTTGAAATTATTGGTCTAAAGTATAAATTCATGGAGTACTATTCTTTGATACTCGCAAAACCAAATAGTCTAGTCTACAGCTCCAACAAGAGTGTATGTCGTCTAGAAAGAGCATTTACAACTATGTTGCTCTTTCCTTACTTGTATTTGATCACAAAATTAAATTCTTTAAGGAATTCAACCCATCTCGCTTACCGCTTAGATAGTTTGGTCTAACTTTGGAGGTACTGTAGTGATTTATGGTCAGTATATATGACAAATTCTCTCGATAGTAGATAGCACTGTCATACTTGCAGTGCGTAAATTAGTGTCAAGAGCTCTTTGTCATACACAGAGTAATTTAGTTGGGGTTCCCAGAGCTTCTCATTGTGGAAGGCAATTGATTGGCCATTGCCCTTCCTACATTAAGACAGCATCTATTCTAATGCTTGACACGTCGAGCTCTAGCTAAAATTTTTTATCAAAGTTAGGTAGTACTAACATCGAGATAGAGATCAATCTCTTCTTAATCTTAGTAAAACTCGTCTCCTCCATTTCTCCCCATCGGAAGTTAGTGTTTTTCTTCGTTAATTTAGTAAGTGGTGCAACGAAGGTGTTGAAGTTTCTAATGAACCTTCGGTAAAATAAAGTCAGTCTATAGAAACTTCTCATGTCAACACAAGTAGTAGGGGTCAGCCATTCAACAATTGCTTAGATCTTCTCATCATCGAATTGCAAGCCTCCTCCACTGACTACATAGCCTGAGAATACCACTTCCTCGTAGCAGAAGCAATATTTCTTCAAATTGCCAAATAGTCTCTTAGTAGGAAGGATATCTAAGACTATTTTGATGTATTCATAGTAACTCGGCATGTCGACACTATAGATCAGAATGTCATCGAAGTACACTACGACACACTTTCTGATAAGATGTCTTAGCATATAGTTCATAAGTCTCATGAAGGTGCTCGAGGCATACGACAAACTGAAGGGTATGACCATCCACTCGTATAGTTCATATTGAGTTTTGAACGCAGTCTTCCACTCGTCTCCTAGTCTCATGCGAATTTGATGATAGTCAGACTTGAGATCTATTTTGCTAAAAATTTTAGCTCCACTTAGTTTATCCAACATGTCTTATAGCCTCGGAATCGAATACTTGTATTTGATCATGATTTTATTCACGACTCGATTGTCAACACATATCCGCTAGGTTCCATCTTTTTTCGGCATAACACAAGGGTTAAGACTCTCTCTCATGTATCCTCTTTTCAGTAACTCATTAACTTGACGTTGAAGCTTAAAAGCCTGCTTGGGATTCATGCGGTACAGGCTTGTTTGGTAATACAACACTGGGTGCTAAGTTAATACAGTGCTCTATACCTCGAGTCAAGGGCAACCCTGCTGGCAACCGTTCTAGGAACAAGTCGGCATATTCATTCAACAGTTCCTTTACCTCTTGGGGTAAATCATTCCATTTCTTTATTTCCAGTAGTTGCCTAACCAATAGGAGGGTTAACTCATTGGCATTAATGGCTTTTCGGAGCTCTGCTTTACTCATCACTAAAGCTTTCTTCGATTCGTGAGCAAGTTTTGTTTGTAACTTGTAAACTTCTCTCGGCGGTATTGGATTTAGCATGATCTTCTGATCATCCTTCTCGAATATATAGGTATTTTATAACGGTCGTGGATGACTCTCCTATCAAATAGCTACAGTTTTTCTAATAACACGTAAGACGCGTACATGAGTAGTACGTTGCAAAGAATCTGGTCGGAGTAATTCTCGATAGTTATTGGCAACATTATTTGTCGAGTGACATGTAAAGCTCCATTCTCACTCAACCAATGTAACTTATATGATTTCGGGTGTGCAACAATTAACAATCTCATTTTTGAAATGAGGTCGGTTGACACCACATTGGTATAACTCCCATTATCCACGATAAGGACACACATTTGATCATTTACCTTGTAGGTAATATGAAATAAGTTCTCTCTCTACTCCTCCTTTCGTGAGGGTTTCACGCTTATAATGCATCAAACAACCATAAGTAGCTGGTCCAAGTCCTTGGTATATACGTCTTCCTCAATCAACTCTTTCTTGGCGTTCTTATTCTTAGTAAGAATCTCCTCCTCAGGTTCCTCATTCGTACTTTCTATGTCTAACTTCGAGATGTCTCCCTTAATGACCATCGTCCTTTGGTTTGGGCATTGAGCAACCATATGTTTGAACCATTGACACTTGAAGCAGTTGATTTGGCTGATCTTCTTGTTAGACCTTTACTCTTTATATGTTCGGGTCGACGCTACATCCTTAGGTTAGTATTTCTGCTCAGCTCGGACATTAACCTTTCTGTTCAGTTCGGTACTCAACAAAGTCCGATGACTTGCTCGTCTGGATCGACTAGTTAGCATTCTGGTCGTTACTTAGCTCATTTTCTACCTCTCTACTTGTTAAGCAATTCTAACAGCTTCATCTATTATATCAAATCATTAGAACTCCATAATGTCTCGGATGTCTCCTCTCAACTCAATGACAAACCTTAAGATTGTTTGAGCAGGTGGTTCCTTCACTTCGCATCTTATCATAAGTATTTGGAATTCTTGAACATATTCATCAACAGTTCGCCCTCCTTGTCTCAGCTCTTGAAGCCAAGTGAATGCATCTTGGAGATAAGTTTCCGGTACGAATCGATTTCTAAGTATTTTCTTTATCTCAAGCGAGGTGTTAATCTCTCGGTACCCTTCTCTTTTTCTCATAGCCTGAAAATTCTTTTACTACATGGCAACATATTCGGAGAATTCAACGGTAGCAATCTTAACTTTCTCATAATCCTTATATTGATAATAATCAAATATACGCTTTACCTTCTCTTCTTAATCTAGCTACTCGTTAGTATTTCCAAATCCATTAAAAGTCGAAATTTGAAGTTTCACATGGTCGGGCGCTCTAAGGATTCGTACACGCTTCTCTTCAAAATACTCTTCCTCTTTTTCATCTAGCTCTCTCAGGTCTATCATTCGTCTTCTCTCATGTCTATCCTTCGCCTTACCCATCTGCCAACTCTTCCACCTCAAATTGGTTAAGTTGAGTTTTGACCTCTAACATGTTGAGCAAATTGTAGAGTGTCTTGTACGACCTCAGTGGGTCGGTAAGACAAGGTATGAACAGCTCGAGTTAGATCAACCAAGATGTTAATTACCTTATCAAGTCTCTTGTTGGTATTTCTGGAAGTTCCCTGTAATTGTCATCCATAGTGGACAACTCAACTGTTATTACCAGCATTAACATTCATACTTGGATCTGTTATTTTTTTTTTTTCACAGATTGAAATTCAAACAAACACTTTAGAGAGTGAACAACTAACGACATAATAGTTAAGTGAATATAGTAATTTGCTTTGTTTCGCACACATAAAACAGAGTATAATAGAATTCAGAAAGAACTAACTACAATTCATACAAAACCTCTACTTTGATACCAAGATGATGCGAACTGTGACAAAAAACAGATAGGGTCAATCGCTGGATGAGTTCAAGTTTGCAGAAAGCTTGAAAAAGGTTAACTGGGAAAAGTACGAAAAGGGTGAGAATTGAAGAATGAAAATAGTAAGCAAAACCTTCAAACAATTCCAAAGGATATAACGCACTAATAGAACTTTCGAGAACTTACGGCATAATTCGATATGACGTACAAATTGATCCAATAAGGTTATACACCACCCAACCTTGTTTAAAGAAAATGATAAGAGTGATACCGAGAATAAACAATAGTGTTTACGTAAGAAAGAAAAATACTCAATTGTATTGAAGGTAATCTGATGATCTTATAACTATAAGTACAAGGGTCTAGGGCAACTTACCCAAAGGAGAAAAGACAAAAAGGACATTTCTTAAAAAAATAATATACATAATATAAAAGGATAAAAATGAATATATAAGGAAAACAATTATTGGTGCTACAGATTCTGCACATGATACTGTACACATGGTGATGTTGCATTGACAAGGTTGTTAGGAAATGTGGACAAAAAGTATGGATGGATGGGTTTGTTCGAGCAAAGATGGCCTAGTCAGTCCGGTCTCTCTCTCTCGGCTTCTTGGGAAAGAAGATATCGATCGTTAACTCGGCATTAGAGAGTAATCGTTAACTCGGCATAGCACATAATAATGGGCGGTCATACGACATGACAATAGAGGTGAATCAATTTCTACAGAAGTTGGTTGAAACATAAGAATTCGTCGTGCCAGTCTCTCTAGTCCTCGAGCTCGGCTGCAGGTTAAAGGCTCCGTAGCTTGATTCCCATCACTAGCAGCACTATGGACACCACATTTAAATGCATTGTTCTTTGTTCTTAGATATTTGAAAGGTTCCTTTTCCTTAGGACTCTTTTACTCAGTTGATAATGATCTATAGTTGATGGGATATTCAGATTCTGACTGAGGCTCTTATCCCATTGATAGAAAGTCAGTTAGTGGTTATTATATCTTACATGGGAATACTCTTATTTCTTGGAAAATAAAGAAACAAGCAACTGTAGCAACTTTACTAACTTGTACATTTGAATCAGAATATCGTAGTATGGCTGCTACAACTAAAGAATTAATGTAGATTTCATATATTCTCAAGGATTTAGGAGTGGATGTTTCTTTTCCGATCACACTTTGTTGTGATAACAAGTCAACCCTTATGATTGCAGCAAATCCCTGTTAGGTAAGAAAAAACACATTAAGATTAACTCATATCACTAGAGATCAGATTCTTCGTGGATTCCTACCAACTTCATTTGTTCCTTCTCATCTTCAATTAGCAAAGATGCTTACCAAGCTGGTTGGAAAAACTTCTCTACAATTTATTCTCTTTAAGTTGGGTCTTCGATAAGATCCAACTTGAGGAGGAGGAGGAGGAAGAGTTTGAATTGATGAATGTATTTGTTATATTCTAAGTCTGCGGTATAGCATGGCTTAATTAGTAGAATTAGTTTGTTTCATTTTTGTTTAGATGAATTAGTATATGTTAGTCTAGATAGCTGACTCAACTTTGGTTAGTTAACAAGCGTAGTCCATATAAGTGGTCACTGATATCTTGTAACAAACTATAACTACCATATAAGTGGTCACTGATATCTTGTAACAAACTATAACTATTCATTTTCATCTTTCACAATACGAATAAGTTCCTGTATTCAAGATAATATAAAGCTTTTCCTCTGTTAACCATCTAAAGCTATAGAGGCAAATTCACAAGTAGCATTAGCAAAGTTGTTGTTGAAGGTGATGATGATGCCTACATTGATCAAAATGCTCACCAAAGAAGGGTGGGTACAATACGGTTTAGTGTGATTTGCCTTTTTTATCGAATTGAATCAAAACTAACGGTTCTTTATTTTTTTAAATCAAACCTAACTATACGGTTTGATGTGTAAAATTTTCCAACTTAAATGGTTCGGTATGGTTCAAATAATTTTATTTTATATAAAATATTAAAATACAAAATATAAGTGATCTATTGAACTATTTTAATTTTCAAGAAACAATTTGCTCAACAGCATTTCTTTTCCCCTTTTAGTTCATATACCATCGAACATAATTCATCTATTTTACTAATCCAAGGGACATAAGCTCATTTCTCATCTCTTATCACTAAATGCTCTTTCCAAATATTGAAATTCATAAGTCAATGACTAACTCTCAATCTTTGAGAGTGAGTGAGTGACTAAGAAAATTTGACTTTTGAGAGTGGCTAAACAAGAGTGAGTTGTTGCAAGTTGCGACTTGGGGGCGTTTGCTCGTTCGCTGGTTGATGGTAATGGCCAATGGATTAGGAAAGGGTGAGATTTGAGAGCAAGAGTAGCACGGTGAAAGGAACTAAGCAAGACAAAGGAAAGAGTGAGAGGCATTAGGGTTCTTTCTTCTTTTATTTTTCTGCTCGTTTCTGCCGTTTCTTTTTTTTTTTAATATAATAACCGATTCAGATTGGTTCAAGGAATCAAACTGCGAATTGGTTAGAGTACACTAACTAAACCGCGAACTGCACTTATTAAGAAAAAGCTGTTTTTCTAGTATGATTTGATTCGATTCATAGTTTGCTTCATGATTTACTAATATTTTGCCTGGCCCTACCAATTACTATTAGAGGGTTGGTTTTTCTCCATACACTTGTCTCTTTTGCTTCAATTGATTTTGTTTGGGTAATAGATCGAAAAGGGAACGAAGAGCCATAATGCAATGGAGCAGGCCACATGTGAAGGGGGTCTTGGATAGGCCCTACTTAATTTGTGCAGTTATTGTGTTATTTTTAGTTGAATTGGTTGTTGATCCAACACTTGGAGGAAGAAAAGAAAGAGACGAGCATGGTGAATATTTGATTGTTTACGCTGTAATTAGCAGAAAATAGTTGATGTGTTTTTGATAGTGCCTAAAATTTATCCTTTTTTTGCAATTAATTACTAAAGTTTAAAAGGGTCAATTTATTACTTGCAAAACTTTTGAGGTTGTGAAAGAAAAAAAAAAAAAAAAGAACTTTTTGAGGTCATTTTTAGTAATTGGGTTAGGTAGCTAACTGTAAAAATAGGCAAAAGTTAGGTAGTTGTAAAAATAAATAAAATTTACATATGGAATTGATATTTTTAAACTTAAGGTAATTAATTGCAAATATGATTAAAGTTCAAGTATTAAATGTGACACTTATCTATGTGTTTTAATAGTAAGCTTCTGTTTTTTTTACTCTTTTTTTTTTGGTTGGTTGAAACCAAATATTATTATAACAAAAGTCCTTGCAAAACAGAAATCATAAACATAAACATAGTCTCCTAGGGATAATCCTAGTTCGGGGGTAGTAGAGTTAAATTCACTAACGCAGGCATTAGCTGCATCACAAAGAA
Organism: Lumnitzera littorea; assembly: GCA_024138015.1. NCBI lineage: Eukaryota > Viridiplantae > Streptophyta > Magnoliopsida > Myrtales > Combretaceae > Lumnitzera > Lumnitzera littorea. The sequence continues at coordinate 39,553,138 of JAMXBB010000010.1, forward strand.
CTATCTTGCTAATTTTTGTAGGTGGTGAGAAGTAAAGAAACTGTGGCGTTGTCAAATGAGTGTACAACGCTTTCTTAAGGGACTTTTCAAGGCATCTCTTCTCTGGAAGTCTCCATCAGCTATCTTGAGGTAAGCTCTCTCAATTCCATCGAGCTTGGGTCAATCAGTTGAGCGTCTATTGGAAGGGAGCTTTTCTGCACAAGTGGCTGAACTAGTGGACTATCTTCTTACCGTAGATCTTGGCCCCATGTTTAGTCCTTCCTCAAATACGTTAAAAACAGTTTGCCTTTGCCTGACCGGGGGAGATCTTGTGGGGGGGCCAACTACCCTTTCTGCGAGTTCATGATGATTCAATTGGCCTTTGCTGGCATGTCTCTGTATAGTTTCCATCACAAGGAGCCCTGTATAAAATTAAATCATTAAATAAGGAGACATTTCTTATGTAAATCAGGTCGAGCATTTTTCCTCTCTATCCATTTAATTGCCTCTTTCGAATTTGTCTTGAGAATAATCTTTCTTAGTCCTTATTAATTTGTGAAATTTTGCAATTCCCTAGACTTCAGCTTCTAGCAGTGTGGTCATTGCAATTCTTTTTGAGAACCTTCCAATAACATTTCCATTTTCATCCGAACAAATCCCTCCAATAGCTGCCACATTATTTTCACTAATGATTGCACCATCATAATTAAACTTAACCCATCATCTAGTAGGTGGTTGCCGACCACATGTATGGATATTTCCCCCCATCAAACCGTTCTTCTTTTTTATTCAGCATCCACCAATCCGCTGCTCTAATTAAAGGCTTGATTCAACTACTCGACATTTTCTTCTGTTGGTATAAAGACTCTCTTGTTTCTCTTATACCAAATACCCCCATGGTAGATACAAAAGGCACAACCTAAGGCCTATATTTTCCCTTCTCAAGATTTTCCGTGCATTTGCTTCTTTTATCCGTTCTCTCGAGCTTTAGTCCAAAGTGTCTTAAAAGCCAGATCGCTAGGGTACATCTCCTATAAATGCCTCTTACAGCCCTACAGTCCTTAAACAAATGTTGGGAGTGTTTCATTCTCTTCTTGGCATAACAAGCATCTAGGATTTACCTCTGTTCCTCTTTCATTCTAGTTATTCTTGGTCGGCATCCCATGGTCCAAAATCCTTTAAACTCGATACTAGAGCTTCGGTAAAGTTGAGAGCTTCCAAATTTCATTTCCAATCCTCACCTCGGTTTGTTGCTTATCCTTCCCACACAAGAAGTGAATAAGCTCTTCTAGTTGACTCCTTTCCTTTTGCCTCATATATCTACACGTGCTCATGTTTTTCTTCATATCCACCAGCCAATTTTTAATTGTTCATCTAGGGGATACCAAATCTGTTCTTCATTACTCGTATACTCCATTCCAAGCATCAACTAAGGATAACTTCCTCCCATCTTTCACTAAAGGCCCCATTAACTATGCTTCTCATAGTCTCAACTCTGTTCCATTAAAGAACCAAAAGTTTACCTCTTGGCTATTTTTTCATTCTTATGACCAAATTATTATTTTGCCATGAGTTCGAGGCTTTCAAGCCTTTGAAGAACTTTGTCACTCATTTTGCCTAAAATTCTAATCTTAAAAATTTATATTTCTATCAAATTAGATCAATCCATAGGAGCTTTTTCTTCTTAAATTTCCAGGTGATTTTCACAAAGTTTGCTTGATTCTTTAGCTTTAAGTTTAGGTTGCCAAGTCACCCATTCATCTTTTCTTTTTTAATCTTCTCCAAAGCTATCCAGTGCACTTTCTTCTTCTCTTGTGTTTTTCCCTAAGAAAATCTTTATTAATTCTCATTTTTTATTTGTTATTGAAGTATGAAGCAGTACTCAATAGCAGCTAACACTCTCAAGCATCTAACACTCTCAAGCATCAACGAAATGATAATATTTCTACTTGTTATGCTTAAAACCTTGGATTTCCATCTTATGAGTTTGTTTCTTATTTTTTCAACAATGAAGTTCAAATATGACCTTTGTTAGGTCTCCGTTTATGATTTACCTTCGCAAGTATCCTAGATACACCCCTCATGTCATTTCTTGGGTTAATGTTTAGGATTTCACCAATCTTTCGATTATCTTCCTTATCCATGTTCTTGGAGAATACTATGCACGATTTCATGTAATTCACTTTTTACCTTTATAAATTACCAAACACTTTTAGCATGCTCCTCATAGTCCTTGCATTATCTTGAGAAGCTTCCCCCATTAATAGTGTATCGTTTGTAGAACACAAATGTAGGGAAGTTTAAACTTGTTTGTTTCTTTCTCAAAGGCTTCCATAATCCATTCTCCACTAATATGTGTATGGATTTACTTAACAGTTCCATAACCATTATAAAACAGGTAAAGGAAAAGAGAATCTCTCTACATTAGGCCTCTACAGGTTTCAGAGGTTGATAAAGTAGCTTTATTTACTACAACTTAGAAGTTAAATGTAGAGATATGAACCAATTAGCTCAATCTAAGAGTTTGGAAGTTTAGGCATTGTAATGCATGCCTAATAAAGTCCAACTCCATCTTATCATAATGATACAAGATCAAAGAACAAGAAGGAGCAGATGAGGGTTGTGTATGGAGAAACCTTAGAACATACGAGGAAGGACAAGAAAGGGGAAAGGTAGAAGGATTTGGAAGTATCTAAAAATATCTCCTTTAATGATCAGCTACACAGAGTGAGTCGAGTGAAGGATGAACTAGGTGAGACGCGTGGATTAAGGTTAGGAGAAGGGGTCGGATAATTGAAGTGCAGGCTAAATTATGGACCAACTTGGAGGACCCATTTAATAAATACTATACATGTGAATCTAGTAATGAAGGGAATATTCTCAGTAATAGAATGGGATACGTGTCACGATTACAATGTACCATGTAATTTGCATCATAACTAATTAGAGAATATTATCTATATAACATAACCATTGTAATGGAGAAGTATCTGAATCAATATAACAAAATACATTCTCCAGGCTTGCATTTGAGTCTCCCTTTTGGTTGTATTCGACTAATTGTTATTTACTTATTAGATTGATTCCACCATGCATCACATAAGCTTTCTAAAGATTGATCTTTACTCTCATTCACTTCTTCCTCCCCTTTTCTTTCCTAAAGAGTGGAGTAACTCTTGGAACATGATGACATTATTCAATCTCTAGTGATTATCCGAGGGATAGGGCTCGATTGCTCTATGCTAATTAACTTATTTAACAATAGTTGAAGTTGGTTCATTGGAAGTTTTCCTATAGCCTTATAAGGGGTTGTGTAAGGACTTACAAGTCTAAAGTTTTTACTCATTGGCTTCCAACATTTTTTGTATCAAAACTATCAAGATTCTGTTGAGATCATATAAGATTCACCTCTTAATCACAATCCTCTTCACTATTTAGTGTATAGTTTCCCCCGTAAGCTTTTAGCAATTTTTATAAAAGAAGGCATGGTGGCCATCGATTCTTAGGGTTTCTTATTCCCTATCTACTGAATTGCCTTCCTAATCTCTATATCCATCACTTCAACACTCAATTACTTCTTAACATCTTCATTTAAACCTCCCTTTGATGCATCCTCATACTAGGGTCTCACACAATTATCTTCCTTCTCCATCTCATAAAGTTTGGACAAAAACGTACTTATGTGGTTCTTTATCTAGTCTAGATCTAAGAATCATTATCCCTCATTATTGAATAGCCCAATTATCTTAGACTTCCATCTTTTTGCAATGGTGCTTGCATGATAAAACCAAGCATCCCTCTCACCATCTATCATTTAGGTAACTCTTTCTTTTACAGTTCATAACTTCTCCTCAAAGCCCATTACTCTATCAAGCTCTTTACATGAAAATGCTTCACAAGCAAGGAGAGATTAAATTGGTAAATTTTGAATCCTCTTCCTAATATCCTCCATTTCATTTTTTGAGGATTCTTTTCTACTCATTTATTATGCTAAACACTTCTCTATTCCACTTCTTTATCTTGGAAGTTAATCCTTACAAGTCCTCAGGAACACAAAAGTGCTAGTCATCACAATTTTCCAAGACAAAGCTTCAAATTTAAGTATTCTAGCCAGATGCGCTAAAATCTAAAAAGCCTTAGCATTTCAGCCTGCTTCCAACTTTTGTGTGAGTTGTCAAGAGTATCAAACAATGGTCCAACTCGTAACTTGACAAGAGTATCAATTTGTCTCTGGATACATTTCTCTCCACTTTATATTTGCCTACGCCCCTCCAAACTAGATTAGATAAGATTTGCCAAATTTTCACTCCTTTTTTACTGGGTGTATTTGGACAATGGACTTCCTTTTGTCTTCTATTTTTCCCCCCTTTTTCATTGGCATGAATACGTTGAGACATTTCTAGAGGACAATAACAATAAGAGCGCACAAGCCATCAAGAAAAGGAAACAATAGTTGAGTTTATTGGAATTAAAAAATTTGTTGGCCTCATAACTAGTACATAGGCATCGTGATGTACACATAAAAAAATAAATACAATGATTAAAAAATTAGAAAATAATACATAGTAGTTAAGGATTATTGTAACAAATAAACTAATGTAAAAGAATAATAACTACGCTCCACTTCCATAATAAACTCAAGGATAAATGTCATGCTTGATACCAAAATTTTTCCTATTTTTGCAATAAATTACTTAAAGTTTAAAAATAGCTATTTGTTATTAAAACTTTGTCTAGTTTTTTTCTTTTTTTCTTTTTGCAAATAACTATTTGAAATTTGCTTATTTTTGCAATTAGGAACTAATTACTTGAAATTTGTCTATTTTTATAATTAGTTACGTAATTTAAGTATTATAAATGATCTTAAATGTTCATAGGTAGTAAATGGTCATTTTTAGACTTTAGGTTGTTAACTGTAAAAATAGGTAATGTTAAGGTATCAAATGTAGTATTCACCTAAATTGCTTAAGTAGGTTGTGATAATAGAGTGAAAGACATTATGGCATTGATAATTACCATTAACTTGATTGAATATGATACGCCATACATTAGGGAAATAAAGAAATGGAAGAAATCAAAATTTAGAGGTAGGATGTTTTTCCCTAAAGAAATATTCATGTAATTAACAAAATATTATGAAAACCATATGTCTTCGTGCTTCGTTGTACTTCCATGTATAATAATGTAATTAGTCTTATTGTTGACAAAAACTTTAGTGCCTCGAAACTGTAGACGTTATTAGCCCACTACAAATTCTTACCTCAATAAGAAAACATAAGGCTTAGAACCTGTTATTGAATTTATAGTTTCATAAATAATTTGCACTCTCGTCTTACACCACCCTATTTACTAAATTATACATTATCCAAACATAGTCGAAAAAACTATAGAAATTCATTATTCTCATCCTATTTGAAATTACTTGTATATTACAAGCTTTGTCATCGTAACTCTCACCTCATAAGAGAAGTTTAAGTTGTATGAGATACTTGAAATTTTAAAATCTCAACTAAGTGAGTCATTAAACTTGGTATATAAGTATTGCACCAACACAAGCATACATAATAACTCTCAAAGAGACTTATTCTATATAATAGATAATTATTTATTTGAACGCATCATTTAGTTTGAAAAACACCTCAATCCTAGCAACGAAAATTTGGAAGAACTCAAATTCCACTTTCACAAATATCAATCTTTGCTCTACTTTCCTCTACTTTGAAATTCTAGCTTGTGAACCCTTAAATATAATTTCTCAATTCTTAAATCAACAATAGGTAGATGTTGAATTTGTTATTATTTATCAAAATCACATCTTGTACTATCAAGTTCTTTAGACGCTTTTTAGTCTAATACTCCTTAGGTAGGTTGCTAGGTTCAATTCCATCCTCCTTTCTATTCTTGTTCTCTTTCCGATTTTGAGTCCTTCAAACTTTATTAAGCTTGGAGCCTATCTATGGTTTTTAAGCAACCCCTTTATGCAAGTTCTTTTATCATCATATCCATGAGTGGTTGTGATTCTTCACTAAAGCTAGAGTAGTCCAAGAAAGAGTCAACACCTAAGATCAAACTTTGTAATTGTTAAAGCAATCTCGTGTATTGTATTAAGGCTCTTAGAAATCCACTTTTTCTTTATGTAATTCAGTTAAAGTAAGTTGTTAGTTCTGTACACTAGTCATTATTCCTCCTGCTTTGATAATTGACCCCTATCTAGATCGGCCCTCTTTATCTTTTAATCTATAAGTGATTAAAAGGCTAAAGTAGCAGTGAAGGTAAAGCAAGTCAACCCGTGAGTCGAGTTATATAATAAAGGACATAGTTGTGAGCAAAGGAGCTAGTGTATGAGACATTCAATATTGCCTTTATAGGTAGTTATGTCAAATCCATCTTATTTGACTTTTGTTATCGGCATAAAGGACCATTGAAGAAGGAATCTAAGAGTGGAATTAGGAGCCTTAGCTTACTAAAATAAAATATACAATATGAGCAATTCCATCACTGATTAACGAGCCATAGGTGATTAAGTGAATTATAATAGTCTAAGCAGTATCCCTTTCCACTGATTAACACTTTGCTGTAACATTAATCCCTCTTATTAGTTGTATTGATCCTCATATCAACAACCTACTAAGCCATTGTAGTGAACTTAGCACCTAAATTGCCCACTTTATCTAAGATGTATAGTAGACCATGTGCTTGACCATAGTTTCACTTGCAAGTCACATGGCTACACATAATACAACATAATATTTAATTGAGTAGGATATTTATTAGTTCATTTCAACCGTCTAAATACACATCACCAACAAACTGCAGTAGTTACATGCTTAGAATCCATCCAAAGCCTTGATAGTGTTGTAATTAAACTGACATCTAACCAATGTATATATAACATAGATTAATATTTAATAGATTTAAAGATCATAAACTTTAATAATGAAACTCAATTCTTTCATTTATCTAAGTAATTAAAGGGTTATTAGGTTCATAAAAGTTATTGGAAAGGTCACATAGTTTACCAAGATTCAAGCTATAATTAAGCTAGACTAAGAGAAAGTAGTTGACCTTAGTATAAGGTTTGCTTGATTAGGTTCAAAAACGTTTGACTATCCTTACAAGGGATTTGTCCCTTACTCTTGATTATTGTCTCAGCCAATCCTAAGGACCTAAAGGGTTTGCCCTAGCTTCAAATAACACAAATCTTAAGTCCAATTACCTCCTTATGTTACTTTTATTTAGGGTTTTCATGACTCTTAACATTAAATTACAATCTTATAGATTCTAATCTCTAATGTCTATAACTTGGTTCATGATTTATATCTATTACCCTTTATGATAGTTAACTTAGGATAGATTTGGTTTTCAAATTATTGATTTATTTCTAAAGGTAAATGGAAAAGGTGCAATCATTACTTTGAAAGAATTGTGAAGGAAATCAATGTTCTATATGTATCCTTTTCAACAATGATTCTTTGAGACTAATAATTTCCCTTGTACAAAAATAGGTAATTAGAAATATATAAATTAATAGCCTATTAGGGGAAAAAAGAAGAAGTTAGTCTAAAATCTTACTGTCTTCTTGGTATCATAATGATTCCTTGCTATTATTCCCTTTAAACACATTGCAAGAGAGGCTTTAAGTTAGATCAATTATTGATTTTCAATTAACAGTGTAAGGGAATAAGAGACTTGCAACAACTTTGTAGAGTTAAACACATTCCATTGCCTTGAAGTTGTGCATGAGAGCAAGAGAAAAATGATGGTGGCAATCCTGTTGACAAAGAGATGGTGGTTATTTGCTAAGGAGAGGAGGTATTGTCACAACCTTAGGTGAGGAAGGGAGGGAGAGAAAAATGGGGTTTTGTTTCTTTTCTAAAGGAGAGCGAGATGCTAGTGAGAAAGCAAGGATTAGCTTTATTTTAAAGAAACTGTTTAGGGGTGAATTTATTTTGATATCCTTGTGTTATAATACCATACATCATCTTTCTTGTAGCTACTAAAATCCTAATGGTGTTAGTGTGTTATAACAAATTTAAGCAATTGATTGTCTATTGACATTAAAATCAAAATCTTACTATCCATTTACTTCAATGTATAGAATAAGATCGAAATTGAATCATAATTTAATAGGAATAGAATAATAATATAATAATTATTACATATACACTATTGATGTGTTCACTTAAGAGGAATGGCTATTTTATCCTCCCTTATTCCTTAAAAAGTTCCTATTACAATGTTTACTTTATGGAATTGCAATTCGTAAAAGTTAGAAATGAGCATTCCTTGACCAAACAAAATAATTGCAATTCAATGACAAAATGACCCTTACTGTCCTCTTCTCCGTCTTCCGCTCAACCTTACTACCATTCCCATGAAAACCACCATTACCTCCGGAAGAAAACCTAAACTCAAACCCAGATCCGCTATTACAAAACATAACCATAGAACTACTCTCTCTCCTTACAACCGGTACCTTCAATGTCTACTCTTTCTCCATCACCACAACCTTCACCTTCTCTTATGACCTCTAAATAATCAGCTAACTACCACTAGAACTTCGTTGGAAGAAACATCCTCCATCATCAATGGAAATGCTTAATTAAAATTAAAACCTTAAGTGAATGAAGTGAGAAGAGAATGGAGACTTTAGAGACAATGAAGAGAAGAGAGAGAGAGAGAGAGAGGAGACAAACCCATTATTGATGGAGTGGAATCGAATTGTGTTCGTATATAGTGTTTATGGTGGAGTGGAATTAGTGATGTGTTTGTGTATAGTGTGTTTGTGGGCAGGTGTGGAGAGAGAGAATCAATGGAGAGGAAGTGGTGGGAGTGAAGAAGATGGGAGTTAAATTGTGAGTAAGAAGTCATGTACTTATGTGTAGTGTGGTCTTCATTGTGATAGTGAGGTTGAATAAGATAGACCTATAATGGGGGGGGGGAAAAATAAAAGGGGGAATATGGTCATTTTAATTATATTACTGGTCTATTCTTATATGATATTTTTATTTAAGTAAACAATGTAATAAGGATTACAGGCATATTCAATTCCTAGTGAATGGGGATTCCATTGCGCATTTATTTTATTTGGTAAGGTGAAGGGGTTGTAAATTATTTAGTTGATATAAAACAGGGTAAGGAATTGAATTGGAATAAAACCCATATATCCATTGTGAGTGGTGAAGTGATCTTTACAAGGACATGAGTATTTATAGTAAGGAAGTATTTATGACAAATGATAAATATTTAAATAGATCATTAAATAGCGATTCATGAGGGTGCTAAATGGCTATTTGGTGCTTAAAGTTCAACTAAGCACCGTAATAGTAATTTTATACATAATAAGAGGGAAATAAGACAGTTATTTTATTAAAGTAAACATGTAGCCCTTTTAGTTTCTTAATTACTTTTTTCAGTTTTAGTTACTAGGTTGAATGTATGATTCTCTCATGAAAATGATCTTTGGTGTCAACATCTAGAACATCGTCCGTTTCCTCATCATTAGTGCATGCTTCACTTTTAAGCCAAAATAGCATAATTGAGCTAGTTAAGTTTTTTGATATCCAAGGGCAATACTTTTTGAATGAATGCCATTAGTCTAAGAAAAATGAAATTATTAAAATTAATGCTAAATATAAGATTGAATAAGAAGATTTGTAATATAATAGTCAGTTGGAAAAAGAAAAAAAAAATAAGGAGGAGATGATTTTTATAAGCCTATAAGGTCATAAATTTTGTTGATCAATATCCCAATTTGGCTCTAATTTTTTATCTTAGATTAGCAACATGTAGCATTTTCCTAAGAGTAAGAGTACTAGTTTGTTGTTAGACTTTTTCACCTTTAAACCTGTAAGCAAGGGAAAAGTATACAGAAGAATCAAAGGAGACTGAGGCAATGGAAAACTCTTGGTGCATCAGGTCAAAAAGTTTCGTGTATATCCTTCTTTCAGAAAAGTTTCCAAAACGTTTTCTCTATTTCTTCTATCAAATCATGCACACTTTATACTGTTGGCTGTACTTTGAATTGGAACTGGCTATATAAATACCAGTGGTAATACACCTACGACATCATGGATGCCTATAATAATAATAATATTAATAATAAAAGATTAAATATTTTGTTCATTTTAAGTAGGAACATTTTTCTTTCAAATTATAAATTATAAAATTACATATAGACTTTCAAAGTTCATATTATGATTTGTTGTATAACTTTTCATAATTAATTTATTTTCTTTTAAAGAGAGGGAGTCAATATTTTAACTTTGCACGGCACACCAAAAATCACCATTTTTCCATAATAATATATTAATTAGTAGGATGAGCACCCAAAATAAAGTTTAATTAATTAATCATGAAGGTAACTAATTAAATCGTGAATTTTTTTTTAGAAAAAAGGTATTCAAGTTTGTGTTAGCTTTAACATTCATATGGGATATTGGGGCTTCGGGTACCCCAATGGTTTTCTTGTAGGGGGAAGAGGAGATTGGAAAATGTTAGTTGTTTAGTATGGTGGAGGAGAATGTTAGCTAGATAAAATAAAGTAATCAAATAAGTTTTAAAAACAATTGAGGAAAAAAGGGAACCTTTTTTGTCCTAATACTACTATATGGATAACTACTCACATTGTGTGCACCTAGATAAAATATAATATATGTTAAAAATAAAAATTATCATGAGAGTTATCTTTTTCAAATTTACATTGTATGTACTCATAATACATGTGCCTAAAAAAAAAAAAAGACAATGTGTGTTAAAAATAAAAATTTTCATATAAGTCAAAACTATTTCCAATTTTCGCATCCAGATTTTTTGAAATTTAGTTCACTTATATGAAGTGGAAAACACGATATATAAGAAAGTAAAAATTGTTAAAGTAAAGAAAATTTGTTTAAATTAGCCTTAAACTGTATAGGAGGAACATTTTTCATTTGGAATGTAATAAACAAAATACATTAATAAAATAGTTAATTTTTAAGCGATGTGATATAACAATAAATATATGTATTTTGACTTAATGAATAATCCAACTTGGTGAAGTATTTCTTTTCTTCCTTTTTTTTTTTCCATTCTGTTTTTTGTTTTGTTTTATTCTCTCTCTCTCTCTTTTCTTTTTCTAGGTGGAGCATGGATGGATGTTGTTGAAATATATTGCCCTAGGTGGCATGTGTGTTTGAATAAAAGTTCCAATAGTAGGATTCTAAGAGTGTGTTTATAAATGAATGCTTAGAAAAGGTACCTAAGTTGCCACATTAGCATCTGAAATAATCAATCCTTTTAAGCAACTCTGCACTTTATAAAGAAGTATCCAATGAAAGTTTCTTACCAAACTTTTTTATTCTTTTATGAGTCCCATATTATCACTATTTTTTAAACAATACATAAACTATATTTAAGATAAATATTAACTTGTATAAAATCATTCAATTAATATTTCATATTACATTTATAATTTATTTATCATTACGTAAAAAAAAAAAACCTTAATAATTTAAAGTAAAAGGAATTGTTGTTTGTGCATGTACATTGCATCCATAGTTCAATGTGAAAAGTAAGAATTTACAAGAATTTTTTTTTTTTTTAGGGGATGAAAATAATAATATTATCATAGAGGAAATATTAAAATTTAGTAAATTATAATGATTTGGAATAAACAAAACCAAAAAACCAATTCTATCATCATGGAGGAAAAAGTTTACTGAATTATGAGAGTATCAACGGAAAAATGGATTACATTAATTTTCCAAAGGACAATTGAATATAGCAAATAAGGGGGGTGGGGGTGGGGGTGGCGCGGGGTTTGGTGGCGGTGGTGGTGGCTGGGGGGAACCAAGAAGCCTACATGTAATATGAAAATCATCATTTCTACTTATTTACTATTCTACAGTAAGTTTAGATCATTGCCATACATGCTCAATTAGATTGAATTGGAGATGGTGTTTGATTGTATCACGAAGTTGAATATTGTTTTAAATGTAAGTTGCATACTTGACAATATGGTTGTGAGAGACATATGGTATAAGATTAGCACTATCTCCAAACTCAGTCTAGAACTTGAAAATTGAAATTATAGTTATCTCATTCATCTTTAATAATCATATTATGTAATATTATGCATGGTCTCATGATTTGGAATTATAGCAAAACGAGCTTATAGAACTCCAAAAGCTTGTTTAACAATTTTCCTATATCCTTCTAGCTGCATAGCAAATAATTGCTTTTTTAGATCACATGGATATGGAATAGATTTGACAAACGTTGACCACTTTGAATATATACTATCCATGAGATAATATTTAGTATCATAGTTTCTGCCACTAACAATGTAGTATGCCAATGAAGCATACCCTTTCAGGACATCATCGAATAGGGGTAAGCGATCCAAAACATTAATATTGTTGTTGGACCTTGGGACATTGAAAAATGTATACCATATCCAAGTATCATATGAAGCAACAATTTGAAACATGATTGTTGAAGAACCATGATCTCCTTTAGCATGCATACCTTGCATGCAGTTGAACAGTTTCTCTACTCCCAATGCATATAATCTATACTTTCTAGCATACCAGGAAATCTACATTACTTGGCTACATAAAATAAGCTTTTGATATTGGCTTGATTAGGTTTGCGTAAGTACTTATCTCCAAAGCATGTAATAACAATTGCAACAAATTTCTTAACACATTGTAAAATGGTAACTACGACCATTCGTAAGTAATCATCTAAAGCAACACCGACTACTCCATATGCTAACATTTGAATAGAAGTAATACACTTCTACAAAGACTAGGATGATTGGCATCAGTCCTTCTTTGTCTAAAATATGGGGAGTAATCTTGTAGGCTTAAATAACGCGGAGGAATATGACCTTCCTTATTCGGAATCTTCGACAAAATTGCTCATTTATATATATCGAGTTGTTTGAGAAATAGGTTGTGTAGATGGTTGTGACCATCAACATGACCTCTATCTATGTACCTTCTCTTACGTCTTCTAATTGAAGAACTCTCGGATATCTAAGGTACTATCTCACACATACGCCCAATTACGTCGCTCTACGAAGTACTAGACTCAGATAAAATAAATTCTTCAATGGCATGCTTACTTTCATTTTGCTCAGAATTGAAGCTACTAGAGGTACTTGAATTGCTTGTTGCCAAAATGATTGAATGGTAGCAAAGAATACCATAGATGGGAATAGAAATGAGAAACATGAGTATATAGTTGAAATTTTTCTTTGTTAAATATATAAAGAACTTTTACACATGCTAGTTCATAACGGTTAGTTTTTAAAATCCCTAACTACATTAAGAGTAATATTTATATTAGATTAATACATTAAGTAATATTAAATTCTATGGCTGTACCAACTTAATCTTATACATTGCATTGAATATATTAAAATCACGAATTTCTTTTTTTGTTAAGAATCACCCGATGTATGTCTTTAAACCATTGCTTCTACTCCTCATCCATCTTCAAAAGACCGACAATTACTATTGATTTTTCCCATTCCAGGTGCTTCCGATGTTCCTTCTCGATCTTGAGGCATTCCTTCTCCTTATACTTTCAAATTTTTTATCCCTTTGCTCAACTGTCTTAAGGAGTAGCCCTACTCTATTACAGTTTGTTCCACTTAAGTGTTGTAGCTCTTGCACTAACCCATCAATGGCCTCCTCCATTCCTGTCTTCTTCTTTCCTTTTCAATTTGTCAATGATTCACTAAGTAGATAATTGACTTACTCACTTTCCTCATCATTGTTTAGTAAATCATGATTAGAGAATGATCTAGTACACGTACTAATTGTATTGATCTTGGCTTGCTTACTTTGAAAGTTCTCTAATTTGTTGGTTTGACACATCCATTTGGATTCATTACTTAATATCATCCAACAATGTTCAACCGTACATGGTCTTTTCTCATTTTCTCTATAAAGATCATGAACATCTTTTATATTACCATGCTTATTCTTCCCACTTTGTGCTTGCCTTTTTATTTGGTTAGAGGATACTCCAAACTTCATCACGTCCCTTGATATTTTCACCCATTGGGCTTTACATTGCTGCCATGTGCATTTCTCTTGGTTTGTTCCATTCTCTAAGGCTTAACCCTCTTTAGAACTTTTGTGGACCTATTGTCAAAAAGTCTATAATGGTTGATTGTTTCCAAAAATGGGATCTTTACTAACCCTCAACCATGCATGAATTAAAAGTTTGCCATCATTACGATTCCATTTTCTCTTGCAACTTTTAACTGGTTCAATTTCCTCTACCTTAATGTCATTATTTTTTTCTATAAGAAATTGTCAACAAGGAAAATTTCTACTATTTGGTATGTATGGTATTTCATCAAAATTCAAATGAGGCCTTGACCTTAGTGGCATAAATTGTTGGCTATAGTCTTAAGTAAGGTGTAGAGTATATTGGAAATATGGTCGTGTCGTGCTCATTTGATTGCGGTGGAAATTTTGGGGAATTTAGTTCATGGGTGAAAAATTTTGAGAAAATTGATAATTTTGTATGCCTTTAAAATATGCACTAAATGAAAAATATAACTCATCTTGTGAATTTGGAGAGTATTTAAAATGTGAAAGATTAGGAGACTTATTAGGTTCCATAGCTAATATGAAATTGGAAGAAGATAGATTTACAAAATGATGTAAATTTGTAGTGAATTTTTGGAGTGTAAAACTTATGCTAATTTACCACTATTTATAGACAAAATTTACAAGAAAAAAAAATTATGCAAAACGTTGGATTTTACTGTTTTGAATTTACAAAATTTATCCATTCTAATTTTTAGGATGTTAAATTAACGTTCAATTGCTTTAGGTCTTGGACAATAGCTTACAAAGATGAAAAGAAAAAATGGAAGATATTGAATTAATCCTCTTAAATAAAATGGACATCAATGTGCCTCAATCCAGAAAACTAAAGTTATAATGAAAAAAAAAAAAAGAAAAAACAAAAGAAGTATGACAACGTGGCCAAAATGGCCTACTAAATTGTCAAAAACAATTGGCACCATGATTGGTACCTGAGCACTTAAAAGCATAGTGAGATGCTAGTTATTTATAAAGGAAGAGGGGATGCTTGGTATGGGAATATATGTTAAGCACTCTTTATAAATATACTCTAACTCTATTCTTTCTCTTAGTACTGTAGGATACTTGCCCTCAAAGGAAAATGACATATCTGTCTCAAAGAGTTTCTCATGTTTAATGGTTGTTAAGATTTTCTTACAACAATAGAGAGGTGGAAAATTTTGAGATATAATTTGGACACTACTAGGATAGTAATTTAGGATAAAAAAAATCCAACGAGGTAAATACAAATATACTCTTTTATGTATTTTTTATGCAATTTTTGCTTCTTAAATTTTAAAATTGAGTGTTTACTAAAGAAATGAAGGTGAACAAAATAAATGTGTTTATCTATATTTACTAATCTGTTGTACAATGCTCTGTATACATGATACCACTAAAATCTTAATCATATCAATATAATCTCCTACCTAAATTAAGACATGCTATATATGATAACACATCAATATCATCTCTTACATAAACTCGGGAACATATCAAGATTATCTCCTACCTAAACTTGGGCATCCTATATATAAGGATTGCCAAATTATACATATTTATAATATTCTTGCCTAGTATTAACCCTTACGTTAGAGCATGAAGATTACGAATGCCCAACTTGCAAAGGATATGTTGAGAATGTTGTTAACCAAGTACCTTAGTAAAAATATCTACAAACTGTTCACAAGTGTGTACATGATTGGTTGCAATATTGCTAACTTTTATTTGATCATGTACATAATGACAATCAATTTCGATATGCTTCGTGCGCTCATGAAATACAAAATTAGTAGCAATGTAAATAGCAGCTTGGCTATCACAATAGAAACGCATTAGAGGAAGATGATGAACACTAAGTGATTTTAAAAGGGCTTTAAGTCATGTTAACTCACAACATGTGATAGCTATGGAACGGTATTTAGCTTTGGTTGAAGAGCAAGAGATAATTGGTTGTTTTTTTGTTTTTTAGGAAATAGGAGAACTACCCCAAAAAATAAAATAACCTAAAAGAGAGGATAATTGACCTAATCAAAATCACAATAAGAAACAAGTTAAAGGGCACTATCTTTATGTAAAAATATTGGCCATCCAGGATGTTCTTTATGACATCGAAGAACATGAAGTGCATTGTTCCAGTAAGCTGCATAAGGACTGTGTGAAAACTGAGTAAGAACATGAACCACATAACACAATTCAAGATGAATAATCGACAAATAAATTAAGTGATCAATAAGACAATGATATCTTACCAAATAAAAAAATAGCAATGTATTATCAAGTGCAAGATGAGGATTTTGCTCAATAGGTAATTTAGAAGGTTTAGTACCAAGAAGTCCAACTTCATTCAAAATATCTAACATATATTTCCATAGAGACAAAAATATATCGTCTAGTCCTTGAAAAATCCCAACGCTAATAAAATATTATTAAAACATCCAAATCTTTCATATGAAAAGTGTGAGCTCAAATATGCTTTAAAAGTAACAATGCCTATAGAACTATTACCAACAATAATTAAATCATCCATGTAGACCAACATATAAAGAAGAACACTAGGATGCTTAGATGAGAAAAGAGTATAGTCAATGTATGATTGTTGAAAACAAAATGATTTTAGTGCACCAGTAAGCTTAGCAAACCAATCTCAAGGAGCCTAATGCAAACCATACAATGATTTACGAAGTCGACATACCTTGTAAGAAGATGAGGTTGAAAAACCAGGAGCTAGACGTATTTATACCTCCTCATTAAGATCATTATGAAGAAATGTATTATGTACATCCATGTGATGTAACTATATTCTCAAACAACAGCAATAGCTAATAAAGTTCAAACAATAACTATTTTCGCTATTGGTACAAATGTTTCATTATAATTGATATGTTCAATTTGATTGTTGCCAAGAATCACCAAATGATCTTTGACTTGTTCAATTATGCGATTCAAATTGTACTTAATTTTGTAAACTCATTTGCAACCAATAGCTTTCTTATGTGGTGGAAGATCTTCAATACTCCAAGTACCATTGTTCTCAAGGGCTTCAATCCCCTTACCTGTTGCCCCACCCCAATGTGGATCTTTAATAGCCACTAAGATAATAGTAATAACTACTAAGAACTATTGATAATTTGTTGAAAAATTATTATAAGTCACATAATTAGCCATGGGTAAGGAGTACTTGAGGACAATGCTAACATAGGGTGAGATGAAGTAGGGTTTATGACATGAGTTGTGTGGCACACATAATCAAGTAATTGAGTGTTTGATACCTTATGTTGTAAATTGTATTGGACAAAAACCCCACTTGCCTTGACATTTATAAGAGGGGTTATAGAATCTGAAGGTATATCACTAGGAGAGGAACTCCCCTTATAATCATTACTACTGCCTTTACTTTCACCACAAACAAATGTTGATTGATTCGTAACAATAGTGGTGGGAGCAGAAATAATGATGTGGCAAGGTAATGTAAATGTGTCTATGACTAGATCTTACTAGATGTGGATGGGTCCTTCGAAGCTATTGAAGAAAAAGTATTAGATGTAGGTAGAATTTACGGTAAAGGTTTAGCGATTTTATGAGCTATTCGAATGAATGTAACATACTAGAAGAATATACATGGCCAAAGAACTTGTCGAATGTGATGCACTAATGTAAGTCAAGTGGGTCGCCTGCCATAATCCTTGTTAAAGAGATTGATAAGAGCTAAAGGTTTCATAGAGGAAATAAGTACTCAAATGAGAAGGTAGAATCAATCATTCATTAAAGAAGAAGATAATTTACAGCATTTGCTATATGGGGTATTTATACTAACTTTACTAAGGCAACATTTTGTTAGGGGTATTTATTAAAAAGGGTAAAATAATAAAACTAATACATCCAATAGTGTTATAAAAGAAAGGGGCAAATTCATAATCATGCTACAAGAATATCCTAGCATCAAAGTTGTGTGCCTTAAGTAGTGGGACACACATCACTTAGGGAGAGGTTTGAAGGTATGTTACATAATGGTCTTTGGTCTGTTTGGATGATGTTAGCAACAATTGGGACTTCGAATAGCTTAGCAAACTTACCTTCGTAACTTTGCACTTGTAAAGTAAAGGGATCTTCAGAATATCTCAATAATGAGGGTTAAGGATCTTAAAATAGGTCAGGCAACATGGATAAGGCCTTAGGCGAATTGTTAGATAACTTAGGCTAACCTTGCTCCTATACCAATACGACATTCAGTTTAGTGTAGCTTAGGCATGTAATTAGATCACGTTAGATTCTTTTAGACTTGGGTGATGGGAGAGAATCTGCTATACCATGTTGGCAAGTCTTTTAGCTTAAGAGTGAGTGAGGGGTCATTAGGGCTAATTCTTATCATTTCCTTTAGGTTGCTTTGGATTTAGGATCAAATCTATAAGGTCTTCTATTGGTGCTTCTTTCTGTGGTAGATAGGGGCTGAGGTCAAGTAATATTGTCCAACATGGCTAAATACACAATGTTTGGTATCGCACAAACTAAGGGGATAGATCCGAACCTCGAGACGATCCGAAGGATAAATGATAGTCAAAGATTAAGCAGGGCTCCTCACGTACCGACGGTGGATATGACCACCAACACCTCATATGACCTTTGGTCGCACTTGATATAATGCACAAGTGTAGCCGGAGGTCACTCACTATTAGTTCACGCTCAATGGCCTAGATAAAAGCAATTGAAAATAAGTAAGATACACTTAGCTCACATAAGAAGAAAAATGTTTGAATGTTGATTGTGTTGACTGTTGCGGCTATTACAATACATGAGTATTTATATGACCCAATTAGGGTAAGTTCTAGGTTAATGTAAATTACAAAAAGGATTCTTACTAGTAAAGGAAAAGAAATAATTTAGGAGGGTAATGTTGTAAACAGGCAGAAAAGAATATCCAGCGACAGAAAAGGACAATAATGATATCAGGAAAAGACAGTGCACATGTTAGCTGTTTATTTTATGGTCCCAATGACATTGCTGGTTGAGTAGAGCAGGTTTTGAGCAAGTCAGGTTGGCGTCAGCAATTCAGTAACTTAGATATTCAGGACTGGGGAAGGGTTGATTTAGGCGGTGGCTCATTGTCAGGTTAGCCTTTGAAGATTAGCTTCATAGAGTTGTTAGCTCATCCTGGGAATAGATCAGGTCGGCAGTATTCTAGTTTGATACTTGATGGGTGTGCTATGGAGAAGTTAGCTCAGCACATTGGCTGGTCACCTCGACAACTTCCTAGATGATGTGTAGAGTAAAAGTAGTTCGATAGTTTGGACTTGGGAATGCACTACTCTTCGGCATTCAACTTATCTCATATAGGTCAACAAACCATTTGAGCAAGTCCTCAAGCTCGAGAGTACGTGATTGGTCTACGATCCTTATCATCCCCTTCGAGCTATTTGAGATTTGGGATCAAATTTAGCTCAGCTCCATGTTGCTCGTCTTTGGGAGTATACGGGTGGAGATCAGTAATGTTGAAGGAGTCTAAGGCTTCGTACTCTTCAGGTAGTTCAATCTTATAGGAATTGATTGATCTTTTCAAGCATTTTAAAGAGTCCATCGGCCTTAGGAGATAACTTGCTCTTCCTAAAGTTAAGGAACTATTCCCTACTAAGGTGGATCCAAACTAGATCACCTGGTTGAAATTCTCTTTTCTTTCATCCTCGGCCTCGTCTCTCGAGCTTGGTAGTAGCTTAGCTTAATTGTTCTACGACCTTTTAATGCATGGCTCCAATGGCCTTGACTCTTTCTACAACTAGCTGGTTATCATTTGGGCTTAGAAAGGGTGTTTAGTCCATTAGGAGCTCAGGGTTTAACCCATAGGCAACCTTAAATGGAGACATCTTTGTTACACTGTGGGTGGTTCTATTGTAGGCAAACTCTATGATCGATAGGCATAGATCCCAATAAGCCATGTTACGACCAACGATAGCTTGTAGTAAAGTTCCCACTATTCTACTGATAACCTCAGTCTGTTCATCTATTTGTAGATGACAAGACATGATGTACAATAGCTTAGTTCCCATGCATCTCCATAATGTTCTCCAAAAGTGGCTCATGAACTTTAGGTCTCAGTTTGAAACAATGGTTTTAGGTACTTCGTGAAACTTGACTACTTCTTATAAGAAAAGAAAACAAATAGCCGAAGCATTGTTAGTTTTTATATAGGGCACGAAGTATTACATCTTGCTAAATCGATCTACAATTACCATGATAGAGTCCTTCCCTTAGGACGTTCTTGAGAATCCTAACATAAAGTCCATGCTCAGCTCAGACCAAGGTTTGGTCGGAATAGGCAAAGGTAAATAGTACCCTAACTTCACTTGGCTCTTTACTTTTCTATAGGTAACACACCTTTCTAATATAGAGTAGACATCTCTGATCATTCTTAACCGAAAGAATCTTGAGTATAGTACCTCATGAGTGCAATGTTGGTCAAAGTATCTTAACAATCTTCCTCCATACACCTCACGCACTAACAATTCTCTCATGGAATAGGTCAGAATACATAATCTTTTCTTCTTGAACAAATATCTGTCCTCCTTATGATAGTTATGAAATGTCTGTCCTTCCTTACACTTAGCATAGATGGGACCAAAATGTGGATCCTGTGTATATAAACCCTTTTATCATTGAAAAGCCAAGCAGCCTGGTCTGCAGCTTAATCAGGAGAGAATGTCATCTCAATAGGGCGCCGACCACTACATTGTTCTTCTCATTCTTGTACTTCATGATATAAGAAAATCTCTCTATGAACTTGACCCAGTTAGCTTATTTTCGAGACAACATGGGTTGGCTTTTTAGATATTTCAAGGATTTATGATTAGTGTAGATCGCAAATTCCTTAAGCAGCAAATAGTATTGCCATAAAGTTAGAGGATTAAGGAGTAAAACTCCTCATCATAAATAGAATAGCTAAGTGTAGCTCTTGTAAGTTTTTCATTAAAGAAAGCAATATGCCAATCTTCTTACATCAACATGGCACCTATGCCTAGTTTGAATGCATTATACTCCACTTCGAACATGTTGTCAAAGCTTAGCAAAGCTAAGACAGGGGCCATAGTTAGCCTCTCCTTCACCTCCTCAAAACTCCTTTGTTCCTACTCTCTCCATCTAAACTCAACATTCTTCTTCAACAGTTCGGTGAGTGAGGCTATGATCGTACTGAAATTCCTTATAAATCTGCAATAGAATGATACCAGGTCATGAAAACTTCTCACATCGATTGAGGTGGTCGGCACAGGCCATTCGATGATTGCTCTTATCTTCCCATCATCGACTCTTATTCCTCCACCACTTACAATAAACCCTAGGAAGATTACTTCAAGTCGGAAAAAGTCATACTTCTTCAGATTGGCATAGAGCCTTTCAAATCAGAGTTTTGCAAAGGTTACTCGAAGATGCTTTTGGTGAGTCTCCAAATCAAGGCTATATACTAAGATGTTGTTGAAATAAACCACCATAAATTTCCTTATTAGGTCTTGGAGCACATGATTCGTCAGTCATATAAATGTGCTCAACATGTTTAATAGTCTAAATGGCATCACAAGCCATTCATACAATCCATGGCATGTTTTGAATGCAGTTTTCCACTCGTCACCCTTATGCATTCGAATATGATGGTATCCAGATTTGATATCAATCTTGGAGAAGACTCTTACTCCATTTAACTCGTCTAGCATATCATCAAGCCTTGGCATGGGATAATTGATAGGATTCTGGTATTGACCTAAC
This sequence comes from Lumnitzera littorea, assembly GCA_024138015.1. Taxonomy (NCBI): domain Eukaryota; kingdom Viridiplantae; phylum Streptophyta; class Magnoliopsida; order Myrtales; family Combretaceae; genus Lumnitzera; species Lumnitzera littorea. The sequence continues at coordinate 39,574,953 of JAMXBB010000010.1, forward strand.
CAAATGCCGAAGCCCAACTTGTCTACTCCTCACTCGGACATCTGATTTGATCACTTTATTTCACTTATGTTATTTAGACTTTCTATTTGTTGTATTTTTCCTATATCATCCTCATGTTTATTTTATATTTATGGGAATGTCACTAGGGCATTCTCCCTCTCCTAACTTCACGTTCCTCATGTGTTGGAGTGTTTTTGGGCCTTGTTTGGTAATTGGGCTTTTTAATAACTTAAGAAATTCTTTGGGCTTGGTCTTTAGATTTTATCCTAAGCTCAAAATACTCCTTAAGATCAGATTTACAACTTTGATTTATATTCCTAAGGCTAACAACCATTTCTTGGGCCTTTTAGTGGGCTTAAGTTGTCAAATGGGCTTGTTTTTGGTTCAAACTAAAGTTAATGACTTTGGTGGGCTTATGGGGCCTTAGGTGGATTTCTTATGGGCTTCAAAACAACTTCTCTTGGTTCTTTAAGTTGCTGGTCAGATTTTTGTTGAAGGCCCATCTTAGAGTTCTAAGCTTGTTTTGAGAGTTTTAGGCCCGGTTTTGAGTTTTAGGCTTTGTATGCTAATCATACTTGCTTTGGTTAATCCTTTCACTTTGTTCTTTCACTTTTATCATATTTTTAGGCCTCATTTACCCATGTTCCAGATCTGTTCATGTTGGTCCTAAGGGGTCCTTACTTGGTTTTTCAACTTGTTTCATCATTTCCTTAAGTGTAGGTGATAGATTATGCACTTAACTACTTGTGTATAAATCTTAACTTAAGTTTCCTTCCATCAAATGATCCTTTAAATCATGCTCCACATAAAGAAATAAAAGATCTAATACTTCATAAAACCTCCATATCATAGCTCATGTCATACAAAGTTGATTTCTTCATAAAACTTAATGTGATGGATTTTTCCTTAACTTAAGTCTAGTTTTGAGCATGTTTAACTAAATGGAAACAAAATCAACATTCAAATGATCATGGAACCTTCACGTCCAGCATGCTTAACCTTCATTAAAGTTCTCCTTTCAAGATTCTCTTAGCTTAAAATCTTCCATTCAAAGCATTAAACAAATGTCCATACAAAACACCAACTTTACATGCTCATATTTCAACTTCATGTAATGGTTTTAGGGTTTGTTTCTTAAAACGAATTTTTGTGCTATAACAACTCAAACCTTACTCATATCTTCAAGAAATCCAAGTCTTCTAACATAAATATTAATTCACACATCACAAGAATCACTTACTCGTCCTTAACGCAAAGTTTGGTGGTTGTGCACTAAGGTTCCTCTTAAGCCTTTAACTTTGCTTCCTCCTTTTTGCTTACCTTTTGAAACCCGAATCCTTTGGTCTTTTGGAAAGGGTTTATGGAAGATTCTAATGGTCTTAGATGATCTTAAATGATGAAAGAAAATGGCACATGAACAAAGAAAAAAATGCCGTGAGTTGAAGCTTCAAAATGGAAGAAAATGGATTTTGTGGGGTAAAGTTGTTTCCCCTTTTTATGTTTGTTTCTAAAGAGAGAAAGATGAAGTGAAAGTGAAATTGAAAGTGAGAGAAATGGGGAAGAGTGTGGCCGGTTGGAATGAAGAGAGAAGGAGTGTTTAAATGTCTTGAAAGTATTGTCTTAAAGCTTACAAAAAGTCAACAATTGCAACTCTTGATGATGTAAGCATTAAGGGGTGAATAGTGATGTGTAAGAGGAAGTGATTGATGAGTGAATGACAAGTGCATGGCCCCCTCTTCTCCCCTCTTTAGATCTGCCATGGGAAGTCTTTTTATGTTATGGAGTGGTCTTGTCACCTTTATTAAAGTTAAGCTCATGATTTCTTGTGAAAATTTGTCCATATGTAGTATAAGTGAAGAGGTGATAAGGAAATTGACTTATCACTAGATTTTGATAAGTTATCAATTGATAAATGATTCCAACTCTCAATTGATAAGTTATCTAAGGTGATTGGTTGGTTTACTTATTTATATGTAAGGGCATAGCCTTATAGAAAATTGTTTTAGGATTTTTATCTTACATTGTTTTGTGATTTACGATTTGATTTTCGTAGAATTGTGAAATTTTCTAAAGTTGAATGAAATTATTCAAATTAAATTATCGATTAATTATTTAGGGTTAAAATTCCTTAATGGTCTTAAGATTTAGGGTTTTAAGTAGCTTTAGAACTCACAGTTCTTCAAGCTCTGGTTTTATCGACAATTGGCTTTTGAATTGTAAAAATTTAATTTGTTCCTAAATATAAACTTAAGTTTTTGGTTTAGTTGATCTTTAGGAACGTTCGGGAGGTACTCCTAATCAAGTCTTAGGCCTACTAAAAGTAGGGTTTACAATTAAGAAGGCAAAGACACCTCACACTTGATAAATCAAAAGAAAAAAAAAAGGAAAAAAATTGGTTTAGCCGACTGTGAGCATTATAAATAGGGAGGAACACCAAATGTATAATGTTTAGCAAATGGAAGACCAGAATAAATAGAGAGAAAAAATTCTAGAAAATAGAAAAAAAATTAGAAAAATTATACAAAAAATGAGCTAGAATTAAGCTAGTCTAGTTTTTAGGGAAAATTTGAACCTACTATGAAACCCGACCGTCCCTAAGCAGTCTACCCCACACCTAGCAGGTCCGATAACTCCCTATCACCGGAATACCTAAGAACGCTAAGGTCAAACTTTTGCCCTATTTTTTAATAATTTTTAAAAAATAGTAAATCCACCTAAAAAATTACAAAATAATTTGTAGTTATGTTATTTCATACATGCTTTCATGTGATATTTTTATTTTTGTAAAATTTTGAATATTTAATATACTTGCTTAAGAAAGTCACTACTCATCTGAATTTTGACTTTCAAAATAAATGTATCAAATGATATTGTTTTTAGCTCAAAATTTTTGTTTAGAATATAAATGATATATAGATAATTTCCATGTAGCCCAGTTTTTTATTTGAATATTTTTAATATTTATTGATTTTTTGGCCTAAAAATAACTAAAAGTTAAGTTGAAAATGTGAAATAAATATGATTTATAAAATTAAATGGTGAAATTGAGCTATACTAATTTTTAGTGAAGTATAATGATGGTACGATAAGCTAAAAATAATTTTGTGCAAAAAGAATCATATTTGGGTAATTAAGTATAATTTATGGGTAAAATCGTTATTTCGAATATATGGATGATAAATAAAAAACTTGAAACCAAGTGGCGACTAAATTCCCCATATTTTTAAGAGTCTATAGAAACTTTCGGAGAATTATTTGGTAACTCGAGCTATTTACTAAGAATTTATATAGTAAAATGGCTTAATTTACAAATAGAAACGTATTTTTAGTAATAATATATTAAAATATGATAAAAAGTTGAATAAAAACTATCTATATGTGTGCTAGTTAAATTGGATAAAAAGTATATTTTTAATATATTTAATGATATTTTAATAACTAAGATATGTTATAGGTGTATTAGGATTAGATAATGCCCCTATTATAGAGATATATTAACAAATTAGGAAAAATATAGTTTATTAACATAAAATATGAATAATAGGATAATGTTTATTTAGATACGTATAATTGTATTAAAAACTCGAATTACTCATTAAAAATCATATTTACAAATAGGACCTGTAATACGTGTTATTAGATCTATATGAACCTAATAACACTATTTTTACTATAATCAAACAATCCTAGGTAATATAACCTATAATTCTGTAATATTACTAAAATATACGTATTATGATAACCCTATTAGAATTAAAACGCAATTTAACTAATTAAAAGTAACGATATATTATACGTAATAATATAATTACGTATATTATTAATAATCAATAACTTAACTTGACATATATATATATAATAAAACTATATGTTATTATGATAATATATTATACGTATATAACATATTTAGATAAAATCCTAATGTTTTCATAACTATTACGAAAAATAAATTCGAGTTTTTGTATATATAGGATCTCCTAGTGGTCAGACTGTTGACAACCTAAGTCTCTTGTAGTGAGCATCTAAACAGGCAAGTTAGGAATGTAGCTTTACCAGTATCTAGAGGCTCAACAGTATTTTTGTTTATGTTTGTAATTAATTATTTGTGCGCATACTATGTGTGTATTTAAAATTTAGTTGTGACAAGAGTTGAACTCGTTGGTATGCTGTTCTGTGTAATCATATTATTTCTATATTGTATGAACTTGTTTAATCACACCTAATTATAACTAATAAAGATTCAATCACAACGAAAATGGATATACATAACACTCATTAAAGGAAACGATTATGAGTGTCAAGCCAAATACCTACTTCTTTCGATGAGGATAGCTGAAATGGTCTTTTTCCCATCTTTAATCAAACTAAGTAATGGGTGAGAAGGTTAAGGTGAGGAAGTCAGGCAAAGGTGGGGGCCATGGTTTGAAAGTGGTTATAGGAGGAGGGTATTCTCTATTGTACAAGCCTAGGTTTGGTCTGATTTGAGTCGCGATAAAACTCCTTAATTCGAGTTGGAGCAAATGTAATTTCTCTAACCTCACAATAAATTGGATAACATTTTGCAATGTTTCATATGATTGATTGCATTGTGTTTCATCATAATTAATAACTTTACTTGTAATTATTTGGTACTCTTCTAACTTCGTCCTATTTACTGAGCTAATTGTGCTCACACTCTTATAGACTCTTTCGTAGGTATTGAATGAAGACCAGGATGTTTAGATACTACCCCTCCTAGATTAGTGTGCTGTTGATTGGGAAAGTGAGGAACGAAGAATCAACTAAACCTAAGCTTTTGTATTTTCTTTTAAATTTTAAGGAAACTAACTGAGAATTCCTTGGGACGTCTACTAGTTTCCTAGCTTATCGTAAATAGGCTACAAAACCTATGATTTTAAGTAAACTCTGATGGTAAATTACAACTCTGGATATGATACATTTATGTAAGTATTGTTATGTTATAAGACAATAACTTATTTAGAACAAGTATTTTATAAAGCTATACTATAAGTTTGATTATTCATATGTATCAAAATGGATGCTTTAAGCTGGTTGAGTCGTGTACGTCTTGTATGGACTATATTTATGATAGCAACTATGAAGTCACCTTTTATTGTAAGTTAGTTTATACGGCAAGACTGTTATTATTCCTCTTGTTTGGGGCGTAACAGTATTCTGGTTTGATATTTGGACAAGCATGTTGTGGAGAAGTTGGCTTAACACATTAGTTGGTTACCCTTAGATGATATAGAGAGCAAAGTAACTCGACAGTTTAGATTGGGGAATGTACTACTCATTGGTGTTTGACTCATCTCATATAGCTTGATGAACCATCTAAGCAAGTCCTTGAGCTAGGGAGTGCGTAATTGGTCCATGATCCCTATAATCGGTGATATTGAATACATCAAAGGTTCTATATCCCACAAGCAATTCAAGCTTATATGCATTGTCATTGACCTTCTAAAACACTGTTAATGGTCACTCAACTCAAGGCGATAGCTTGTTCTTCATCTTGTTCGAAAATATCTCTTTGCCAAGGCACAACAATACTAAATATTTAGGTCAAAATCACTTTTTCTTCCTCTACCCTTGATTGCCCTCTTCTAGTCTCTCAATAGTTTGCATTAGTTACCTTATGGTAGATTTATTGTAGAGTTATGGCTTGGTCTTCAACATCGTGATTGCCTTACTTAGACTTTAGTACTAGTGTTTAGTTAAGAGATAGCTCGGGATTGAAGCCATAGATGACTTCAAATGGGGTCTTGCTTATGGTATTATAAATAGATTGATTATAGGGGAATTCTACTATGGATAGGTAGGTATCCCAATCAGATAGGTTCCTTCCTATAGTAGCTTGGAGATGGATAGGTAGGTATCCTAATCAGATAGGTTCCTTCTTATAGTAGCTTAGAGTAATGAACCCATGGTTCTATTGAGCAACCTTTGTTTGTCTAACAATTTGTGGATGGCATGATATACTAAAAAGTAGCTTGGTTCCTATTCATTGCTATAGGGTCTTCTAAAAAATAGATAAAGAATTTTAGATCTCTATCAGAAACAATACTTTGGGGAACTTCATGCAGCTTCATGATCTCTTGCAAGAAAAGAAAAGAAATAGCTAAGGCATCGTTAGCCTTGTTATAGGGCACAAAATTTGCCATTTTATTGAATCCATTAGAAAACACCATAATAATGTCCTTCCTATGGCTTTAGGTAGGCTAAGAACAAAATCTATACTCTATTTAACTTAGGGTTTGGTCATGATGGGTAAAGGCATAACCTTTCCTTGCACAACTTAGCTCTTTGTCTCCTTATAGGTCATACATTTTTCCAAAAGTCGATGAACATCCCCTAGCATCTTAGGATAATAAAACCTGGATTTCAATAGTTCATATGTCCCTCCTTTCTCCAAAATGACTCAATAACCCTTTATTATGGGCTTCCTTCACAAGTAACTCTTAGATAGAATAACTTGGTATAGACACAACTTTCTAAATTGGAAAAAGTATCCATCTTTAGTAAAGTAGTCATCTATTCTTCTTCCTTCGATGCATTGGGCATAGATTAGACCAAAGCATAGGTACTGAGGTTATTGTTCCTTCATACTAGCAAATCCCATCAGTCTCATTTGTAGGTCGAAAAGTAGTACATGTTGCTTGGATAGGGCATTAGCTACTACATTGGTCTTTTCCTCTTTTGTATATAATCACAAATGAAAATCCTTCTAAATTCAATCTATTTGACTTGTTATTTGGATAGCTTTGGCTAATTCCTCAGATACCTTAGCGTTTGATGATTAGTATATACGATGAACTCTTTAGGTATTAGATAATGCTATCAATTGTATAGAGCTTGAATCAATGCATATAGTTCCTTTTCATATATAGAAGAGTTTAAGGTAGCTCCCTTAAGCTTCTCACTAAAATAAGAAATAGGTCAACAATCTTGCATGAGAATAGCTCCTATGTTAATACCAGAAGTCTCACATTTGAACTTAAAGACCTTAGCAAAATCTAATAAGCTTAGAATTGGGGCCAAGGTTAACCTCCTCTTTAAGAGAAAACTCTTTTCCTCTCGATCTCCACATTGGAATTCCATGTTCTTCTTAGTCAACTTTGTTAGAGGCCTTGCAACAGTACCGATGTACTGAATAAACCTTCGATAAAAGGATGATAAGCCATGGAAACCTCTAATGTTGGCACAAGAGGTCAGGGTAGGCTAGTCTACGATAGCTCAAATTTTCTCTTCATCTACCCTTAGGCCTCCTTCACTGACTATATAGCTTAAGAAAACTATCTCTTCCTGACAAAAACAACACTTCTTTAGGATTTTGAACAATCTTTCAGCTCGAAGCACCTTGAAAACAGCTTAGAGATGATTTATGTCTTACTTGATTAGGACTATATACAAGAATATCATTAAAATAGACCATAACAAAGTTTCCAATCTAATTCCTCAACATATGATTCATCAACCCCATAAATGTGTTGGGAGGCATTCGATAATCTAAATGGCATAACTAACCATTCATACAATCCATCCTTTATCTTAAAGGTAGTCTTCCATTTGTCACTTAACCTTATGTAGATATGATAATATTCAAATTTAAGATCAATCTTTAAGAATAGTTTAGCTCTATGTAGCTTATCTAACATATTGTCTAGTCTAGGGATCGGATGTCAGTACTTGATGGTGATTTTATTAATAACTCAGCTGTCTACATACATCTTCCCAGTCCCATCCTTTTTAGTACAAACAGTGTAGGCTTAGCATACAAGCTTAGACTTTATCTTATATAACCTTATCTAAGGAGCTCATTCACTTGCCTCTATAGCTTAGTAGCTTGCTTAGGATTCATCCTATAGGTTGGTTGATTCATCAAGTTAGCTCTAAGTTGTAAATTAATAGAATGCTCTATCTATGTAATGGGGTTAAGCCTCTTCGTAACTCCTTAGGAAAACATGTTGGTGGATTCCTCTATTAGTCTTTTGACTTCTTTGAGTAGATCATCTTGCTCCCTCAATTCCAACAGTCTTTGGATCAACAAAAATATTAGTTCATCTAATTTTATGATTGCCTTAAGCTAAGATCGGCTCATCACTAAAGTCTTCCTAGTTCGTTGACTCAGCTTAAATTACATGTTGTTGACTTAGCTAGGAGTCATTTGATTAAGAATAATCATCGATCATCTTTCTTGAATGTGTAGGTGTTCTTAGATCCATCATGCATAACCTTCCAATTAAAAAGCTAAGGTCAACCTAGTAAGATGTGAAAAGTGCATGTTTGCAATACATCACACAAGACTCCATCCTTATAAGTGCTAATTGAAATAAGTAATGTTACTTGGTGCAGTGGACATAACATTTGTACAACTCCTGTTATCAACTATCAATGCGCACGGTTGATCCTTTACCTTACATGTATAATGAAACAAATTCTCTTGCTGTTCGTTCTCCTTATCAAGTTCTAAGCTCATGACTCGATGAATAACTAATCCCAACACTCTAGATAATTGTTATCTCCTTATCAGGTTCTAAGCTCATACTCCCTCTTGAAGTTCTTCTATTATTTCATCGGCTTCTTGGTCAGTATTGTATACTTCAAAGACTAGAACTTACTCTTTTGATCACCATAGTTTGTAAGTCCAGATACTAAGCAGCATGTTCCCAAACCCTCTACATTCAAAGTACTTAATCTCATTGGTCTTTCTTCTTGAGGTTTGTCCCTTCTCGAACTTCTTCTCTTTCCTTCCTTACTCTATTCTAACGTCTTATATTTGTGACGTCTGTCCTTCCCCTTTGCTCAATGCAAAGCCATTAGGTCTCTTAATATTTCCTTAGACAGGTCAAGTTGGCTGAATAGGTTGGATTGGTGGAGCTTGATAAGGCCGGTTTTTCTTCTGCCTCTCAACTTACTAGGTGATCTTAATAACTCCTTTGAGAGTACCAAAATGTTACACTTTAACAATATCTCTCAGTTCATACCTCAGGCCATTGACAAACTTAAAGACAATTCGAGCTTTAAGCTCATCCACATCAAATTAGATCATGAGCATTTGGAATTCTCACACATGCTTATCAACAATTTGGTTCCCTTGTCTGAGCTCTTATAGCTTGACAAATGTATCTTAAAAATAAGAGTCAACGATGAACCTTCCATGCATTATCCTTTTCAATTTTGCCGATGTCCTAGCTTCTCATCTTTTATCTCTTCTTCGCATTATGTGCAACTTCTTCTACCACAAACTAACACACCCAATAAATTTTAGGGTAGTGAACTAGACTTTATCTAACTCAGCATATCGATAACATTCAAATAACTCCTTTACCCTTTCCTCCTAATCTAAATATTCTTCAACTCTTCCACTTCTAGAGAAGCTCAAAATCTAGGCCTTAACATTGTCAATGCTTTTAGGTGCTCAAATTCCATGTTCTTCTCCATCGTAATATTCCTCCTCATCTAACTATTCATTGACTTCTCTAATGTCATCAAGAACAATTTGTCGATGAGCTAGTCGCTAAACTCTACCTTCTCGAGCATGCCGATAAGGTACCTAACCTTATTAGGTTGGACATCATACCTTTCACCTCGAGAAGCTCATCCTAATCCTTCATTAGCCTCAAAGAAATCTTCACTATCACTTTCTTCATCTTCTACCATCTCCATCCTCTTGTTAATCCTTTGGTTAACTCCTCCAACTCAAGCATGGTGAGTTAGGTAAACTTCTCTCCTATGCTGAACCTTATTTATATCTCAACCAACTCTGTATTTAACTCAAGGTTCCTTACAGACTGCTTCATTAACTCTTTCTTTAACTCGACAAGCTTTGTCTACTTGAGCTTTAGCCTTTCCTTGCATAATAACCAACATATTTTCTATGAGCTCAATAAGTTGGTTCATTGGCTTGTTTGTTGACCTCAAGGTTTGCTCTACATAATTTCCCCTTCTTAGTGCATCACTATTGTTGTCAACAATCACCGCATTCACACTAGAGTTATCATATTTTCACTCAATAATGCAATACGCAGTTCTTCTTCATCCAATAACTTCTATAACCACTGTTATCACCGAGAGAGAAACATATACAGACACAACATTCCTACTTCAACTATCCCTATCTCCATAACTCCATGACTGACTACTCTATTCTCAGATATGAAAATAGAGCATAACCCATGAAACTGCATGACTAACAATATCCGAAACTAACAACCACAACTCAAGTTTTACACTTACTAAGCAACAACAACACTACCCTACTCAAAACCTTCGTGCTTTGATACCAAGATAATATGGCATGGGAATGTAAAAGTGCTTATAACTAGGTCTTACCAAAGTGCTGATGGGTCCTTTAAATCTATTGAAGGAAATGTAGTGGATGCAAGTGGAATTTGTAGTAGAAGTTTAATAATTTTGTAAGCTATTCAAATCGATGTGACATACTAAATGAATACCTATGGCCAAACAACTTATGAGATGTGACACACCAATCCAAGTTGAGTGTGTTGCTTACCTCAATCCTTACTAAAGGGATTAATAAGAGGAAAGGGTTTCACAAAGGAAATAAGTACTCGAATGAGAAAGTGGATGCAATAATTTAGTAAAGAAGAAGATGATTTATAGTGTCTACTAAATGGGTATTTATACCCACTATACTATGGCAACATTTCATTTGGGGACATTTACTAAAAAGGGTAAACTTGTAAAATTAATACATCTAACTATGTTACAACAAAAGGGGCAAATTCATAATCTTAGCATCAAAGTTGTACAACTTAAGTAGTGGGACAAGCATAATTAGGGAAAGGTTTGAAGAGATGTTGCATAATGATCTTTGATTTGTTTGGATAAGGTCAACAGTAATTAAGACTTCGAACAACTCAATTGACTTGCCTTAGCAGCTCTAGACTTCTAGAGCTAAGGGATGTTTAGAGCAAGTCGACAATGAGGGTTAGGTGCCTTGGAACAGGTTGGACGTCTTAGACAAGGCCTTGGGAGAATCGCTAAATAGCTTGAATTGACCTTACTCCTATTCTAACACGACATTCAGCTTACTATAGCTCAAGTATGCAATTAGCTTGGCTAATCAGGTTGGACTCTTCTAGACTTAGGTGATCAGAGAGAATCCGTTGTACCATGTTGGCAAGTCCTTTGGCTTGGAAGTGAGTGAGGGGGCTTTGGGGTTGATCCCTATCAAACAACATCATCATATTCAATAGTGCTAGAATTTGAACTAATAAGAGACTCAAGAATGAGCACAATAGGATCATAGGCTATTAAGTTTAAGGATAATGGAAGTGCAAAAGAACCTTCTAAGAGTACATCATAACATGGAAACTTCTCCTAAAAAGTGCAATGTCAAGAGAGACAAAAAATTCATGATTTTCTAAGTCAAAAACACACCAAGTTTTCTTCCCATGAGGATATCCCATAAAAATACACTTCTTACTTTGAGGGTTAAACTTGTTTTCACCACAAGAAACATGCTGTGCATAGCATATGCATCCAAAAGTCCAAAAATGAATATCTGGCAGAGCCTTACCATGGAGCAACTCATATGGAGTTTTTCCTTTAAGTAAAGGGGTAGGAGTTCAATTTATAAGATAAGCAATAGTTAAAAGACATTTAGCTTAGAAATGAAGAGGTAAGTTTGCTTAAAAATGCAATACATATTCACCATTCAAAATATATCTATGTTTTCTTTCCATACATCCATTTTGTTGAGGCGTACCATGCGTGATGATTGAAAAACAATTCCATTTTCAGCAAAATGTGGCTCCAAAACTTGAAATTCCATACCATCATCACTATGCATCGTCTTAGCCTGCTTATTAAATGGAATTTTAGCCATGGCATAGGAGTTTTTAAATATTTGGGCTACTTCAAATTTTTGAGCCACCAAATAAACCTAAACATCCCTTGAAAAATTATCAACTATAGTTAAGAAATAATTAGCTCCACAAGAAGAAGGAATACTATTGGCACCCTACACATCATAGTGAACTAATTCAAATAAATCATTAATTTTATTCATACTAATCGGAAAAATTTCTTGAGTTTGCTTTACCTTTAAACAAACATCACATTGTTCATCATGAAACTTATAACAATTTCTCTTGCTCATATTAGGAAGCAAAGAAATGATCTTATTAGAAGCATGACCTAAGTGCTAATGCCACAAGAGATGGGTTTTTTTTTTTTTCTTTTTTAGGTAGAAAGATAACAAGCCTTTGCTAGTGTCACACTTCAAAAGAGATAAACCACATCTTCTTGCTTACCTACACCAATCAAATTCCTCATAGTACGATCCTATATCAGCCATAGTTTGTTAATTAATGTGACTAAACACTACAAATCATTAATTAAGGAAGCTAAAGAAATCAATTTTCAATTTAAGTTTAGCACAAACAAAACATGCTTTAGTTTTAAGTTTCCTCCAAAAAAACAATTGTCCCTTTAAGTTAGGCATATACACACCCCATTGGAAGACTAATAAGTAGCGAAGGAATGGGACTTAATTCAATCCCATTTGGAAGCCTTGTCTTGCCTTGTGAATCTAGGATTTGCTCCAGTTTGATTCGAATTTGTATTGTTTATCACTTGTGATGTATTAAACACTTTATGCATTGATTTGCATTATTTTTGCCATCAGTGTCTCTTGCCATAGTGATAAGCTTCAATGACGAAACGCCAATGGCTTTGATACCATAAAGAAATGAACGTAAACAAAATGAATATGTGTTTTTCTATCCTTACTAATCTATTGTACGCTGCTATATATACATATGATACCACTAAAATCTCAACTACATCAACATAATCTCCTACCTAAATTAAGATACACTATATACGATAACATATTAATTTTATTTCCTACATAAATTTAAAAATATATTAAGATTATCTCCTACTTAAACTTGAGCACTTTATATATGAAATTTACCAAAATATACATATTTACGATATTTTTGCCTAATATTTACACCCCCTAACTATTTAAAATAGGTTTTCTAATCTCTAAATAACAGTTTTCCCTAAAAAAATGGTATTTAGTATTTTTAAATTATTTTGTCTATAAGAAAAATAGCTAGATATGGTTTTGAAGCACCTCTTTTACTTATTTGGAATCTAAATGCTCAATTTTAAAAATAAAAACTTTGAGTGTTTGGATAATTGGCCATAGCCATGAGAAGAAAATTGCAGGATTGATCCTAAGGTGGCAGGACATTTCTACTCACAAACAAAAAAACACAAATTTACTAGACATGATAAGCCATTAGACAAAAGAGCAATGACTTAACAATTATGGTTTTAAGATGTAAATAGCCCAACTTTTGCCCAATCACTAAGTAGAAGAAACTAATAGGATTAGGATGCTTTTTACCTTCTCTAAAAGTTTGAATCCTCGAATGAAAGGGAAAAGTACAAAAGGATTTTTATATTCTTTTTTAATCCTTTCATATATGAGTGGACACTTGAAATAAAAAAAAAAAAAAACAAATCAAATCAAGTCGTTTTTTTTTTTGACATTATCCTTTTCCGTTTGTATGGCATTAGAAAATTTGAAATGGGTTTGGTTTTAGTTTGGAATATCTAGAAATTGAAAAATAAAAAAAAAGACCAAAATATTAAATTTTATACATCATATTGTACACATATGATATACATAAAATAATCATATGCATATGACATGCATTCATGGTTATTAAAGCCATGAGTTAACTTGCATATGATTGAAGAAGTTTAGATTTTATGATATTTTATTTTGAGTTAAAACTTATAATAAATTGTTTAATACCTATGATGGTACTGTTAAAATCAACAAAATCATGAGTTTATGACAAATCCTACCTTTTGTCTTTATTTAAGTCTAATGAGTTATCAAAACTAAGAAAAGTAACTAGGATTCATGATAATGATTTTCTTGAAAATGAAATATGAAAGGATGCTTCACAAGATTTGAAATTAGAAGATATGGATATAATTAAAATTAGCACTAATAATAACGTTGATAATATCAATGATGATGATAATTATGATAGGAAAGTTGACGATAGTTTTGATAATGATAAGGTAGCTCATAAAAATAGTTATTTGTTCTGGTTTTGCATTTTATCACAAAGATTTATGTTATTATATAATTTATATTGAACCTACTATATATATTTACTTTAAATGTATTAGTGTAATGATTTATGCTTAAATATTAATAATATAACTTAAATTATGACTAAAATCTATGTTAAATTTCTTTGTTTTCAAATTATTTTAGGATAGAACTGTTTTAAACATATTTATAGTGAAAATTAACTTACATGGGTTATAGAAACTATGTTCCAATTTCACATTATGATTCTAACCTCTCATAATTCTAAGTTAAATTGTAAGCTTGACAACCTTATAATCATTGTTTTTTTTTTTTTTTTTTCGCTTAGCACTTGCTTGTCTTAGTTAGACTAAAGCCATAAATACTTCCACTAATTAAACATAAGAGGTAGATAATTACAAAAATTAGAAAGAAATCTTAATACGACCATTTCAACCCCTTGGCCATGTATCTAAGATCTATAAGTTATATTTGAGTTTCTTGCATAGTACATGTATGTGTTTATTGTGATTATATATTGGGCTTTAGCTTCCTCTTGTGGAACATGTTTTTCATGTACAAATTCTATGGATGACTTAAAACCTTATGGTGAGCTCAAATACAACCTATTTTATAGGAATGAGCAAGACAATAGCAGCTTCAACTATTACAATGATTAAAAGAAAATTATTTAGGATAATTATGAAAGAGAGACTTTAGCTTCAAGTTATGATAGTTCAAATGGCTCCATGTTAATTTCATTTTCATTGTTTTAGTTGATTTTTCAAATGTATTATGTTGTTTGGAGTAGTTAGTGACCATGTGATGATTTCTCTTAGGAGAGTTTAGTAGATATACTAACGTGTTCATGAGTCTTTACATGTGGTAGCGTAGTTGCATTACCTGTTTAACGCATTGAAAATTGCCTAGGCATTTTAGGTTTCTAAATGCAATAAATTAATTTATGGCAACCTAACTAAACTAAAATCAATATAGTTAGTAATGGACACTATAATCTTCGTTGAATAAAGAATAAGTTTTAGGTTTATTTACAATAGGGTTAATATTATATTCGATACCTGAACTTTAACAAATTGCTTAATTTATTACCTTAACTTTGAAATATTCAATTTACTACCTAATTGAACTTCTCGTAGTCGTTTACACTATCCAATTTAATTGCATTAGTCTCTATTTATTAATATAGATGCAGTAGATATGTGGCACTACTATCAATTGACACATGACACCTTTACACACGTATTCCCTTACATGGCTCAAAATGCCACGTGACACCACTACAAACCGACACGTGCTTTTACATATGGCACTAAGGGTAGGTGCAATTAGGTTCGATTCAGTTTTCCCTCTAAACCAAATCAAATCATAAAAATGTGGTTTGGTTTTTTATAGCTTTGAACCAAATTATACGATTTGGATTAGGAATATTTTCAAATTATAAAATTTCAATTTGTTTTACTTTTGTTTATGAATTGAATCATATTTTCTAGTTTAGAAAAATATATTTATGAAACATGTAATCTTATGTAAAAAATATTGAATTGATTTAAAAATAATAAGTATTATCATAATAGAGGTTGATGAAATTAATATTAATATAACTAAAAATTTTCAAATGTTTGTTAATAACCAATTTCATTTATAAAAATAGTATACAATACAAACTTTGAGTCAAAGAACATATGTATATATAATTTATATATTATAGTAATTAAAAGATTAATACATATACATTTCAATAAATAAAGTTAAAAATTCTTTTAGTATTATATTATAACAAAAGATATTCTTTAGTTGACGTAAAATATTATAATAAACTAAAATTTTTTTTCATGCAAAATGCCCTACACCATTAAAATTTGCGTCTTCATCCATATGAACTTCACAATGAAACCTGACATTGGTATTGGCATGCTTATAAATTACAATTAAAAATGGTAGTGGCATGATATGTATTGAAATTGGAAGCATGTGTTGTAGTGCAGTAGGTAGAGTGGGGTTAGGTAATGATGGGAAGGTAAAATGGAAAAAAGAAAAAAGATAAGGATGGCAGAATAACTGATGGGGGAGGGAAATGGGAATATTGGTGGGGGAGGGGAGAATAATAATAATGGGTAGATGTGTTAGTAGAATGCCAACTTGAAATTTTTCTTTTTCTTTCAAATGGGGCAAGCCGAATCGGCAATTCAAGGCTCACTAATTCAGGTGGTTTTGGATGATGGAATCGCATGGGCAATAAAGGCCTGGTGGTTCGACGACTGGTTCAAGCCTATAACCCTCCCCATCTAGGCCAGTTCAATTGCCTTTCGGGTCATTTCCGAGCCCATTTACGGTTTGGAATTAGCCCTTATACAAGTCCATGTACACACAGTGATCTATACTTAGACTTATGTTGATATTTAGGTTGTTAGTTAAAAAGTAATATTTTTTTTGTGAAAAGGTACCACATGTCAAAGTTGTCACGTGTCAGTTCATGCCATTGCCACTTACTTATTCATGCTATATCAACTAGTGTCACGTGCAATAATATGTGTCAATTTTTAGTTGTGTTACTTGACATTTTATGCCCCATCAATAAATACACTTGTAAAAGTGTCACTTGTCAATTCATAATAGTACCATATGTTTATTTCATCAATATCAACAAATAAGGACTCCTGTAGTTACGTTCGATAGTATATATGACTATGAAAAGTTCAATTATGCAATAAATTAAACACTTCAAAATTGAGTAATAAATGGAGCAACTTGATTAAAGTTTGAATAACAAAAGTGATATTAACCTTTTACATGCTCTTAAGTTTCAAAGGTTGACAAATAGTGTAGAAACTCTAAATGTGGCAGTTTTAATTTTGATATAATGGTTTTAGAGAAACCGATTTTAAGTAGAACATCGCAAAGGGATGTCACCTTTTACCCATATTTGACTGATATGAGATTAAAAATCCATAGCGCCCCCTACTACTCGACTACTTAACTACATTAAGAAAAGAAATAAGACGACATTTTATTTCCTTGTCTCATGTTTTTCAATAGGCATTATAATTGTCCAATCAAACTGCTCCTAAGCGTATTTGTGTACTATTTCCAGGAGACATTCAGAAAGTTCCTTGGGCACCGTAAGCATAGGCATGTGATCAGCACCCTTGATTTCAAAGACCTCTTTGGTTCCACCATCGTTCTGGATCATCCACCGTTGGAAATCCTCCTTGATGGCTCGATCCTCCTTGCAGATTACAAAGATTCGGGTGACTGAACCATACTTGTCGCTGGAAAAAGCTTCCCACCTGGACAAGTCTTCCATGAATAGTGACCCTGGCCTCGTTAATATCTTGGCTAGCTCAAGATCCTTATTTGGGACAAAAACACACTATTAAAATATAACAAGGCTATGAGAAAAGTTTTAATAGTATTAATATATTATATAAATAAATTTATAACATATAAGTATTAATAAAATTTTAAAATATAAAAAAAATAAACAATAGCATTTTAAAATCCATATATTATCATTAATATTTACACATCCAGTCACCTAATACATTAATACTATTCATCCTTCTTCGTCGACTGTGTACAACGATTGAAAAGAACACGAGATAGAGTGATGACGTACCTCGGTGGACGATAGGTGGTAGAGCTTGGATGAGAGGAACATGGGACCAAAGAACATTGATGTCGAAGGGCGATCGCGGCTCCCATAGGGTAAAAACTTTGTGTCCAACCAAGCTTCTCTAGGGGCCAACTCACAGTACTTTGCAACAAAATGGTACATAAACAATGAACTTTTTATTACGATTGCAACTAAGTTACCAAAAGTATGAGAATGAGATTTGTTAATAAATGTTAGACTTGATTAGATAATATATGGGATCCATTTAGAGTCCTTTTTTAACAGAGTTTTGTACATCTCTTACATGGTACATCTATACGGATTTATGCTCTGGGCTACCATTCAACCATTGAAACCTTGATCCAATATCTCAGGTAGGTTTCACGAGGGTCGATTATGATAGTATTTTGAGTTATAATCTCATGCTTTTATGGAACAACCATGTAACCGAGACTCTATATCATAAACTCATTTAAGTTTTTTCATACTCTGATGCTAAACTTTATACATAGACGTGTGTATATATATACATGTATATAATGTGACTTGGAAAATGTTATTGATAAATATGGTTAAATTTCCAAAAAAAAAAAAAAATGTGAGCAAGTTTAAGACAAATCATTTAACTTAGAAGCCATTATTATAACATAACATAGATAGAAGACCACGACGTATTGAAATCATAAAATTAAAGCAAATTCATGGGTGAAAGAAAGATACCTTAACATGGTGTTTGGATGGGTGTGGAAATTAAATTAAGGGAAATCTACGTGCTCAGCTATTCCATAAATGGATAGGAATAGGATGAATTGGGTGGCAATGAATGGATTTGTTTCTCTCTGGAGCCCACTTTTTTTTCTCTCTTTAGTTGGAGAGATATCAAAAGAAATAGATGGAAAAGTTTGAGAAATTATAAAAATACCCTAAAAAAGAGAGAGACATAAAAAAGAAGGAAATCCGTGAATAGTAATTTAATCTAGTTATTATCTTATTTTTTTTCATTTCCTTTTCTTTATATTAACAAAATATGAAAAGAAAAACAAATATTTTAACTAATTTTCGTCCCATTTCTGTTGATTTTCGATAACGCTAAAAATTATATTTCCTTTCCTTAATTTTCCTTTCCAAAAAATTCCTTCCATTCTCTTAAAAGTTACCAAACACACTGTATGGCATAGGCTCAACAGTACTAGAAAAACACAAAATATATAGAAATATATTAAATCTCCCTAAGTAAATTTGGATGATAACAAACCATATTATATTTAACAAATAAATTTATTGAAGGTGCATTTAAATTTTATAAATGATGCAATGAACGTAGAAGCTTGAGAACTCAATGTGAAAGCCAATATGGAATCAGGACAACAACCCATCGGGCCGGATATTTCAAAATCATGTTCGTTCGTAACTAAATCAAGACATTACCTCGACCACATTAAGGGGTTTTGAAAAATTTAAAATACATATTAAATTATTTTTCTTTTCTTTTCTTTCTCTTTTTTTTTTTTTTTTTTTTCCAGACAAGGTCGAGTCTAAGTACACTTTCATGCGAGACAAACACGGCTTCCAAAATCAACAAGAAATTAGACTTCGGATAAAAATTTAATGTTCCAAATAATTGGTCCTCCGGAAAAGGAATAAAAGGAATGTCAGGAGACCTATCTTCATATTTGCCAGCACATAAAGCTAAAAGTCGATGACATATATTTTAAACAAACGATAAGACATTATAAAGAACTAAAGATCCCTAAATGAATGATTAAAATAACGAGAGTATAGACTTGTGTTGCATATACCTGTTCCAGTACGTATGATGGTTTGTGTACCATATCCGGCATAAAAGCCGTCAAGAAGACGGCGACCGCCACCTTCTCCGGGAACTTCTCCATGGCCAGTGCCAGATTCAGACCTCCTAAGCTGTGACCCACTAGAACAACCTTCTCTTGTGGACCAAGTGCCGCCATGAACTCCATCAGTGGCTCAGTATATTCATAGAAGTCGTGAATATCATATATTGTCTTGGTGTTGGTGCCACTGCCGGCGAGGTCGAGCACCGTGACCGGATGACCAGCTGACTCTAACCGGGGTTTCAGCTTGTACCAAGCCCATGCACCGTGACAAGCTCCATGTACAAGAACGAAATGTTTTTGTTGGTTGTTTTTTGACTCCATAGTAATAGTACTAGTCATTGACAACAATTTGATTTTGGCTTCTATAATCATGTTAATATATAGAGCAGCCTCTGCCATTTGGGAAAAATGGTAAATTGACATCGATACCCTTTCCTTATTTTATCATGAGCAGTACGGGTAAATTTTTATCATTTCCGTTTACTTTATTTCAATTTCTATTTATTTATGGATAAATAATTAAGATTATTTTAATTTTTAAAATATTTTATGATATCATTTTTTTTTTAATTTCATTTGTTAACTATACATAATATTATTATATTATTATAGAATAAATTAAGTATATTGGTTTGGTGTGAACCACGACATGCAAAGATACATCATACTGGGATATACGGGAGTTTCACCTCGTCATCGATGGAAAACAGACGTGGAAAATTTTCTGTCTGTATACGTATATCATATAAGTTGGACCGCAAAAATATTTTGCTTTCCCTTTGACTTAGATAAATAGGATTGAATCCATAAAAGCATTGCACGGAAAAAATATATATTTTTTCTAACAAAAATCCTAAAAATATGAGCGTTATAAAAATATTCAAAAATATATGTATTTTCCAAAAAAAAAATTCCTAAAATCACTCTTCAAACTCGCTTTCGACACCAAAAATTATATCCCACGTTATTCAAAAGTTAAAAGGTTATAGTTTGATATTAGGAACAGGAACAGGAGTCTTCTGTCTTTGAAATTGGGAAGAAAAAAAAAAAGAAAAACAAAAATTCTACTCACCTTCCCCTTTCCCCGCCCAACTAGAATGATAAGTAGTTGTCTTGTCAACTCTTAACGCTATGTTTGAGGATAGGTAAGGAATTATACGAGAGAAGGAAAATGGAATGAATGAAATAGAAAGAAAGGAAAATGAAAAAAAATAAATAAATAAATAAATTTTTTTTATTTGAGTAAAGAAGGGAAATAAAAAGGAAAGAAGATTGATAATAAAAATTTTTATTTTGTTAAAATATCATAAAACTCATTTAGAAAATTTATTTCCTTAAATCCATTTACTCCACTTACCCTTTCTCATCCAAACAAGAGAAATATATTATTTTTCTTTCAAATTCTTCTCGTCCTTTTTCATCACATCAATCCAAACGTAGTGTAAAAAGGCAGCTTTTGATTAAAAGCATCAGAAATTTCCATTTTAATTATCTTCTCAGCAAACCAACAAATCAAGACCAGAAGGAAGAAGAAGAAGAAGAAGAAGAAGAATAATAATGGAACTTTGTAATCTAAGGGTTTTTCCTTTTCCGTTTATTTTCTGTCCTTATTGGTGTTTGTGAGAAAGGTGTGGTGTGGAAATCAATAGAGGTTCAATTATCTACCAAAAGTTGAAGAGTTGACTCTTAAATGGAAGGACAGTGCTGGAGCATGCCAGAAGGCCGAGAGGAGGAGCTGATATTTCAGAAAGAAAAAAAAAAGAAAAAAGAAAAATATATCTTAGTTTTAGGCAATATATTTGGTTGATTTTGTTGTCCAATTAGCTTGTGAAGAGAAATCACGAGAGGAGAGATGAAGCTGAAGCAGAGATTTCATGTCTTTAAATGCTGCCCTGTTGTAACATTGTGTTTTGGAACACGATTTTAAATCATTTTGAAATCATGTTTCAAGACGTGATTTCAAGTGAGGCGGTCATAGGATTAGTTTTACCCATGGGTATTTTATGGATCACATTTAGAAGTACTACCTTCTTCCTTTTCTCCTTAATCTTATTTACTCGGCCGTTCAACTTTTAACGTGACGAGTAACTCCATTTTCAGCTAACGCAAAGTAATATAGATTTATATTTAATTTAAATTTAAGAAAAATGATGCAAACAGTTATTACTTAGTATAGTTATATTATATAACTATCTACTATTTTTATATTTTAAGAATATATTTAATCAAGAGATCTCTACGTATCTCGATAATTATGTCATCAACTGTTATTTCAAACACTCAGCATTCACTTATAAATATAAAGAAAAAACACTGTAAGAGATATTTGATAATTTACTATTACTTACTTAATTTTTTCCTACATTTACTTACTAACTTAAATATTGAAATAATTGCATCGAATTGACCCTAGTACTTTATAGCTTTCTCTTTCTTTATAGGATTAAAGTCTTAATCCAAAAATACCTAACAATAATAACTATTGTTGAATTCGAGTATTGTCTACTCCTCTTTTGCTGGAGAATAAATGTGTAGTGTTAGATAAATGATAAAAGAATAATGGCATGAATTTGGAACGGCTAGAATGCGGATTTTAGGGCTAATATGGATTAAGCGGAAGAAACTTTAGACTTGAAGAGTTTCTTGATAAAATTGTCAATGTTGACATAATTAAGTAGATTGAATTAAATTTCAACGAACCATAATGTATGGCCGATTGAGAGGAGTATAGATCAACTAAAATGATTTAGGTTGATTGAAATATATTTTATGTTGATAGTTTTTATATCTACACTTTCTCATGGATTTCTTTTTAAGTCAATTATTTACTTTTGAGGATCAAGAATGCCATCTAAATGAGTTTTAATATAAAATAGAAGTGACTTAATAGAACATTTTGGTTGGTAATGTAAATAAGATTATAATAATTGGTTGTATATTTAGTTTTAAGAGTTTATCATTCCCCTTGAGTGTATTGAGGTTATGGAGTTCCTGCCATGTAATTGCCTTATTTGTTATTTGTGCAACTAAGGTTAGTAACCGAATGAACTTAAAAGAATTGGAAATCTAATTATGTTGCTAACTGTGCTTATAGTTAGGTTAGAAGTGTAGAAGTATTGGAAGTGGTGGTAATAAATTGATAATTGTATCATCCTAATGGCAATAGCAATTTAAGGTGATGTGATAATATAAATTTAAGTGTCAATTCCATCACATGCACATTTTTTGTGTTGTTTATTGTTCATCAATGAGTTGCCAAGAGGAAATTGTAATTGGGCTACATTGGTAATATGGGATGCTTATACATATGGTTGGAGTTGATTAGTTTTACAATAGCTGATCTGATGATGACTTTAGGATGAGATGATTTTATCACGGCCTAGATAGTACATTCATCATGGTAGATCGTCGATTGCTGTACACCGTACAAAGGCTAACGATTAACCCCTTGCCAATCTTTGCCCTTCCATACAATGTACTAGATTACTCTTACTCCTAGTTATCATCGGTTACATAAACAAATAGTATCGTAGCAAAATAACTATTCTTACCATTTAATAAGATAAATCATTAAAATTTAGTCTATAGAACATGACATTCCTAAAATAGTAATACAGTAGTTAGGTAGTTCAAATAGCTACAGAAAGTCTCACAACATAAGTTAAAGAAATCATAAAGTTTTAATCATAACTAAAGTAGTTCCCTCTATCACTCCAATCTTCTCATAGTTCCATCCTAGCTCAAGACTAACCTCAGGTATCCTACGACCCGACTCAACAAAAAGGTCGCCCTACAGTAAAAGGAAACTAGAGAGATGTACGCTTACGCTTAGTGAGTTAATCCTATAATATGCCTTACAAACAACATATTAACAAACATATGAATGCATATAACAAGAAGCATGTTGAACAAATACATATAGCAGCTTAGGAACTATATGAAACTCAGAATTTCACCCTTTACAATTAGGGTTAGAGACTATTAACCAACATAAATAATCAACTAGGTTCTAATACCTAGGTTTTTATCCATAATTGCACCAATGTGCCATAAATCTTCTTGTATAAATATACTTATACTTATATACACACACACACACACACTTTATTTTGATAATTAACATGAACTTTTCAAAATTCGAAAATTCCTAAGTTTAGTAATGTAGTGGCCTCCATAATCCATATCATAAGCCTTAAGTGAAAGTCACAAGATACAACCCTTAGCTGTACGATTAGCATCTTCTAGCACTTAATAAGCCCCAAAGCTAGGATAAAGACTCAATAAATATAACATAAATGTACTTAACCTGATCCTTTGAAAAGCCCTTACTCCTGTGAGCCCCTTCCTACCTTTCGTATGGGGTGGCAATTGGTATAATTGTAATGCAACGACGTGTAATCCATGACTCATTTTAATTTATTGTCAAATAAGTACTTATGTTCGATTACTTGGGTGATCAAACATTTCTCATTCCATATCAACAATCTATAAATCAATCATGCAAGTAATTTCGGTTCATATATCACCATTAAGTAATTCAACAATCATAAGTCACTACGCATGTATAACCCATGCTACCTCATGCAACCATTTAACATAATATTTTATTAGTGCAATTAGCTACAAGCAAAACCAAGTATGAAATCATAGGGAATCACTCACCTTGCCATAACTGCTAATTGTGGTAATTTAGAGGTAGATCATCCCCGAGATCGGTGTCTCCTAAATAAGTAAACGAAGAAAAATAAGGATTTGTTATTTGACGATGTTACCTTAAGAGTTTATTAAGGTTATATTCTTTGACTTATCCTTATATTTTTCTCAGTTAAATCTTCAATCTTGTATAACTTTTTTGTTTTAAATTTGATTCTTGTGATCTTATAGTTGATTTCAATCATTTTCATGTGTACTTTCATGTGGTGTGGTCAGATTTAAGTGATGGGGCTTCAATTTCTAGTTATGGGCCAGAACAATGGTGTGCCTATTAAATAGGCTTTCTTTTGGGCTTGATTTCTTTATTGAGTTTCGCTTACTTTGTGAAATCACTAGGGTTTGGGCTTAGAACCTTTATTTGGGTTTAATTATCTTCACATGATCAGTTTCTCATTTAATATTTTTGCTTTTATTACTATCTCTTCCGTTAGTAGTACTCGACACTTTGGTAGGCTTAGGGAACTTAATATAAGCCTTTTACGAGTCTTATGTCATCCTTATTTAGCATATACTTCCTGGCTATAGAACTTTTCTTAGCCCGGTTATAGGTTTTAAGGCTTGTCTTTTGATCTTTTAGCTCGATTTTGTGTTCTAGGCCTTCAATGCTCATTCTTTTAGCCTTGGTTGACCTTTTTACTTTACTTACTATACTTTTAAGTGTGTTTAAGTGGAATTTAACTTTGGTTATAGATCTAGTGAGTTAGGTTTGATAGCTTCTAAATCCATCTTCAAACTTATCTCCTTAGTTTCTTAGCTTGTTTGTTAACTTAAGGCTCTACACTATTTGTGGCTTAGCTTATACTTGCTTGGGTCTTATTTTACTCATTGTAAATGAGTTTATTTTGCATAAGATTGAGGGAAAAACATGAAACACACAAGGTTCTAAGGCGTAAATGCTTATGTGAAGCTTTTATGTGACTTTCTTTTCATGAAAGTTTCTTATCTTGATTTTACTACTATCTAGGGACATTTTGATGAATAAACATCTCATAAGTATAGAAATCATCTTGGAAGCCCTCATATACCTCATGTCTAGCCTTAAAAGGCCTCTTGTTAACTTTTATTTTTATGTTTCTTCATGTTACAAGACTTTCATTTCAATGTACACTCATCTCATGCTAAATAACAAGCTAGTAGCTACTTATAACTTCACTATTTTTATAAGAAAATCTCTAAGAATGATTACTAACTAGCATAGTATATAACTCCTAAAGTAGAAAAGAGTACTACAAGAAATAAAGTAAAGGAACTTCTACTTAAGATGCTCTAAACTACATAAGAATAGAGTATACTCTACTAGGTTTGGGTGGTGGTAAGTGGCACCCTAAAGAAATGTTCCTCTTGTCCTTACTTCAAGCCTCTTATGTGTGCCACTCCTTGGTCCTCCAAAGCTTTGTTGAATTATGAAGCTTACAAAGTGAAGACCACTTAGTGTTGCCTAAGCTTGGGTAGTATATAGGTAAGGCGATTTAGAGGGTTTAATAATGGAAGCAAGGGTGGAGATTGGGTGTTCGATTAGGCTTGATTTGGTGGTGTTGGGTGAGGGCAGTTAGGGGGTGCTTTTCCTTTTAAAACCTATGTGTTGAAGGGTATGAAATGAGGGAAGTTCAAATGGTTGGGGTAAGGGACATAAATGGCCGGTTGGGGCTTGATGGGAGTCCTCCTCATAGCTTGTCATTAGGTGATTTGAAAGGGAGTAATAGTGCATAAGAGTGTCTAGTTATTTGACGCTCCCAATGCTAGTCATTTGTGTATGTTTTCTTAGAAGGGAAAAATGAAGTGATGGCCTCCTTTGGGACTCTCAAATTGGTAGTATAGGGAAGGGAGGGGATGGCTTGTTCAAACCATCAACTTCCACTTTTGGCTTAAAGCAAAAATTGCTAAATAGCTTTTTCCATAAATGGCATAACTCATTGAGGGATTAGGAGTTTCTTTGTCTAATCATTTGGAGATTTGCTAAAGTCAAATATCAACTAGGAATTACATCTTAAGTTTGGTTTGTTTGAAAGTGAGTTAAGAGGGAAAATGGATGGGGGTGTAGCTGGTTCTAAACCCTACGCATGCCTTCCCTAAAACTCTCAATTTCTTCCACTTTTTATTTATTTATTTATTTTTATCTACCATACTTGATTGATGAAATGGAGTGATTAAGTTAGGATATGAATGTTGATCTTCATATTTATAAGTCTTGCTTTAAGATAGGATATAAATGTCTTAAGTTTAGTTTAAGCCCAATTAGATTTAGGGCCTTTGACCTAAGGTTTCCAAATGTTCGAGTTAGTATTAGGATACTTAGTCTTTTCATTTTAAGATTTTCACAAGTTTGGAAAGCATTTTACTATTTTTCAGGGTTTAAGGTTTTGGGTAAATCTTAGGATTGATATTAAGTTTCATAGTTCCCATGTTTAATTAAAATCGAAAAGTCAATTAGTATGATCATAAATTTTATAATTAGCTTATTTTTTAAGTTGGTTGATTCCCAAGAATATTTAAAGAGTGTTCCGACTACTTAAATCATTACCTAGAATGTGCAGGGCTTATAGATTTTGTGATTGGCCTTTAGTTGCTAGGGAGAAGTCACACCAAATTTATATATTTATATGTGTGTGTCAAGGTTCATAAGCTACTTGAACTCTTGGGTGCCAAGAATATGATGTATTCCTATCTAAATAAGATAATAATTGATATGTTACATTAATATTAAAGTTGTGTTGGTTACCTATTTTTTATTAAGAATATTGTTTGTCTAACATGTGCTTTAGGTGTAAACAAGAGAAGTAAGCTAAGAGATTCTAGTAAAACTAGAATAGAGGACCATTATTTACCAACTTAGTATATGTGGGTAATTTTTATGGGCAAGAGATTAAATTAAGGATATCTTTTTTATTTTAACTGGCAATAGATAGACTATACATCTTAATGGATTAATTAAGATATTTAAAAGAATGGTTCTCAAATAACACATAAACTCTATCATCAATACCTATTGGTTTATATGAAAATATATATTAATTGTAAAAGAAAATATTTTAGACAAGTTTTCTCAAGAAGACAATCATGGCTAGCATATTTTCATTACATTTTAAAAGCACCACACGTACATAAAATAATTTAAAGCGAGTTTTACATATAGTTTAGATATATAGAAGTTATATACGAAATTTGCTTCAACCAGTTGTAGACAAAAAGCTATTTGAAGAAAGTTTTATTGTTCTTATCTTTCTAAACTTTCATAATGTGATTATTTATCTTCAAGTATTTCAAAATACTTTTGCTAATGATGTTAATTCAAATCTTTTAGCCACTAAGAATGAAATAGTTTTTCCTAATTAATGAAAGATAAGTTTTATCATTAAAAGTAAGGACCTTCCATGTTTGGACAGACTTAACCAAGACTATATGTTGAAGATCAACTAAATAAACTACGCACAAGTGTTTAGGATTTGCTAGCAAAATTTATAAAGAGTCTAACTTTCCAGATTATGATTATGAAGGTTCTTAAGGAATTTTCAACTATTGTTTGTAGTAAGGCCTTCATCTGTAAATGAAGATTTAGTTGCTGGTCATATGTTTGAGAAGTCAAATGGTTGTGCAAGAAGTTGTTGTAGGGCTTAGAATATGGCAAGTTCTCAAAATTTAGGAAAATGGCAAAGGACATTACAACTAGAGCTTTTACATATGGCTACGAGGGTTGTCTCATTTGTAAGGCTCATTATACTTGATGTTTGAACGGATATAGTAGATTTCCAACAATTGAGTTAGTAGAGATGACTGATGTGTAGGGTGAAACCTTTATATACCAAGAGTCATATTCTCTCACCTTATCTCCTTTTTATTTTTTATTTTTTTCTACTATTTAATATTTCTCATTTTTAGTTCCTTTTTTTTTTTCACACTTAGTACTTATATATCTAAGCTAGACTAAAGCCAATGCATCGAAAAACTATGTTGGTTTGATTGCTGGGATTCCACAAAATTAGTAAGACTCGAAGTCTACTCTTTACCTTACCTCATTGATAGAGACCTTCTTAAACCTTACTCAAATCATCTAAGAACTAAGTGGAATGACATCCTATGATCCTAAGAAAAGTCGACTAGGATAAGAACTTATAAATGGCTAAGCTTACAGAACAAGAAGATTATAAAGACCTTGATGCACCTTTATTTTGATGATTTTAAAGTGCTTTTGCTAATTAAATTTAAGAAGGGGATATTTGGGAAAATCTTAAATCATAATTCAACCAATTCATAGCCTTCATCGTTAGTGTATATTTAAGATATGCATGTTATGTGAGTTGTTTACATGACATGCATATATGTGCGTAGTGATTGTGTACTATGCTTTAACTTAGCAAGGCATCTATTTCAACTTATGATCACTTGAAATTATATGTGTATAGATTCACTCGCTATGATTGTGTGCAAGCAATGTGTGTTTCATGCTAGTTGTGGCTTTAGAGGAGTCAGTGACACATAAAAAATGATTAAGAGAGAATGAGGTAGAGAGGAGGTGTAGGTAATTTTAAGAGACTTAAATTTATATATAACTAGTAGAGAAGCTATTAAAGCATTAAACCCTAATATTTATTAATAAGAGAAGTTATTTTCTTTGGTTTGATCCTTGTTTGATTTTTAAGACTCTATTCTAGTAGCATAATGGCATTTTTCTTAATTTTTCCTCATCCTAAATTAAGGAAGACACAAGTACTTGTAGATTTTCATTGTCGACATTATTTGTCTGATCACATTGATAATCGATGGCTAAGATTAGTCTCTTCACTAATGAATTCATTGATAAGCTACTTTGGATTTTGGCCTAATGAATGTCTCTTATAAGTATGAGCTTTCCTTGATAAAGGTTGTAAGATGATGGATCAATCCACCAATAGTCTAGTATACCAAATTTCTCTCAATCATCCTGAATATGTGGACTTAACTCTCTAAAACCTATCACCTTTACCCAAAGGATCATATCCAATTCTTAATGAGCTTAAAGCCCAAGAATAAGATTTAATCCTTTATAGGTACTTATGATGAAATCAGATATGACTTATATCATGGGAATAAATAAGATAGAGAAATTTACGTGTTTCCCATTAAAATTAATAAATATTACATAATTACAAATTATATAAAAAATAATATCAAACTTTTAATACTATGTCGTATCTTAAAGATGCAACATTCCTATAAGTGTATTTACACTTATGCCGCATCTTCAAGATGAGACATTAGCTCATTTTTTTATATGTTACATCTTAGTATTGGTGTACCATGGATATGACACATCTTAAAAATGCGATATATAGATAAATACTGATGTATCTTGAAGATGGGATATAATATTGATATTTTGGTAATTTTTTATATAATTTGTAATTATACAATTTTTTTAAAGAGTTCAATAGACATGTATTGCACTCGAGTATGACAATAACAGCTTCAATTATTGTGATGATTAGAATAAAATTATCTAAGATGACTATGAAAGATAAACTCTAGTTTTAGTTTATAATGATTCGAAAGACTTCATGTTAAATTCATGTTTCTTTGTTTTAGTTGATTATTCAAATGTAAAATGTTGATTGGAGTTTAGCTCCAATGTGAATGTTACGACTGTGATGATTTCTCTTAAGAGAGTTTGGGAGGTATACCGTGGATTTTGACTTGTTCCTAAGTCTTTTCATGTGGCATCGTAGTTGTATCCCAAGTTTTTTCACTGAGTTTGTTTTAGGCATAAATATAGTTAGCTAATTTCAGAACCATACCTTGGTAACCTAACTAACCTAAAATCAATATATAGCTCGTAATTAACACTATAATCCTTGTGGATTCAATTCCAAGGATTTGATCATTGCAATGGGATTTCACCTTTTAGCCGCATTTGGGAAACAAAATTACTGATATGTTATTCAAAATCCATGGTCCCTACCTCTTCTCAGTCACTCCAATTTGGAGTTATTTTGAAGGGATCTCAACATAATTTTCAACCTTATTATATTTTCTAGATTAATTTGACTAAAGGACATTACTGAACTTTTATAAGTATGTTACTACTTTAAAACTACTCTCGTATTTTATCCCTTATGCATATAATTACAAACAAGGAGAGGGGAAAAAATAATATTTTATTTCCTTCTCTCATTTTTCAGTTAAACCAGCAGTCCTAAGCATATGTATTTACTTTCTTTTAAGAGACATTCAGAGAGTTCCTTGGGCACTGAAAGCATAGGCATGTGATCAGCACCGTTGATTTCAAAGACCTCTTTGGTTTCGCCATCGTCCTGGATCATCCACCGTTGGAAATCATCGATGATTGCTTGATCTTCTTTTGCAGATCACATGAATTCGGGTGACAGAACAATGCCTGTGTTGTCGCTGGAAAAATTCTCTAGCTTTGGCAAGTCTTCCATTGAACCTTGCCCTGACCTCGTTATTATCTTGTCCTGCTCAAGATCCTAACATGCATATATATATATATATATATATATATAAGATGCAAGAAAGAAGCAAATGTTAAGTGGGTCCAAATGTTTCTTTATAATTTATTTAATATCCACATGTAATATGTGAAAAATATTGACAACATTATTGTTTCTTAACCGCTTCAAATATTTAATTCAGGTGGTTAACTTTGTGCGATGGAAATAACCGACTCTTGGGATGGACTAAGGCCGGTAATTTGGAATCTGGATTCAGTGGATTTGACCACGAATAATATAGTTTAAATAAGATACTGTATGAAAAAATTTTACACTGTGATATAAAGGAGTTAGACCCGTTCAAATACGAATGATTATGTTCGTATTTGAATTAAAGTCAAACTTTCATTCATATATATATATATATATATATATTTACCATATCAAAGAAAGAAGTAAATGTTAAGTGGGTCCAAATGTTTCATTATAATTTATTTAATATGCACTTGTAATATGTGAAAAACGTTGACAATATTATTGTTTCCTAACCCCTTCAAACATTTAATTCAGGTGCTTAACCTTATGCGATAAAAATAATTGAATCTTCAGATCCAATTTGAGATCCAGACACAATGAATCCGAACACAATATGATACAATTTAAATAGGTTTATATATAGAAAAATTTAACATAAGCACAAATGAGTTAAACCTGGTTAATCATGGTTATAGTCGTGTCTGGATTCGAATTAAACTTTTAAACCTAGATAGAAAAAACAAGACAGCTACATATTCTTCCCCATATATATTTTGTTGTACAAATAATTTCTTTCTAAGTTAAAAATATCAATTAAAGGTATTAGATACTTTTAACAATATATTGTTCTTATTGCATTATAGCTTAAACAACAAAAAAAAAAAAAATTAAAAATTTATGTGTAGATTCTTTAATTGTCTCATTTGAAAATCAAATAGATTATGTAATGAATTTCAAAATTAATATTAATATTCATTTAAGTTATGGTCCTATTTAATTTAGTGATGTTATGTAACTTAAATTTAGTCATATTATATATTTTTCTTGCTATATTGTAGTTTAAATTGGTAAAAAATTATGAACTTATATATAGATTCTTTCACAATCTCCTTTGAAAATCTAAAAAACAATGTAATAAATTTGAAAATCAATATTGGTAGCAATATTGATATTCCTTTAATTCATGATTTCACTTAATTTAGTGATGCTATATAACTTAAATTTTTGGATTTTCTATATTTAGTAAGATTTTGATTCATTAAAACCTTTTGGGTTGTAAATTTTTCTTAAGTATGAAGACATTATGTCATTTGCTTTTGTAAAAGTTAAATATTATTATCTTTTTTTCCCTTTGTATCCATAAATTTTTTATAGAGTTAATTATAATTTTTTAATCAATAAATGGTATGAAACTTAAAATAAACGAGATATGATAGAATAACATAAATTATCAACTCTAATATAAACGAGTCTATCTTGGACATGAGATATGATAAGTCATGAGTTTAGGTTTTCACACACGATTAATAAATGGATTGTATCATGAGATTTAGGATTTTAGGACATAAACCTATTTAGATATGAAAGCGAGACTGACACAATAGCACTAATCACCATTCCCATTCCTAAGAAGGAGAATCCATCCTGTAGTAACTGAGTTACAAATTAATATTCATGTCATTAATTTATAAGTGTCTTAATGTGCATATATCTATATATGTATATACATTACAACATTAGGACACAACACACAATCAAACATAATCCAACTAATACATATACCATGAAATAATAACAAACTTTATATTTAGAAGGGGAAAAAAAAAAGAATGTAGGGGAGAAGAAATAGACATTGAAAATCAATAAGTTCCTAGTTATTCATAATATAAATTATAATAAAATACAATATTGTAATTTTAGAATTTGGTGTGAGGTTATTTGTGCAGTTTTAAAGATATCTTTATTTTATACTATATGAAATAGATTTTTTTACCATTAAATATATGGTATCAATATTTTAACTCTTTTGTCTAGTAACATAACCAATTACGCAAACCTTACAAAGAACAAAAAAGTTTTATCTAATCCAATACAATAAAATAACAACCAAATGATACATTTGGAATGATACCATACATTTAAAGTGCTCCATTATATATTTTTGGCATGATCTAATATCACATTATTGCTCAGGTTTTCTCTTTTTATGACTCAAATCCATAACTTTAGCCCATTATATGTACATATGTATGTATGTATATTAATAACTTTACATAAGTTGTCAATGCCATTATAACCTAGTGATATAGACTTAAATGTTCAATTAAAATGAACTAGGTTTGAATCTTTCTTTCCCATTATAACCATTGAAGGAAAAAAATATATATATATAATAACCCCAAAAAATAAATTATTTTATCTAATTCAAGAATGTTATAATCATAGAAACACTTGAAATTGAATTTATCACTTGTAAGAGGAGTAAAAACCCATATCAAAATTAAGAGTTCTTGTTTTCTTTTGGGTAGATTTGAATAAAGATATGTGACAACTTCTTTTTTCTTTCCTCAAATCGTTATGCTAGGTAATAAGGTTAAGTGGGTCACCCTACTATACAGGGTACCTACTTAGATACTACTCTATCGGGTAAGTTTTAGATGGGTAAAGAGAGTTACAAGATAGTTTCTGAGTAACAATTTTCCAAAACCTGCTCCTACAAGACAGAATACAGGTATGACATCAAGATTCCCTATACCTATATTAGAACTTGTATTTTAAAGTATACATGGTGTAGATTTTAGGATACCTTATACCAATTTATAATAAAACCTTAGATAAGTGTCACGACTCAAGGAGGTTAGTCGCAGCAGTTGCAGTATACCGTACAAAAGATTGTAGATTGAATTCTCTTACAATCAAAAACCCTTTATGCGATACACAAGGCTATAGCTACAGCTAACAATCAAGAGTTGCGCAAGCATAAGTAATATCATTTCATGATAACAATAATAAAATATAGAAAAATAACACATAATCTATTTATATAAGAATTTACAAATATAAAGTCTTTAGAACTTTTAACTCAAACTAATATCAGTTTATCACATATTCAGATCTATAATCTAGATAAACAGTTATGTGAACACTCCGAACACATCCTGCTCCCACATCGACTCCCTAATGAACTACTAACCTCAGGCATGCGACGACCTAACTCCACGAATAACTCAGCCTACGAAAAAAGACTATAAGGGTATAAGCTAACTAGCTTAATAAGATAATCCCCTCAACTATACAGCAATCAAGTTATACAACAATTAAATTCAATAAAATGAATTCATATCAATCAGTATGCCAAACAAATACATGCAGGTGACCAGGTACTGCATGTAACTTAGATTTAACGCCCTCTAAAGTCCGGGTTGGAGATACATCGACACAGTCAGATTCGGGTATCATACTAAAACTTATCTCATAATGAAATTCTGCATTTCGTATTTAAAATGTAATGGTATATCCATTATTAGTTTTATCAAAAACGAGTTCTACATATGATTGTGAGTAGGTTCATGCAGCCCTCACTCACTCCTAAACGGAGGCCTCTAGACTCGACCCTTAGTCAAACGGTTGGCGAGTCAAATGGTTGGCGCCTCCAACACCTAGTAATCCCACAGGCCAAGGTAAGGTCATATCGCACGTGTGCACCGTATGAAATCTATAATAATTAAATAATCAACGCATGTATGGCCTCTCGTTACCTCTATGTAATGTGACCGTCGAAATTAGTTATGTAGTATATGATTATGCATGTTTTAAGTTAACTTTTTCTAGTAGAGTAAAATTAGGTCTTATTATTCAGTAATCATTAAAAGTCATAAACAATCAATTCCTAGTGAACCTACTATGCAACACTGAATACATTATTGTAATTTAAAGTAAATTCACTGTTAACAACCAATTATCATACACAAGTATAACTCAACCCCATACAACATTCAATTCTTGATCATAACTTATATTCACTAATTATAAATATAAACAAGTATGGAATCATCAGGAAAACTCACTCAGTCATAGTCGACTCAAGGGTCGTAATAATCTAGTAGCAGCTCAAGGTCAAGATCACCTGAGAATAAGAAATATAAAAATTTATAAATTTGAGAATTTAAAACTAAACTAGTATCGTAATTTGTAAGGTTTACTTTACCTAGTGAGGCGAAATTGTCGATACGAGTTTTTTATCAAATCGCGTATAACTTTCTCATTTTAGCTCGGATCGTTATGAACTTATAATCCATTTTGATCATTTTCGAATGTATTTTCTCGTAACAAGATCCGTTTTGAACGTTATGACTTGTAGTTTGAACTATAATATAAAAATATCACAAAATTTATTATTTTAATTTAAAAATTTATAAAATATTAATTTTAGCTTTTTCTTAATATATTTATGATTTAATAATTATTTAAATCATATAATTGATAATTTTATTATTTTAAGCATATTTTACCTTAGTTACTCATTTTTATATATTTTTGAGATTTTAGACTTATTGCAATTATCATTATTATTGTTATTTTTATTACTTATTATTTATTTATATTTTACGATACACACATATATGTATATATACTTATTACTATATTTGATTAATTTTTATAATTTACTTAATTAATAATTCCTAATTTACGGTAATATATATACACCTAATTCTTACATATTTATGAATTTATTTTATTTAGCAAATATTATTGTATCGTATATACTACTTAATATACAATATACTTTATATACTATATGTTATACATATATTTACGCCACATGTATATATATATATTTATACATAAAAAATAGCTTACATGTATATATGAATATATAAATACAAAATACATATATATAATATACGAATACATATTCTTATATATATATATATACATATGAAAATAAAGGTTATATACATATATACATACATAATCATTTTCACGTATACACATATATGTATATATCTATATTTATTTTGTGAAAATAGTCAATACTTACTTGACATATCCTTATATACACATACATATATTCATATATTCTTATTTATACACTATGTATACTCATATACCATATATTTTACCTAATAGTATATATATATATTTATAT
The DNA here is from genome assembly GCA_024138015.1 of Lumnitzera littorea. Taxonomy (NCBI): domain Eukaryota; kingdom Viridiplantae; phylum Streptophyta; class Magnoliopsida; order Myrtales; family Combretaceae; genus Lumnitzera; species Lumnitzera littorea. The sequence goes on from JAMXBB010000010.1 coordinate 39,610,846, forward strand.
ATATATACACATGTCTATATACATATCTCTATACATACATAAGAGATACATATATATTTGGTTATCTACTTATGCAAACATACATGTATATGTAATGAAATATTTAATAAAATACAACACAAATACTTAATATATACATGTTCATACCATATAATATACATATATACCACTAAAATAATTATACTTACCTAATTATATTTAATTTTCTTCTTCTTTTCCTCCTCCTTCCTCTTCTTCTTCTTATTTTTCTCCTTGTTCTTCTCAATTTTCTTTTGGTTTTGTTTTGTTTTTGTTTTTTTTTTCCTTTTCCTTCTTCTTTTATATATTCGATTCTCTTTATTTATTTATCTATTTTTTTTCTAGATTTTCTTGGACGTGAGGATTTGCAGATTTGATCATATAAAATAACAAAAAAACTAAGGAAACTTATCTTCTTAATTTAGGCATTAATTAAGACAAGATATGAACTTTATTCTTTTGTCCTTTCTCCCTTTATTTTGTGACATATGTACATTTATTTATGCACATGGGCTGTTGATTTTTGCAGCTGCAATTCCACATGTGAGATAAGGAAAATAGAAGAGAAGAAGAAAAGAAAAGAGAAGAAGGAAAAAGAAGGGAAGGAAAATAGAAAAATGGTAAAGAAAAGAAATTTAGAAATAATTATATGTACTTTTTATAAACTTAAAAATCACAAAAATAATAACTATAAATTAATTTTGAAATTTTCTAAAAATTTATCAATTTAATTGGTACTCATTACAATTATAATTTTTACAAGTTATTTTAATGATTTTGTTAAGAATTTTACACGATTTAGTTGATAATTGCAATCGAAAACAATTATATCACTATTGAGTGATTTTTAATTATTTTATAGGCTTAAAGTTATAGTTTTAGGATTTCGATCAAATTCGGGTTCAATTTCGGTTAATTATGCATAAATCAAATTTAGGGTTTCAGTATGCGATTTAGGGTTTTGATCAATTTCTAGAGTTTTTATTATCAGTGTTATATTCGATTTATTAAGTTTCATAATCTTTTATTATTACTAGTCTTATCGACTCATTATACAGTTTAAGATACTCAGGCTTAAATTAAAGTTTAGACTTTTGATTTTCTAAGGTTTACAACAAGAGTGTAAGGGTTGTAACTTAAAGAGACTTTCTCACAAGAAATAGGATAAGGGAATATTCATTAATAGGAAAGCTTATTGATTTCGGCCATAAAGGATAAGGGACTATTTATAGTAAGTCTTTAGGGCAACAAAGGAAAGAACAAAATTACAAAAAGGGGTAATACAAAATAAAGATACCTAATGCAAGCTAAAAGGGGTAAATAAGATAAAAAAAGCAAAAGGAATACAGTACAACGTCATAAAAAGGTTCAGATAAGTAAGATAGTGTTGTGCTAAAACTGAGTTGCTAGTGAGGAAGATAGGTTAGTTGAATAGGTTGGTAGCTAGAGCTCGACAATCTAGAGGTCAAAGGCAGGCATCCAAGTTAAGAGCATAGTATTGGGGCCCCTAATGTAGAGTAAGGTTCGGTTGATCTAATCTTAAAAAGAACTCAACCATGGTCCTTCCTAGTACAACAACTCATTCTGAGTAAGCTAAGATGATTAGATTCATCTTACAAGACATTATAGACCTTTAAGACAAGCTTAAGTGAGGGGTCATGAGGTTGGCAGTCCATTAGCTCCCAGGGGTATTGAAGATTTACCCTCAAATCTTAGTCAGCCTCGTCTTCTAGAACATAGGGCGTTAGATCGAAGATGTTGAAGGTCAACAGCACTCCGTACCTTTCTAGTAATTTTAGCTCATAGGTGTTGTCATTGATTTGTTGTAGAACCTTAAAGGGACCATCCAACCTAGTAATAGCTTGCTCATTCTCTTTCTTGGGAGCTGCTCCTTACCAAGATAATTCCAAACAAGGTATCTTAGATTGTAGGTAATGTTCTTTCGACCTCTACTTCACGTAATAGTAGTTCTTTAGTCAAGCTATTTGGTACACATATACGTCCACCTTTCATTAGAAATCCTTGGTTCAAATAGAACCCATCTACAACACCTCCATAATTGTATTTGTCTACTATGGGTCCAAAGTATAGGTCTTGCTCATACTGATCTGGAAGAGTACCAAATCCAAGTAACCAAGCTTATAAGGTTGTTACAAGCACATGTTGACATAATAAGGTGCCAGCTACAATGTTGGAACTTCCTTTCTTGTATTTAATTATATAGCAAAAAGTTTTTTAGAACTCTACCTACTTGGCATGACATCACAAAAGTTTCTACTGACCTCGTAATCATGATTCATATAGATGATTAATTCTCGAGGTAGCAAGTAATGCTGTTAGTTCTAAAGAGCTAAAATAAGAGCATAGAATTCCTTGTTGTACGTAGAATAGTTTAGTGTATCTCCACTGAGTTTTCCATTGAAGTATGCAATAAGTTGGCACTTTTGCATGACAATAGCACCAATGCCCACTCCTAAGGTATTACATTCTAACTCAAAGACTTTATCAAAGTTTGGCAATGCAAGCACTAGGGTAAAAGTCAACTTGGATTTGATCTCTTCAAAACTCTGAGCATTCTCTTACCATCTAAACTCAAAGTTTTTCTTGGTCAACTCAGTTAATGGAGTGGCTATAGTATTGAAGTTCTAAATGAATCTTTGATAAAATGAAGCTAAACTATGAAAGCTCCGTACATTTGCTGTACAGGCTGACATTGGCAATTACGGATGCCTTTATCAGATACAACATACCTAAGAAATACAACTTCATTCTACCAGAACATACATTTCTTTAAGTTACCAAACAGATGTTCAACTCAAAGACTATCAAATACAGTTCTTAAATGCCTGACATGAGATGAGAATTTGGCACTATATGATAGAATGTCATCAAAACAGACTACAACACACTTACTAATCAATGATCTTAGGACATGATTCATGAGTCACATAGAAGTGCTCAGTGCATTTGTAAGTCCAAAAGGCATCACTAACCATTCAAAGAGATCATCCTTCATTTTGAAAACTATTTTTCATTCATCACCCAGTCTCATTCAAATCTAATGGTAGCCACTCTCCAAATCTACATTTGAAAATATTCATGCACCGTGTAGTTCATCTAAGATGTCATATGGTCGAGCTATTGGATACCTATATTTGATAGTGATTTTGTTAATAGCTCAATTGTCAATACATATATGCCAGGAGCCATCCTTTTTCAATACTAGAGCAGCTAGCATAGCACAAGGGCTCATGCTTTGTCTAACATATCCACAATCAATTAACTCATCAATTTGCTCCTTAAGCTTAGCTTTCTATTCCAGATTAAGCCTATAAGCAGGTTGGTTTGATAGAGTTACTCGTAGTTAGAAATCAACACATTGCTCAATACCTCTTATAAGGGGTAACTCCTTGGGTAGCTCATTAGGAAACATGTCGGCATATTCGTGGAGTAGTGCCTGCATTATTGGGTTTTAAGGAATCAAATCATGTATTTATGCAATGAAATTTTAAAATTTTATTATCCTAAACATTCTAGGATCCAAGCATTTCAATTAAATTGAAAAGAGAAATACAAGTTTTACCTTATATGATGCTATTCAAAGTTTTCAGTTAGGAGGATCAATAGTTGTTGTAGATCGTAAAAGCCCTCACTAGTATCCATGCATAAATAAACACACTAGAAATAGGCTACAGTGTATGCTAACACTGTAGGACGAACCTGTATTTGTGCAGGAATCAACTCACAAATCTCATATTTAACTCTCTCTCTCTTTTTTTTTTTTTTTGGTCCGTAGACTCTCTCTATAGGTTTAATCTTGAAAATAAGGTATTAGTGTAACCTTAATAGATAGTTGCCTCTATCAATATAAGAGGAGTGATAATATCTTCTAGAAGATATTACAAGATACTATGAGATATGAAAAGATATTAACAATATCTAATAAAATACATTATTTTATTATTTATTATTTTTCTCCAAAAATAATAAATGTCATTATTTATCATTATTAAACTATTAAGAATAATAAATATTTCAATAATTCCTACTAGGTTTATTTAAAATAAACTCATAGTCCATTTGGTTCGTTCTTTGTATACGACCTTATAGGTTCACTTAATGTTGGCAATAGGCCCAAAACTAATTTTTGGACCTATAAGACATAAGTGACCTCTAGCAAGACATTATACCTACCCAAATTAAGTAAATTTTAGTCATTCAACTCTACCTATTAACAATTAGTTATTTAGTCCCTTTGTCTCACCATATGTAATGATTAAAGATAAGGTATGGATTAAGACACTCTTGTGTTGTTTAATCACTTATTTCTTGAATCTGGAGTTCGATTGACTTAAATAAACAACATTGATAACTCCTTATTAATTCATTTGAGCACGGCCATGTATTTTTCATAGTCTTACCCTTCAAGGGGCTTAAAAGATATCTCTTTCAAATTAATGAGAGGGACAAATTCATTCATGAACACTCATATTCCTCTACATAATTTATTCCATATCTAATCATAGTCTTATAATAATTCTATTAAAAATGATAAAGAACTAAGTCAAAACATGGAACTTATTATGTAGAAATCTATGGTGTCATTAGGTCAAAGGACTAAAATAACATCGTAATGAGTAGTACTTATCAAATTAATCCATGAAGTACTCTTATGGTGGATCAATCTAATACAATGTACTCATATATGTATCTATGTGTTAAATTGATATCTCATATCCATGATTAATAAAATGTGATCATCATTAAGCAAACATACTAGTCTTAATTCATTATTGTTCGATATAATGAGCAACTAGGGATAATTTAAAATAATGTTCTTATCACCTTATGGTTTTACTATTAGAGTCATGTAATTTGATGACGTAAGGAAGAACAAAAAATTCAAGGAATCCTTTTATCATGTTAAAAGGATGATAATAATGTGATAAATAAAACGACCCATATCATAAAGAAAAATGAATGTTCAAATGACATAAAATCCATATGACCTAAGGCATATCACTAGCATGCGCATTGGATGGCAATATTTTAACTTCTTTCAGCTCAAGTAGTCTCCTTGCCAATAGAAAGACACAATCTCTTGCCTTGGCGATCATAGAGAATGCAGCTCAAGAGATTACCAAAGACTTCTTTTGTAAGGACTTGGAGAACCTATCCTACAATTCCTAAACTTCCTTAGGGCTCATAGGAGCGAGTACAACCTTCTTACTATTCTTTTGAAAATTATAAGTGTTTCAGTATCTGCCAGGAAGTATCCTTAAATCAAACAACCAAGGTAGACTAAGAAGTATATGTAAAACACACATTTGCATAACATCAAATAGCACTTCATCCTTGTACCTATGTCCAATGGAGATTAGCACCTTCACCTACTCAATGACCTGGAGTCTACCTTTCTCATTCAACTAATGGATTTTGTAAGGTTAAGGGTGGGGACAAGTGAGGAACTTCAAGGCACGTACTACTCTTTATACCACCACATTAGTAAAACTCCCTCCATTAATGATTAATGCACAAAGATTGCCATTTACATTGAAATTGGTGTGGAAAAGATTTTCTTGCTGCTCAGCTTCTTCTATAAAAATAGTACTAAAAATTTGTTTGACGACCATGTTGAAGTATTGCCCAATTCAAGTCAGGTTATGGCTTTAGGATCTTCTTGAAATTCACCCAACAAATTGTTAACAATTGTTTCTTCTTTGCCTTCACTTACACTCTCCATCTCAATTTGTGGCACTTTGCCTAATATAGTCATCACACGTTAATTCAAACATTGATTAGCTTCATGCCCAAAACCTAGGTATTTGGAGCATTTAATCTCCTTCGTCTTCCATCCTAAGCTCTATCTAAGGTCCTTCTTGACTTCAGGCTCCTCAACTTTAGTCTTACTTCATCTATCATCAGGTTGACTCATATGTAGCCTTCATCGGTCCAACTCAAAACTATAGGTTATTCTGCTTGAAGAAAGTTCACTTGACATAATAGGTCGACTACCCAGTGCTTGACTAAGCTAACTTTGCCTCTACCACTCGATTCTCTAAGCGATTTGAGTAGTTTCATCTAAAGTCCCAATTCTCTATAGTTCTACCATGTTTCCAATCTCATGTTGTAGTCTAAAGAGGAATCTAGCAATGATCCTAGATTTCAACTTGTCAACATCACATTAGATCATCAACAGTTGAAACTCTTACACATACTCATCCATAATTCGACTACCCTACCTAAGCTCTTGAAAACGTCGAAAAGTGTCTTATTCATGGTGCTTAGAAACAAATCTATTCCTCATAACTCGCTTCATCTCATTCCAAGTTCTTATCTCATGTAGGGCTCACTAACATTTGGCTTATACCTTCTTCCATCACACTGTAGCATATCTAGAAAATTTCAAAGCTGCTTAGAAGTCAAATATTTTCTGAATCTTTTCTTCCCAATCTATATATTCATTAGCACTACTTGTTCTAAAGAAGTTAGGAACCTGAACCTTAATCTTCTCAGATCCTCTAAGTACTCGAACATTTCGCTTATCAAACTCATAAAATGGTTCATCCTCCTTTTCTTCTTCAACTTCCTCTAAGTCAAGTCTCTGTCAAACAAGTCTTTAACTTAGTTAAGTTGCACTTATGGTGCATTCATAGTATCAAGAGCTTGGATTTCTACACCCTACCCTCTTGGTTTATCTCGTATGCTTCAACTATACTCAGCATTTCTATCTTGGGATTGTGCCTTTACGAACCTCTATATGGTCACAACTAAGTTGGTAACAATGGCCATGAGGTTCTGAATCTATTTGTTAGTACTTTGAGGAGTTAGTTGCTCAATACAACCACACCTGAGAGCATCACTCTCAACATCATCTATCTCCCCTTGTAAACTCAGATTCGGTATTTCCACAACAAAATCTCAATGACAACACAAACTAACAAGAGATTCCACATAAAACTACTAAACACTACTTCACACAATGCTGTAACAACCCACTCTATTTAACTGTAGCGAGAACAAAGTATGTATAACACGTACAATAAAGTCTAACAATGCCACTGTTTAGCTCTCGGTTATAACCTCAAGCTTTGATATCAAGATAATATGATATGCTTAATAGCTTAGTTATCAATAGAGCTTATCGTAAGGTTGGAGATGAGTCCTCCGAGATATCAAAAAAAAAAAAAAAAAGGCAATGGAAAGGGTTAGAACTTCCAGTAGCTTCATGAAGCTGTTCATTGGATATGGCTCACCAATGGGCACAACACAACTCAACCTCGGCTTGATATGACACACAAGCAAAGGACAAAGGTCCGCTCACCACTAACCTTGAGCTATTAGCAAGATTAGATAAGAGTATAAAGGTTGTAAATTAGAGAGACTTTCTCATAAGAAATAAGGTAAGGGAATATTCATTAACAAGAAAGCTGATTCATTCCGACTATAAAGGATAAAGATTATTTATAGTAAGTCTTAAGGGCAATAAAGGAAAGAACGAAATTATAAAAAAGGGGTAATACAAAATAAAGATACCTACTACAAGCCAAAAGGAGTAAATAAGACAAACAAAGAAAAAGGAATATAGTATAATGTTAGAAAGAGGTTTTAACAGGTGGTATGCTACTGTAATGTCCGTACGTTAAGAAAGCATTGTACTAAAACTAAGTTGTTAGTGAGGTAGAAAGGTTAGTTAATTAGGTTAGCAACTGGAGCTCAACAATTTAGAGGTCGAATGCAAGAGTCCAAGCTAGGAGCTTAGTATCAGGGCCCCTAATGTAGAGTAAGGTTCGGCCCAATCGATCTTGCAAAGAATTCAACCATGGACCTTCTTGGTACAACAGCTCATCCTGGGTAAGTTGGGATGACTAGATTCTTCTTATAAGACCTTGCAGACCTTTGAGACGAGCTTGAGTGAGGGTTCCTAAGGTCTAAAGTCCATCAGAACTCATATCCCTAACATAGACGAAATTGGAAAAGAGCATTCATGGAGGTGATGGGGCTATGCAAGCCACTAGAGATGTAATCATGATGGAACAAGTTCAATCTGCTGCAATATCATTTGCTAGTCGAGTTATGTGCGATCAAGGATCAAAATCAAGACAACTTTTTGCTATGTAATGAAGGAGATCACACACTTGACCCTCGAGATGTAAGAAGCTTTAGATGATGTAGATGCTACTTCGAACCCAGCAATGGGATGGGTGGTAAGATTCCTGTTCCCTTTCATCTTTTACCCTATTACATTTGTAGTTTCTTACTATAGCTAATTTCACTATGTTGTACAAGTAGACTTAAGGATCCAAAAGTCATTCGAGCAAAAGGTTCATCCAGCCAATAATTAAAGCAACCAAGGAGACAGGTTCGATGTAGCTTATGTAAGTAGGAGGGACATAATTTGACCATTGTCTAAGAAATCTTAGGAAAGATGGTTAAATAATAGTAGATGTATAGATCTAGCAGTAAATTTAGATAGTCCATTTGAAGAAAACATTACAACATGCTATGGATCATACACCTCAATCCATAGGAACTAGTCATTGTCAGTTTTTGGACAAAACACAAACCACATTGATTTGTATGACAATAGTATGACTTTTAACTTTAAGTGAGCATTAAAGTGGTGTATATGGATTTCAAAGGCTGCTTTAAGCCATTGTAATTCCATTCTACTATATAAAGATACATTATTAAGTAGTATTACACTTGTGTTTCCCTTGCAATATTTTCTTACTTTCAAATAATATAACTTCATCTTCATACATAATCATATTAAGCTCTTGTTAGCTTCTACATGAATGAGTAGGGAAGTACACTACTACAAATGAATTGCCAACAGTATGCCCTGTAACTATTGATGGTTTCTTATGCAACATCATATCTGTCGATTGTTAAAGGGTTATTATCAATAGACAAGTATGTTTACTGCAGTAGATGCCAATATACTATAAAGGTCTTAGTTTTATCGTAATCGAATATAACTTTACCATGGTGGAACATACATTATTGAAAGACATAGTAAAATTGTCAACAGTTTTGTTGATAGATGGCCAAAAAAGAAAAAGAAAACTCAACAACCCTAAGTATATAAACCCTAACACAAATAAACCCCAAGCCCCACATATTGTGTCGACATGTTTTACTTTCCAAACGTTGCCATCACTCCAAGAAATCCTTAACCCTAACAAAGCCACTCAAAATTCTACCATTCATGGCCCCATGCATTACTTCTAAGAAGAACAAATGAGGGAGGGATAGTCAAACACCATTGGATAGGCAATCCAATGAACTTTTCGCTACAAATTTCCCCCTTAAGTCCCATTTTCAAAGGTATAGACAACTTTTTTCCAAACATAATCTAGATTATGGTTAGGAGTTTGATCTACATTTTATGGAAGAGATTTGTGTTCGGTTTTACCAAAATTTGATTGATAATGGATTATTTGACTACTTAAGATAATGGATCACAAAGTGTATGCATATTAGTTCAAATTTTTTATCTAAGCATTATAGCGAGTAACGTTTATACGGATCTATGGGACCTCAACACTGTCATTGTAAATTTGCAAACATTTGTCAATGGCATGGCTATTTTAGTCAATCATCGATTTTTTTCCAACATTCTTTTAGTTAAGCATAGAAGGTCAAAAATGCCAAACAAAGGGTATTGGGATGGTAATGGTATTTGTTGAATGTTGTATGATAACTTGAAGAGAATGAATAGTAGCAATTGGCCAAAGATGATGCAGATTAAGGGGACGAAGCATTTGACTGCCTTTCCCTAAGATTCTTCACTTTGTCATATCATACATGTTAATAGCCATTCCAAGGATCATGCCCATATGTATGTACAGGATTCATAGTTGATGGGAGAAATCCTAAACGGTTGAAAGATTAACATAGGATACTGGATGATCTATAAGATTAAAAAGGCTTTGTCCACTAAGAGAACGATACTACCTTATGCAAGAGTTATTTCATGTTTTTTGTAGAAGGAAGGACTTACCCTTAATGGTGGGCCTACTGCTAGAAAAAGTCGTGAGAGAATTGACAAGTCAAGCCATGTAAGGGGCCATTACCGAGAAGATAAGGAAGGTAAATAAGATAGACACCATGCCATGGACATTTCACAACAAATGGATGATGAAGAGGATAAAGATGAGGAGAGTGACATTGCATAGGACAACCTAATTTGGCAAGTAGATAATCTTGAGACATCTGTTAAAGACATTAGGGGAGAAGTTCACCAAGTTAAGGAAAGCCAAGATAGAGGATTTTCTTGCTTGTACTAACACTTTAGACTTGTTTAGCTATCACAACCAACATCATCCAATCCATTAGCTTGGTAGGATGATTAAAAGTGATTGTAGTTTCACATAAAGGTATAATCTTCAATATTAGTAGTTGCAATCTCATTTATGTAATACTATTGCCCTTACATTGTTTGGCTTGTTTTACAAGGTTGAATGTCTTGTCTTTAGATGGATCAAAATGGTTTGGAAGGAGGGCACTTAGATGGATTTTTTGTAGTTATGACCAAGATGTAATTTTGGTGGACAATCAAAGATGTTTTTCCATTTTGTATTTAGCAGTAATGACTTATATAGTTTTTAAGATTGGACATGTATTTTGCAATAATGACATATAGTTTACAGGATCAAATATGTATTTTATAGTAATGACGTAAATGGATTTTTTGTGGTGATATGAAATCTAACTTTTCCGTTTGCCTTTATAAGTTGCTATCTTTTTGCTCCATGACTTTAGTTATATTTTAAAGGAATGAAATGATATAACTCATTATAAAAGAAAGTTATTTATTTTTGTACAACATTTTAATTAGCAAGCAAGGACGAGAGATGTACTCATAAGGTCTACACCTCCATCAGTATAAATTGGTGCATAGGGCTTAATAAATTTATAGCAATTTAACCACTAGCTGCAATTTCAAAACAATGCTTTTCTATTATTGATCTATCGATAGTTATGACTAACAATATCGATAGATGAGTAGTAGTAAAGCATTGGATAACAAGACCAAAAAGCTTTTGGCTTCAACAAATAATTATACTCTATAGCAAACTATCAACAGTTCACATTATACTATTGATAGTTTTGATAGAGCATGAAAATCCAACAAATTTTGTATCTATCGATAGCTATAGGTAAACTATCAACAGCTTCTCGCCTCAACATTTTTTAGGTACTTCATATACCGTCGATAGCTAAAAAATATTGTCAAAAATTGTGTGATGGTAAAATTATATTCCTTTACAGTAAGGTGTTTATTTCGATTACAATAAATTTAGTGTTCTTCAACAGTAAAGTAGACTTCCTTTATAGTAAAGTCAGTATTTTAACATGGTAAAGTAGGCTTTCTTTATAGTAAAAATAACTTCCTTTAAGGTAAAATGGGCTTCCTTTATGATAAAGTCAGAATTTTAACACAGAAAAGTAGGTTTCCTTTACGGTAAAGTGATCTTCCTCTACTGTAGAGGTAATATTTTAGCACAGTAAAATAGGGTTCATTTACAATGAAATAAGCCTCATTTACAGTCAAGCGAACTTCCTTTGTGATAAAGCTAGTATTTTAACACAATAGAGTAAGAATCCTTTACAGTAAAGTAAGTTTTTTAACATAGTAAGGTAGGGTTGCTTTAGGGTAAAAATAGTTTCCTTTATAGTAAAGTGGGCTTTCTTTACAATAAATGTAGTATTTTAATACAATAAAGTATAGTTCCTTTGTAATAAAGTAAGCTTTCTTTACAGTAAATTGGGCTTCCCTTATGGTGAAGTCAATATTTTAACATAGTAAAATAAGCTTCCTTTACAATAAAAGTAATATTTTTAATATAGTAAAATAGGGTTCCTTTATGGTAAACTAAGCTTCCTTTATGGTAAAATCAATATTCTAACATAGTGAAGTAGGGTTCTTTTATGGTAAAATAAATTTCTTTTACAGTAAAGTGGCCCCCCTTTATGGTAAAGCTAATATTTTCGTATAATGAAGTAGGGTTACTTTATAGTATAGTACACTCCTTTAAGCTAAGGTGGGCTTCATTTATAGCAAAGTCAATATTTTAACATAGTAGAGTTTCTTTATAGTAAATTAAGTTTCGTTTACAACCATTACAATATTTGTAGAGAGTTGTGTAAGATCATGAAAAATCAACAATTTACCAATCTATCGATAGTTAAATTTATACTGTCGATAGAGTTTGGCCTTGGCAACTATTTTGCTTAACCATAGATTGTCGACAGTTTGCCCCATGTTGCCAATAGTTGTATGACAGTAAAGTCACATTCCTTTTCAGTAAAGTGTTTGTTTCAACAATAGTCAATTGAGCTTTGAACATGGTAATTTAATATTCCTTTATGGTAAAAATAGCTTCGATTATGGTAAAGTGGGCTTCCTTTACAGTAATTTTACTTCCATTGAAGTAGACTGTAATTTTAACCTATTAAATTGCTATTCCTTTACAATGAAAATTGCTTCCATTGTGGTAAATTTGGCTTCCTTTATAGAAATTATACTTCCTATGTACATTAAAAATGATTGAATCTATACACACCAAAAGTGGGAGTACAATTTATAAGTATGGACTTTCATTTGAAATTTAAAACAAAAATTGTCTAAACATGCTATCTTCATGCTATCTCCATAAGATACTTCGTATCATGGTCTTTTGAGTTTGTACCTGGTTTTAGTTTCCTTTGTTCTCTCATGGTGAGTATATGCTTTTTCAACTATATAATCCCTCTTCACATTTAATTCAACTTTTACGAGCTCTAAAATGACATCCAAATGATCTTAGACAGTTACAATCTATGAAACAACATAAGCACATGCAATAAGAGAAGGTTAGAGACAATGGGAGGGTTTAAAGGAAAATTAAAAGACAGAAAATACTAAAACTCATACATTTCCTCCAATCTCAGTTGTTCGACCTTCAACTTTCATAAATTTGAGAATATATACGCCACAATTGGAACTACAATAGATAAAACATGTTATTTGCATTCCAACCCTAGATTATATCACATAAATGAGAACATAACAAATAAAGCATTACCCGTCACAGATAGCTAGTTGATTTGGCATTTTATCATTTATTTCAATTGGCCAATTGGAAATCACTTTGTTGAATTGACTAGTATCCTTATCCGTAAAATCTTTTAATCGAAATACATCATCCACGATTCCAACTTGCCAAATTGTCACCACCAAATAGTTATATTTAAATTTCAACTTATAGAGCATGTAATATGCCTAAGAGTAGATGATGCAACAACGTACTACTTTATCACTTCATTAATCTTTTTATCATCTAGTGATGTTTTCATGGTATTGTATACCATGATCATCTCGCGAGTCATTTGTAGCTCAACCAAATACCAATGTTGTTTTGATGGATTCATTGATATGTACACTTGTGTTGAATGATGGGCTCAACACTTACATTTCCACAAATGTCATATGGAATAGTAAAGAAGAGTATGTACCCTTTCATATTTGTTTCATTTTCTTATAAATGCTTTGCTAATATGTAAGACATTACTAAAAGCAATCGAATCAGTCTTTCCCATTGAGACATATGGCTATGTTTGGTGTCAAAAGTCGATTCATCATGAAAAGTTCATTGAAATAGTAATAATATAATGAAGTAGTAAGTTATTACCACAAAAGTGCAAGGAAAAAACCATGTCTTCCATCTGATGTCATCCTTCCTTTTTAAGTGGAGCCAAATTCTAATCATCAAGTCAATAACCCCATTACACAACTACCCAAATGGTTTTAGGCAATTGAGGTCTTTATATGTTAGTACATGATGATTGAATTGAACCAATGTTTCCTTGCACATGATAGAAACATATGCTAAAGCATATCAATCCCATGAAAAACTTAAAATAGTATAAGTTATGGTCATTGTGCTTCCTTTGTTGGTTGTTTGGTATCAAAAACAAAATTAAGTATACATAAATCATCATGGGATATCATAATGCAACTACCTTCTTCACTCTTTTTTTATTCTCCCTAATGAATTGAATTACATGTAAAGGAATAAATAAATTTCAATAATGTATCACACTAGAGAGAAAAAAAAAACATATATAAAGTACTAACCAGTGACTAACATAATATGATTTTTTTTCTTCTTGTCCATCGTCATCGTGTTTAGGTAAGGAGATACTTGGTATCAGGAGGGCCTCTTCTCTTCCTTGATTTATCTAGGTTGTGCAAGGAAGTTAGTATGACTCAGACGTATTGATGACACGACTTGCACAACACTGTATTCACCTTCATCCTAAAACAAAAAAAAAATTAATAATAAGTAAATAAACAAATCAATTGCAACATAAGAAAAACAAAGATTTAAGCCAAAATAGTATTAGATAATTCAAGCAATAAAAACATACAAGAATATATAAATGATTACTTGTGGTTGTTTAGGATCATTCTCATTACAATTAAGTGGCATCTCTTGCAAAGGTTCAACATTAATGCATCCATATTCAAGTTTGGGTCTTGGCAAGGCTAGGAATCTTTACCTAAGTCACCATTCTTCTCTTCCACATTGGATAGATCTTTTCATACCTTTTTGGACAGAAAAATAGTATTCATCAACCTCATCAACTACTTCTACATGAATGCTAGAAATGGGGTATCTCCTCTTACAATTTTTTGAACTTCTTCTTTAAGTTGTTTTTGTTGCTTCATAATAACATATAGTTTCTCTTCCAACACTTGCAAAAGTCGCATTAATATTATATGTCAATCAATTAAGTATATAACCTAGTTAATAGCTATAATGAGAAGGGAAAAGTGCAACCTTATGTTTTGATTTCCCTTGAGTAGACAATCTTTCTTCATATAATGCTTTTAGAGGGCTCCACATAACCACCTATTAAATAAATGAAGATTAACGTGGTATAAATGACTTTAAAACCATTCACAAACAAAACTTGGTAATAAAACTAGAATAGCTTACCATTTCTCTTGAGACCATATTAAACTTTTGTATGACATTCCTCATTCTATCTTTAGTCCATGTCTTCAACTGAGGTATTTGTCGCATTGAGCTATCTACCCCTAGCGAACACTTGTTTATAAAATGTAGTTAAAGAGAATACAACATGGAAAATTAAAATCAATCAAATACATAATGTAGGTGACATGATGTATTCAACAACAATATTACTAATGAATCATATACTATTAAATGTGAATTAGGATTTTTAAGATAAAACTGTACCGTAAGGAACAAAACATAACCTAACATATAACTCTAACCGTGGATTTTATGCTTCTACATGCCATTTTACATTCTTTGAAAAACATACTTTTCCTAGTTAATTTGTGGTAACTTACTGGGATCTACACCACTGCCAAATATTCCCTCACAACAATTAAGCCAGATTTAGGGATAAGTAAGTTACTAAGTATTCATAGAACAAACAACTGCTTGAATTTATCATTAGCAATTTCAGCTTTTTTCAAATCTTACTTAATGGCAATTAGCTTAACATTTTCCTTCAACTCAATGCTACTCCTCATGCTACCCAATACGTCATTTGTAGCATCTAAAGGAACATTTTCTCCTTTACTACTTGACTAGAGAACATTTTCTACACCTTGAGGAGTAATTTGAAGCCTTGTTCCATTTATATCTAAAAGAAAACTCTAAGGTTCAAAATTCTCAAGCAGCCACAGACACGAGTCTCTATCTACTTTACCATAGTTTAAGTGCAAAAGGCCACCAAACCTTATCTCACCACAACATGTTTTTTCACATTACTAAAACATGAAATTACATTTGCCACATGTTTAGTGCAAGGAATAAAAAATCCAAATTAAGTACTAAAGAAAAAAGTTAAAATTCCAATTTAGTCGTTTTCAATACCTATTTAATCTTACCAACCTCACAGTACCCTTAAATTCTATCTTCTAACTCTTATACTTTATGAAGCTTTGTTTCTACTTTTCTTCATGTTCCCTCCTTACTTTTGAAGGAAGATCAGGCCACTTTTCAACTCTCTTGGTAAGTGTTTGAAAAAAAAAAAAAACATGATAAAAATCACCATAAAACTATCTTAAGCTATTCAGCATCTATAAAATATAACCTCACTAACCTTCCCCCTTAGTGGCTATCCATCCAACTTTAACTTCTTACTCTCATCCTGCTTGTGTAAAGAGAAACCAAGACAACAAAAACATTATGTTCCAATAACTATAGAAATATAAATAAAACAATTAAAAAAAAAAGGACTTCTTGAGTTGTACAAGTAATACATGTATTATGAGCCTCTAATGTCATATTTAAGGCAATCATACCTAAATTTAGGGCTTTAGAGAAAACTTATCTAATTGAGTTTAAACTTTACAATTAGGTCAGAAAAGTTAATAGAAGTAACCTAGTAAAGTTAGATTTTAAAAATAATTTTATAAAATCCCAATTTTAGCCTTAGAAATGCAATTATCCAGTATAGTACAAAACTCATCAAAACTCCTAAAACTGAGCATTGAAATATAACAAGGCACTAAAGGTAAATTATTTAAGCTATAAAAGTAAATAATATTGCATAAAGTAATACATGACATGCATATATACACTTACAAATATACCCAATACATATAATAAACCTACCTGTAAGTTAACCCCAAAAATTAAAAAAAAAAAGTACAAAATGACGGTAAATTCAAAAGGTTAATGAGAAAATATATCTTAAAAATTAATAACATGGGTAACACATGATTAAATGAATATGATTACTCATTATGTACAATAAGTTTATAGTATATATACCTGTATATTAACAAAACTACTAAATAATAACATATTATACATAAAATATCAAGATTTCACTAGAAAACTAACCAAATTCATCCAAAATAATTAGGAAAACTCTGGAAAAGCACCATAGAAACTCCAACAACAAACTTAGTGGAATCAAAAGTAAGAAATCTAAGAAAATGACAACTCTAACTTACAACTTTATTCAAATAATAAACGAATAAATTGCTAAATGACTAAAAAAAAATCCTAACTAACCATAACATATATCAATAAGACTCCAATCCTTATTTTAGACATTTTAGAACTTAGAACACTCAAAGGAAAATTCGGAAGAAATTTAGAAAAATAAAATAGAAAAATAGAGCAAGGACTGGTCCAATCTAGCTCTTAGTCCAAACCATGATCTACTGTTAAACCCCATTAGCCCCTAGCAAAGCCGTGCATGCCTTGGCCATCTAACATATCCTCACCAACCAATGATGGCCAAAGCTCTAATGAACACAAGGTTCAACTTTCTACCCTATTTTTCCTTAATTTTTGAAAAATAGTAAAATAGTCAGCAAAAATCTAAAAAAATTCATTCTCAGGTTATTTTCAAGATGTTTTCATGCTATGATATTATTTTTGTAAAATTTTGATTATTTTATATACTTCCTTAATAAAGGGTATTCTTCATCCGAATTTTCGATCAAAAAATAAATATATCAAATGATATTTTTTTTAGCTCAAAATTTTTATATAAGATCCCTATTACATCTAGTTTGATACTATTTCATACATATTTAGTATTTATTATATTTTTTACCATAAAAATGGCTAAAACTAGAATTTTTTTAAATAAATTGATTTTTATAAAAATAATTGATGAAATTGACATATAATGAATTCTAGACACTTTTAATAATATTGGGATATGTAGGAAATTATTTTATATAAAAATGATATTATTTGCTTAATTGATTGTAATTTAGGGGAAAAAATGTAATTTTTTGAATTTAGGTGATAAGCCCAATTATATGAAGCAAGTTACTATTTATATTACATATATTTTTTTGAGTTTACAAATTTTTTATTGGATTTGTTTGGTAATCCTAACTATTTATTAAGGATTTTCTTAATTAAATGGCTTAATTTACTAACCAGGACATACTTTTAGCAATATTAGACTAAAATATGTTAATTATTTGATTAAATCATAATTACATGTATTCCAAATAGACATGGTTACATAATGTTTTTGTTATATTTTATAACCTTATATGGCTGGATTAGATTATATACATGTTAGGGATTAAAAATATGTGTTTTATCATATTTTATTTGAAAATTTTGTAAAAATATAATTTAATTAGATAATATGATATTAACATGATATTACTTGCAACATGAATTTATACGTATGTTAGGATTAAAAATATTCTTTAGAAGTTATCTTTTAAAATAGAATATGTACTATGTATTATCAAGCTTATACGAATTCAACAATACTAATTTTGTTAAAATTATATAATTTTAGGTAATAAAAAAATATTTTTATAATATTACAGAAACTATCAGCCTACAACAACCTTTTCATAATTGAAATGTAATTTGGCCGATAAAATTTACATTTCGATACAATTGGAATGATATATTGTAAATGATAGTATAATTACGTATATTCATTAATATTAGCCAATTTAATATAACTTATACAATAAAAGTATCATAATTAAGTATGTATATAAATATAACTATATGTCCTCATGTATGAATAATATACTTTAAAAATATATATGTATGATATAACTTCATTAAAATAACTATCTAAATAGTATTTCAACCAAAATGTATGATAATACAAAGAGTTAGATAAAACCCCAACGTTTTCATAAATCTTATGAAAACTAAATTTAAGTTTTGGTATATATAGAATTTTCAAGTGAGTAAAATGCTGATGATAAAGACCTAGAGTGAGCATCAATACAAGTAAGTTAGGATTATGGCTTTACTGCCGGTTAGGATGCTATATTAAAGTATTCGAAAGCTTAAGAGTATATTATTTGTAGATATAACTTAGTTATTTTTACACATACAATGTGTGTGATTGATAATCTGCTTTGTGACAAGAGTTGAGATCTTTGGCATGTCACTTTGCTTGATTGCATATCGATGGTTAGTCTAAACTTGTTTTGTTACCCTTAAATGGAAATAAGAGAAATTTAACTACTAACTTAACTGGTCATGCACAACAACCCATTAAGGGAACGATCAAGTGTGTCAAACCAAATACCGACCCCCTTCAATGAAAATAGCAGAAACAGTCCTTTCCATACCCTTAGTTAAACTAGATGGTAGGAGAGAAGATCGCGGTAAGGTTGTGGCTGTAGTTCAAAGGTAGTCTAAGGAAGAGAATGTTCTCCATTGCATAAGCCTAGGTTTGGTTTGATTTAAGTCGTGTTGAAACTCCTTAATTTGGGTTAAAGCAAATGTAATTTCTCTAACCTCATAATGGTCCAAATAACATTATGCAATATATCGTATGATTGATTGACTACATTGCATTTCATGAAATTAATAACTTTATCCATGTTTGTATTGCACTCTTCTGTTTCCGTTTCACATACTAAGCTAGTTGTACTTACATCCCTATAGATTCTGTTGCAGGTATTAGCTAGATGTAAAGATGCAGTGTTACAACCAATCACAAGTTAGTATACGAAGGGTTGGGGAGCGAGAGGTTATTTAGAAGCTACTGAAACTTAATGGATTTTGATGTTTTGGTCTTTTACAAAAACTATCGTACATCAGTTGGGGCACTCAGTAGCCATATGACCAAAATCCTGATACTTAAAACATTTAATCTGGCTTGTCTTTCATCCTAATCCTTGACCCTGCTCATAAGTCCTCTTTGGTACTTTCTGGTGAGCAATGCAGTTCTTTTACTCAGACATGACTTCAGTCCTCCTACTAAGCTTAATATTGTATTGAACTTGGTTTCCAACAAAGGTAAGTCGACTCAATTGAGGTTGGCTACACCTATTCCTCCTTTGTTGCTCCACGTGCTAAGTAATCCTTATAGCTTCATCTAGAGTGATAAACTGTTGTAACTCCACTACATCCCTTATATTTGTCCTTAATCCAATTAAGAATCTAGATACTATTCGGGCTAAAGGCTCATTGACTTCACGTCTGATCATAAGTACCTGAAACTCTTGCACATACTCATCAACAATGCGGTTTTCTTACCTTAAAGCAAAAGTATCTTGTAAGTATGTGTCAGGTACAAATTTGGCTCTAAAGACCCCCTTCATTTCAAGCCAAGTACTAACCTCTCCATATCCATCTCATCTTCTCATGGCTTGAAAGTTTCCCCCCTACATCATAGCATAACCTGAGAATTCTACAGTAAAAGTTTTGACACAACATAGAAATCTCCAATTATTACTTGCTCTGTTTTCCATAGCTTAAAACAAAGTAAACTAAAGTATTACATAACAGCCACCACAATGGAACAAAACCACTACTCTTTCTACTCACTCAAACCTTCACAACTAATTTAAACATAACCTCAACAGCTACTTTACTACTCAACACACTTCAAACACAAATGATAACTAAAGTAGCAAAGCAATAATATAACACAACAGTAACTTACTTAAGTAAACCTTCACTCTAATACTAAGATGATATACCGTGCCAAGGAGAAACAAGGCTAGCCGTACCAAGGGATAGGTCCAACCTTACAGAAAGCTCAAAATGGGGATGGTATGCATAAAAACAAGCAAAACCCATGAGTGAATCCAAGGATATGATGCACCAAGGAACTCCATGGACTTATGAACCAAGTCGATATGACATAGGAGTTAGCTTAATAAGGTCACTTGTCATCTAGCCTTACTTAAGGGTTAAGATAAGAGTAAGTAAGCAAGCAAGCATACAACAAATGCTTACAAGGAGAAAACTTAATATATTTGATAATGTCAAGATATATGATATTACGGCCACAAAATACAAGGGTATTTATACCCAAAAATCTAAGACAACCTACTAAATATGGAAAAGACAAAAAAGGGTAATGCCTAAAATGAGTAAAGTACAAGGAATGCAAAAGGGTATAAAAGAGAAATTAAAAAAAAAAAAAATCAGATTCGGGTAGCAAGTTCCATTTGTAAGAGGCTTAGACACAAGGGCAATAGTTAGAGGCAAGCTTTTAACAAAAATAGACAAAGGAGTTCGGTCAAGCTAGTTGATGCCGAGTTGAGCTGTAGATTCTTTCAAGGTGGATTCAACTCAAATGTTCTCCAAGTAGCTCAGAACACGGTTGGTAGAGTTCTTGGATGAGTAAGCCAAGCTGTCAACTGAGTACTCCTCAAGTCAACATTTAGAGACAATTGATAGGCACTGGAGAGCTCGACTCGAAAATGGTAGTGGGTTGGTAGGTAGAAGCAACTTGAATTCTTCAAGTGTAAGTCAAGAAAGGAGAATGTACCTTACTAAGCTCTCGAGCCCTCATGTTCATGCTTTGGCTCAAGTCAGAGGTCCCATAGCTTGATTCCTATCACAAGGTTTCCATACCTTGAGTAGCGTCCTGGGTTTTAGGAAGTTGCTCTTTGTTATTGGTAGCCATTAGATAAGATTGACAACCGGCTCTAATACCACTTGATGTAGTGTATACCAAAAGTGATACGGTTCGACTTGGATGAACACATGATGTCCAGTATCGCATGAACTAAGGGAATGGGTCTAAACCTTAAGATAATCCGAAGGATAAATGATAGTCGAAGGTTAAGCAGGGGTCTCCATACACCGACAGTAGATATAATGCACCAATGCCTTATATGAGCTCAGGCCATACTTAATATGATGCACAAGTGTGGCCAAAAGTCACTCATCACTAGTCTACGCTCAATGGGCTAGATAAGAGTAGTCGAAAGTAAGCAAGATACACTTAGCTCATGCAAGAAGGAAAACATCTGAATGTTGATTGTATCAACTGTTGTAGCTATTACAATACAGAAGTATTTATATAACACAATTACGGTAAATCCTAGGTTAGTGTAAATTACAAAAGGATTCCTAGTTGATGCAAACTGTGACCAAGAATAGACAAGACTGGTCATTGGATGGGTCTAAGTTTGCAGAAAGCTCAAAAACGGTTAATGGGAAAAGTTACAAAAGGGGTAAAATGATGAATGAAATAGTAAGCAAAAACCTACAAACAGCTCTAGAAGATATGATGTACTAAAGAAACTTCCGAGGACTCACAACACAACTCGATATAATATACGAATTGGTCCAATGAGGTTACTCGCCACCTAACCCTGCTTAAGAGAAAGGATAAGAGTAATGCCGAGAGTAAACAAACAGTATTTACGCAAGAAAGAAAGTACTCAAGTTTATTAAAGGTAATCTAATGATGTTATAACTATAAGTACAGGGGTATTTATACTCACAAACTATAGCAACTTGCCCAAAAAGAAAAAGACAAAAAGGATATTTCTTAAAGGGGTAATGTACATGTTACAAAGGGCCAAAAATGAATATATAAGAAAAATAATCATTAGTGCTACAAATTCTACATGTGATACTGTACACGTGGTAAGGCAGCATTAAAGGGGTCATTAGGAGATGCGGACAAAAAGTATGGATGGATGCGCTTGTCCGAACAGAGATGGCTTAATCAGTTTGGATTCTCTCTCCCATCTTCTCAACAAGTATAATGCCAAGTGATTGGGCGACTCGGCAATAGAGAGTAATCGTCAACTCGACATGCCACAAAATGAAGGGTGATCATAAGGCGTGGCATTAGAAGTGACTTAGCAAGTAAGTATTCGGCCTCGGCAGGGGTTGGTTAGAACATGAGAATTCATCATGCCAACCCCTTTAGTCCTCAAGCTCGACTACGAGTTAAGGGTCTCGTAGCTTAATTCCCATCATTCCTTGTGGGTTGTTTTGGATTTGAGATCAAATTTGAATGGTATTCACTCAATCTTCTGTCAGGGTGATATGGACTAAGGTCAGCAATGTTAAAGGCATCAGAGACCCTAGTCCTTAGGTAGCTCTAACTTATAGGCATTGTCACTAATTTTCTAGAGGATTCTAAAAGGTCCTTTTGCTCTTACAAATAATTTGTTCTTCCTTTTGTTCGAGAACCACTCCTTGCTGAGGTGTAGCCATACTAAGTTTCCCGGTAGAAATTGTTTGGCTGACCAACCCTTGGTCTTTTCACTCATTTTTCTAGCATCCTGGTTGATGTGTCGAGTAACCTTGTCATAGATGTGTCGAAGGGATTATGCTCTAGTCGAGGTAATAAGGTCCTCTTGCATGAGTGCGGGCACAGGGGCATAGTCGAGGGGCAACTCGGGATTGAATTCATAGACCACTTCAAAGGGGGTCTACTTAGTGGTGTTATGTACAGTTTAGTTATAAGCAAACTCAACCATTAGCAAGCAGACGTCCTAATCAACCAAGTTCTTGTCGACTGCAGCTCAGAGCAGCGAACCCAAAGTACGATTAACCACTTCTATTTGGCCGTCAATTTAGGGGTGACAGGAGGTACTGAAGAGTAATTTGATTCCCAACCGACACCACAAGGTTCTTTAGAAATGGTTTAAGAACTTCAGGTCTCTATCAAAGACTACACTTCTCGGCATGTCGTGTATCCACACAATCTCCTATAAGAAAAGAGAAGCAATAGCCAAAGCGTCGTTAGTTTTAGTACAAGGCACAAAGTGTGCCATCTTACTAAACCAATCCACGACGACCATTATAAAATCTTTTCCTCAAGCAATTCTTGGTAGTTCGAGAACAAGTCCATGCTCAGTTCAATCCACGGCTTCGTCAAAACAGTAAGGGCATCACTTTCCCTTGTTTAGCTTGGCACTTGACCTTTTTGCAAACATCACAGCTTTCGACCACTCGGTGCACATCTCTTTACATTCTTGGCCAAAAGAATCAGCCATTCAATAGTTCACAGGTCCTTCTCTCTCCAAAGTGTCCAGAGAGTCCTCCACTGTGGGCTTCCCTAATTAATAATTCCAGTAAGGAACAAGTCAGCACGTACAATTTTCCCCATCGAAATAGATAACCTTCCTTTACGTAATACTCATCCACTGTCCTCCCATCCATGCATCGCAAAATTATTGGTCCAAAGTATGGATCTTTGAAGTGTTATTCTTCGATACTCACAAAACCAAACAGTCTGGTCTACAGTTCTAACAAGAGCACATACGTCCTCAAAAGAGCGTCTATAACTACATTACTCTTTCCTTGCTTGTATTTGATCGTAAAATTGAATCCCTCAAGGAATTCAATTCATCTTACCTGCCACTTGGTTTAACTTCGAAGATATTGCGGTGACTCATGATCAGTATATATGACAAATTCTCTTGACAGTAGATAATGCTTCCATACTTGCAGTGCGTAGATTAGTGCCAAGAGCTCTTTGTCATACACGGAGTAATTTAACTAGGGTCCTCGGAGCTCTTCACTGTGAAAGGCAATTGATTAGCCTTCCTATATCAGGACAATACTTATTCCAATGCCTAACGTATTGCACTCTAGCTAAAAAATTTTGTCATAGTTAAGTAGCACTAACACCAAAGCAAAGGTCAACCTCTTCTTAATCTCAGCGAAACTCCCCTCCTCCCTTTCTCCCCATTGGAAGTCGATGTTCTTCTTCATTAATTCAATAAGTGGCGCAGTGAAGGTGCTAAAGTTCTTGATGAACCTTTAATAAAATGAAGCCAGTCCATGAAAACTTCTCACATTGGCACAAGTAGTAGGGGTTGGCCACTCAAAAATTGCTTGGATCTTCTCATCATCGACTCCAAGCCTCCTCCACTAACTACATGACCCAATAATACCACTTCCTCTTGACAGAAGCAACATTTCTTCAAATTGCCAAATAGTCTCTTGGTATGAAGGATATCCAAGACTGTTATGATGTATTCATAATGACTGGGCATGTTGGTAGTGTAGATCAGGATGTCGTCAAAGTACACTACGACGTACTTCCCGATGAGATGTTTCAGCACATGGTTCATAAGTCTCATGAAAGTGCTTAGGCTATTTGACAAGCCGAAGGGCATGACTATCCATTTGTAAAGTCCATATCAAGTCTTGAATGCAATCTTCCACTCGTCTCCTAGTCTCATGGGGATTTGATGATAGTCAGACTTGAGATCAATCTTGCTAAAAATTTTGGCTCCACTCAATTCATCCAACATGTCTTCTAACCTAGGGATCAGATACCTGTATTTGATCATGATTTTGTTCACGGCTCGGCTGTTAACACACATTCATCAAGTTCCATTCTTCTTCAACACTAGAAGTACAAGTACAGCACAAGGGCTAAGACTCTCTCTTACATATCCTCTTTCCAGCAACTCATTGACTTGACATTAAAGCTCAAAAGCTTGCTCATGATTCATCCAATAAGCTGGCTTATTTAGCAATGCAATGTCGAGTACTAAATCAATGCAGTGCTTTATGCTTCAGGTCAGGGGCAACCCTTCTAGAAACTGTTCTAGGAACAGCTCAACATATTCATCCAACAGTCCTTCACCTCTTAGGGTAAATCATTCCACTTCGTCATTTCCAATAGTCGCCTAACCAATAGGAGGGTCGGCTCATTAGCATTAATGGCCTCTCGGAGCTCGGCTCTACTCATCACCAGAGCCTTCTTCAATCCACAAGCAAGTTTTGTCTGTAACTTGTGAACTTCTCTTGGTGACATTAAATTTAGCTTAATCTTCTGATCATCCTTCTTGAGCATATAGGTATTCTTCTAACCGCTATGGAAGACTCCCCTATCAAACAGCCATGATCTTCCTAGCAATACGTAAGACACGCACATGGGCAGTACGTCACAAAGAATCCGGTCGGAGTAATTGCCGGTAGTGATCAGTAGTAGTATTTGCCAAGTGACGTGTAATGCTCCCTTCTCACTCAACCAATGCAACTTATACGCCTTCGGGTGTGCAATAGTCGACCACCTCAATTTTGAAACGAGGTCGGCTGATGCCACATTGGTGTAGCTCCCACTATCTACAATGAAGGCATACGTTTGATCATTTATCTTGTAGGTGATATGAAATAAGTTCTCTCTTTGCTCCTCCTCTCGTAAGGGATCCACACTCATAGTGCGTTGGACAACCATGAGTAACTGGTCCAAGTCTTCAGCATACATGTCTTCCTCAATCAACTCTTTCTCAAGATTCTCACTTTCAGTAGGAACCTCCTCTTCGGGTTCCTCATCCGTACTCTCTATGTCTAACTTCGGGATGTCTCCCTTGATGACCATTGTCCTTCGGTTTGGGCATTAAGCAGCCATATGTCCAAACCCTTAAAACTTGAAGCACTTGATTTGGTTGGTCTTCCTACTAGACCCTTGCCCCTTCTCATGTATTTGAGTCAACACTACATCTTCAAGTCGACTTTTCTACTCAGCTTAATACTCAGCAAAGTCCAATGACTTGCCTGTCTAGGTTAACTAGTCAGCATTCTGGTTGTTACTTGGCTCCTTCTCTGCCTTTCTACTCATTGGGCAATCCTAACAGCTTCATCTATTATATCAAATCGTTGAAGCTCCACAATGTCTCGGATGTCTCCTCTTTGCCCATCGACAAAGCTTGAAACTGTTTAGGTAAGTGGTTCCTTCACTTCGCATCTTATCATCAGCATTTGAAATTCTTGAACATATTCATCAACAGTCCAGCATCCTTGTCTCAACTCCTAAAGTAGAGTGAAAGCATCTTAGAGATAAGTTTCCAGCATGAATTGGTTTCTAAGCACTCTCTTTATCTCAGGCCAGGTGTTAATCTCTCGGTACCCTTCTCTTCTTCTCATGGCCTAAAAATTCTTCCACTATATGGTGGCATATCTAAAGAATTCAACAACAACAGTCCTCACTTTCTCATAATCCTCATATTGATAATAATCAAATATACACTCCACCTTTTCTTCCCAATCCAAATACTCGTCAGCATTCCCAGATCCATTGAAACTTGGAATCCGAAGCTTCACATGGTCAAATGCTTTGGGGACTCGTACATGCTCCTCTTTAAAATACTCTTATTCCTCCCATCAAGCTCTCTCAGGTCTATCCTTTGCCTTACTAGTCTGCTAGCTCCTCCACCTCAAATTGGTCGAATTAGGTTCTGACCTCTAACAAGTTGAGCAGCTTGTAGAGTACTTTGCGTAGCCTTAGTGGGTCGGCAAGATAGGGCATGAACAACTCGAGTCAAACCGATCAAGAGGTTAGCTACCTCATCAAGTCTCTCATCAATACTTCTGGGAGTTCCTTGGGATTGTCGTCCATGGTAGACAACTCCACTGTCATCATCAACACTAACATTCATACTTGGATCTGTCATTTTTCCTCACATATTCAAATTCAAACAAACACTTCAGAAAGTGAATAGCTAACAACATAGTAGTTAAATGAACATAGTAATTTGCTCTGTCTCGTACATACAAAATAGAGTATAATAGAATTCAGGAAAAACTAACTACAACTCATACAAAACCTCTACTCTGATACCAAGATGATTGGAACATTGACCAAGAATAGACAAGGTTGATCGCTAGATAGGTCCAAGCTTGCAAAAAGCTCGAAAAGGGTTAATGGGGAAAGGTATGAAAGGGGTAAAATGACAAATGAAATAGTAAGCAAAAACCCATAAACAATTCCAGATAATATGATGCACCAAAGGAACTTCCGAGGACTCACGGCACAACTCGATATGATACACAAATTAGTCTAATGAGGTTACTCGCCACCTAACCTTGCTTAAGAGAAAGGATAAGAGTGATGCTGAGATTAAACAAGCAGTATTTACGCAAGGAAGAAAGTACTTAAGTGAATTGAAGGTAATCTGATGATGTTACAATTACAAGTACAAGGGTATTTATACCCGTAAACTAGGGCAACTTACCCAAAAAGGAAAAGACAAAAAGGACATTTCCTAAAGGGGCAATATACATATTACAAAGGGGCAACAATGAATATATAAGAAAAATAATCATTGGTGCTATAAATTCTACATGTGATACTGTACACGTGGTAAGGCAGCATTAGTGGGGTCGTTAAGAAATGTAGACAAAAAGTACGAAAGGATGGGCTTATCTAAGTAAGGATAGCTTAATCAATCTGAATTCTCTCTCTCGTCTTCTCAGCAAGGATAATGCCAAGTAATTGGGCGACTCGACAATAGAGAGTAATCGTTAACTCGACATGGTACAGAATGAAGGTTGATCATACGACACGGCATTAGAGGTGACTCAGCAAGTAAGTATTCGGCCTCGGGAGGGGTTGGTTGCAACATGAGGATTCGTCATGTCAGCCCCTTTAGTCCTCAAGCTCGACTACGGGTCAAGGGTCCCGTAGCTTAATTCCCATCACTACTCATAAAGGAAAAGGAATAATTTGCAAGTGTAATGTTGTAAACAAGCATAAAGAATATCTAGTTACAAAAAAGGATAGTATGACTATCAAGAAAATCAAGGCACGTATCAGCTATCCATTCTGTGGTCCCAATGATACTACTAACCAAGAAAAGCAAGTTCTAAATAGATCAAGCTAGGGTTAACAATTTGATAGCTTAGCAACTCAAATGTTTGGTGCTAGAAAAGGGTTAGTTTAGAAGGTAGCTCATTATATGGTCTACCTCAGGTGGTTGGCTCTAGATAGGTGTTAGCTCAGCATCAACATGTATTATTTCGGCGATATACTAATTTGATGCTTGGCCTTAGACAAATGTGTTGTGAAGGGGTTGGCCTGATATACAATTTAGTCACCTTGGTAGCTTCTTGAATGATGTGGAAAGCAAAGTAACTCAGCAAGTCGGACTAAGGAATGCACTACTCTTCTGAGTTCAACTCTCCTTAAATAGCTTAATGAACCATATGAATAAGTCCTCAAGCTTAGGTACATGTAATTAGTCTATGATCCCTATCATCCCCTCTGGGTTAGTTGAAATTTGGGATCAAATCTAGTTCAACTCTATGCTGCTCGTCTTCAAGGGTATGCTGGTGGAGGTTAGCAACGTTGAAGGAGTTTGAGACCCCATACTCTTCTGGTAGTTTAATCTTGTAGGCATTAGGATTGATCATTTCAAACACTTTGAATGGTCCATTAGCCTTAGGAGATAACTTGCTCTTCCTCAAGTGTAGAAACCATTCCTTACTGAGGTAGATACAGACCAAATTTCTTGGCCAAAATTCCGTGTTCTTCTATCCTTGGCCTCATCTCTTAAGCTTGGTAATAGCTTGGTTTAATAATTCTATGACCTTCTGGTGCATGGCTCTACTGACTTTGACTCTTTCTACAGCTGGCTAGTCATCATCTAGGCTTGGAAAGAGTGTTTGGTCCATTGGGAGCTTAGGGTTAAACACATAGGCAACTTCAAATGGTAATATGTTTATGATACTGTGGGTAGTCCTATTGTAGGTGAACTCTATGATCGTTAGGCACAAATCCCAACCAATTATTTTCTAACCAACGGTAACCCAGAGTAAAGTTCCTACTGTCTTATTGATAACCTCGATATGTCCATTCGTTTGTGGATGACAGGATGTGCTGTACAATAGCTTGGTTCCCATTCTACTCCATCACATTTTGCAAAAGTGGTTTATGAACTTTAGGTTCCAATATTAAACAATGGTTCTAAGCACTCCATGAACCTTGATTATTTCCTACAAGAAAAGAAAAGAGATAACTAAAGCGTCATTAGTTTTAAAGCAGGGCACAAAGTGTGTCATCTTACTGAATCAATCCATGACCACCGTAATGGAGTCCTTCCCTTAGGACATCTTCGGCAACCCTAACATAAAGTCCATACTCAGCTTGAACCAAGGTTTGGTCAGGATAAGCAATGGTAAATAATGTCCTTAATCAGCTTAGTTCTTCGCCTTTCTTCAAGTAGTACACCTTTCCAACACAGATCAAACATCTCTCTTCATTTTAGGCCTAAAGTATCTTGAGGATAATATCTCATGAGTTCAATGTTGGCCAAAGTGTCCAAATAAGCCTCTCACATGCACTTCGCGCACTAACGACTCTTTCATGGAACAAGTCGGGATACATAGTCTCCTCTTCCTAAATAAGTATCCATATTCCTAATGATAGTCATTAAGTGTTCGGCCTTCCTTACACTTAGCATATATGGGACCAAATTGTGGATCCCCAGCATACAAATCTTTTATTATAGAAAAACTAAGCAACCTAGTTTATAGCTCAATTAGGAGGAAATGTCATCTTAATAGGGTGTTAACCATTACATTGTTCTTCTCATTCTTATACTTTATGACATATGAAAATCCCTCCATGAACTCAACCCATTTGGCTTGTCTTCAAGACAACTTGGGTTAGCTCTTCAAAAATGTCAAAGATTCATGATTAGTGTAGATCACAAACTCTTTGGGTAGCAGATAGTACTGCCATACAGTTAAGGTTCAAGTCAAGGAGTAAAACTCCTTATTATAAACAGAGTAATTGAGTATAGCTCCTCTAAGCTTCTTACTGAAGTAAGCAATAGGTCGACCTTCCTATATCAACATGGCACTTATGCCTAGTATAGACACATCACACTCCACTTCAAATACTTTGTCAAAACTTAGTAGAGCTAAGACGGGCATTGTAGTTAGCTTGTTCTTCACCTCTTCAAAACTCCTCTACTCCTTCTCTCCCCATCTAAACTCAATAATCTTCTTTGACAATTTGGTGAGTAGGGCTACGATCGTACCGAAATTCCTTATAAATCTGCGATAGAATGATGCCAAGCTGTAGAAGCTCCTCACATTGGCCAGAGTGGTTGACATAGGCCATTCAGTGATTGCCCTTATCTTTTCATCATTGACTTGCATTCTACTTACAACAAACCCCAAGCAGATTACTTTAGGTCAACAAAAGTCACACTTCTTCATATTAGCATAGAGCCTTTCAGCTTAAAGTTTTGTAAAGACTGCTCAAAGATGCTCTTATTGAGTCTCTAAATTAAGGCTATACATTAGGATGTTATCGAAGTAAAACCACCACAAATTTTTCTATTAGTTCTTGGAACACATGATTCATTAGTTGCATTAATGTGATTCGTGTGTTCAATAGTCCAAATAGCATCACAAGCTACTCATATAATCAATGGCGAGTCTTAAATATGGTATTGCACGCATTGCCTTCTTGCGTTCGAATCTAATGGTATCCAGGTCTGAGGTCAATCTTAGAGAATAATCTAGCTCCATTCAACTCGTCCAGCATATCATCAAGCCTTGTTATGAGATACCTATACTTGATGGAAATGCGATTTATTACTCAGCTATCCATACACATCCTCCATGACCCATCTTTCTTAGGTACCAACAGGGCTAAAACAACACAAGGACTAAGGGATTCTCATACATACCCTTTCTTCATCTACCTATGTCTATAGCTCGGTAGCCTGGTCAAGATTCAACCTATAATTAAGCTATATGGGCAATGTAACTCTTGGCTACAAGTCAATTGCATGTTCAATGCCTCAGATGGGAGGCAGACCTTCCGATAGCTCAATTAGGAACAGGTTAGCAAATTTATCCAATAGGGTTTTCACCTTGGCAAGCAACATCCCCTCCTCAATTCTCCTCATCCCCAGTAATCTTCAGACTAGAAGATAGGTCGACTCTTCAAACTTCATCGCTTTCTTCAACTTAGATCGAGTCATCACCAAAGCTTCTTTCTTCAGGACTTAGCTCAATTGAGCCTGCATGATTTTAACTTGTTTGACAATCATAAGGCTCAACTTTACTTTCCTATCCTCATGCTCCAAGGAACATGTATTCTTCCTTCCTTTCATATATCATGGTTCAATCAAACATCCATGGTCATCTAAGCAAAATATAAGCTACACTCATGGGCAATACATTACAGAGCACTTCATCTCAATAGCTTCCAATACAAATCAACAGAGCCACTTGGTTGTTTACTTACGAGGCTCCCTTATTACTAAGTTAGTGCAGCTTATAAGGTTTAAGGTAAGGCTTGATTAGCAACTTCAATTGCTGGACCATGAAAGCAGAGGCTACATTAGTGCAACTCTCATTATCAACAATCAAGGCACACAGTAACCCATTCACCTTGCATCCAATGTAGAATAGATTCTCTCGTTGTTCGCCCTCGTATACAAGACTTATACTCATTGTTCTTCTCAACACTAGGGTAGCAGGCATAAAGTTGCCTTCCTTACTATAAATGACTTTCTCCTCCTCGAACAATTCAATCTATCTGACCTCTTTTGGGTCTTCCACTTCCTCATCAGTACTGTCTACCTCAATAGCTAACACCTCACCTCGAATCACCATAGTTCTTCTATTCAGACATTAGGCAGCCATGTATTCAAATCCTTATCATTTGAAGCATTTGATCTCACTGGTCTTTCTTCCTGAGCTTTAGCCCTTCTCAAGCTTCCTCAAGATCTCCTTCTCTTCTACTTGGGTAGTTTGAGTAAGTCGGGTCTCAACAACCGTACTTGACTCCAATTACATAGGTCTATACGGAACAGGTCGACTAGTAATAAGTTGGTTGACAGGAGGTCAGAATCTTTCCATTTAAAGCCTTTCAATCCTCTAGGTATCTCGGATAACGTCATCAAGCAAACCAATATCCATGGTCTCTAAAATATCTCTAATCTCATTCTTTAACCCACTAACAAATTGAGACACAATTCGGTCTTCAAGCTCAACAACTTCACATTGGATTATCAACATCTGGAATTCCTTCACATCAACACTCGATCCACCTTATCTCAACTCTTGTAACCAAACGCATCCTACAAATAGTAGCTGGGAACAAATCTTCTCTTCATGACTCTCTTCATTTCATCCCAACTCCTAACTTTACATTCTCCTTCTCTTCTACGTATAGCTTGCATGTTCTTCTACGTATAGCTTGCATGTTCTTCCACTAGAAGGCAACATAACCAGTCAATTCTAACACAGCAAGTCTAACCTTATCATTTTTAGGTACCTCATGGCATTCAAATTGCTTCTCAATCTTATCTACCCAATCAAAGTAGTCTTTGGCATCACTACTACTAGAAAAGCTAGGGATATGTATTCTCAACCCTTCCACTTTAGAAGCTTAGACGTTCCTCTCCTTAGGTTTGTAATATTCTTCTAATTCATCACTCACTTCCTCATCCTCCTTTTCGATCTTCTCTAATGCTAGTCTGCATCCAGCAACTCAACCTACTCCTCCAGCTTGAAGTGGTGGAACTAGGGTATTAGCTCAACTAAACTGACCAATGCCTCTCTCAAGCTATTCACATCCTCTATATGGATCATTTCTAGCTTGCCTATCTTCATTTATGGCAGTCACTAGACTAACCACCCAGTTTATAAGTCAATCTAGTTTGTCATCTATAGATTAGGGTGTAGAACTCTTTGTTAACCTTAGCCATTTCAAGCACCACTCTCTTGATTACCAATAACTCTTTGTACACTAGAATCAGACATTATTGTCTATTTTCACGAGATTAACAGCCGGTATACTATTCAAAGCTTCTTACATGAAACAAGGATAAATTAACACCAAATACACCAATAGCTAATACAACCAGCACATGATAAAACAAATATACACTCGTACTCTATTTTACGTACACGAAACAGAGAAAGACATAGCATAGAATTCTTCAACACTACTTACCTTTCAAACTCCTATGGAAACCGCAGAACATCTAACATACATGTACGAAATCAATAACAAGTTACTCTAAGAATAAAGTAATAGAAATTAGCTTTGAACATAGCCTGGCTCTGATACCAAGATGATATGAGCTGATGTGGATGAAAACACAACATCCAGTATCGCACAAACTAAGGGAATGGGTTCAAACCTCGAGATGGTCAAAAGGATAAATGATAGTTTAAGGTTAAGTAGGGATCTTTGTACACTGACGATGAATATGATGGACCAACGCCTCACACAAACTTAGGTCGCACTTGATATGACGCATAAGTATGGTCGAAGGTCACTCGCCACTAGTCTACGCTCAATATGCTAGATAAAAGTAGTTAAGAGTAAGCAAGATACACTTAGCTCATACAAGAAGAAAAATATCTGAATGTTGATTATATTGACCATTACGGCTATTACAATACAGAAGTATTTATATAACACAATTAGGGTAAATCCTGGTTAGCATAAATTACAAAAAGGATTCCCACTAGTAAAGGAAAAGGAATAATTTACAAGGGTAATGCTGTAAACAAGCATAAAGAATATCCAATTACAAAAAAGGACAATATGATTATTAGGAAAATCAAGGCGCATGTCAGCTATCCATCATGTGGTCCCAATGACACTGCTAGCCAAACAGAGCAAGTTTTGAATAAATCAAGCTAAGGTCAGCAATTTGATAGCTTGGCAGCTCAAATGTTTGGTGCTAGAAAAGGGTTAATTCAAAAGGTAGCTCATTGTATAGTCTACCTCAGGCGGTTAGCTTTGAATAGGTGTCATCTTGACATCAGCACGTATTATTTCAACAGTATACTAATTTGATGCTTGGCCTTTCTCACAACCTGAGGGTTAGCCTAGTCGTGGCAGGCATCACATATTGTACAAAGGACCATAGATTGGTCACCCTTCCAGTTGATAACTCTTCATGCAACATACAAGGCTACGACTGCAACGTATAACTAAATATAGTTATATTGACATGAATTTCTTAATATAACTACAATACATATTGGAAATACACTAAGTCTTTAAAGTACTATTGTATAAACTAGCAAATATATTAAATAACACATAATATCATATAATAAGTCTCCTCTTAAGAGTTTGCAACAGTAATAGTAATACTCTCTCAACTCTCTACTTGAACTTACACTAACCCAAAAGCTTCCCATTGACCTCGAGTATCCCATGGTTAGGTATAACAAAGAGATCCTCTTGCAAAAGTAATCAATAGGGGTATAAGTTAAAAAGCTTAGTGAATTATCCCTCAACCATACAACAAATAAGTTATTAAACAGTTAATTTTCAAACATATAAATGCATGAACACATAGAATGCCATACAAATACATGCGAGTCACTAGGTATTACGTGTAACCCAGATTTAACGCCCTCCGAAATCAGGCTTAGAGTATACATGACACTAATTAGATCCAAATATCATCCCTAAACTTTTACAACTACAGAACTCCGCATTTCGTATCAAAAAATAAATGGTACATCCATTTTCAATTTTAATTAAAACTAAGTTACAAGTATGATTATACGTGAGCTCCCGTAGTTGATACTCATCTCTAAACAAAGGCCTCTAGACTCAACCTTTAACTAGGCAGTTGGTGCCTCAAACACCTAGTAATCCCATAGGCTAAGGTAAAGTTATATCGTACGTATGCATTGTACTAAAACACTATAATCATCATTTATCAACCCCCATTTAGCCTCTTGTTACCCTCATATAATATGACGGCCAAAATTACTTATGTAATATATGTTTATGCATGTTCCGATTTAATTTAATCATGTCTAATATAATTAAGTCCAATTATCATATGACCAATTAGAATCACAAACAGATCAATTCTTATTAGATCTACTACATAAGAAATAGTGCATTATCATACTTTAAAGTAATTTCACAACTTATCAAATAATATCACACGCATGCATTACCTAGCCCCATACATTGTCAAATTATTAATAACAGTTAATATTCACTAACTATAAGCACAAACATATATGAAATCATTAGGAGTACTTACTCGGCCACGATAGTAGTCAAGGATCGTAATAATTTACTAATAGATTGGTATCTATACTAAGATCACTTAACATTTAGAGAATGCGAAAAGTGATAAGTGTTTGAGTGAAATAACTAAACTATTCATATATTTAGTACTAACTAGATAAATTAGATACCTATTCATATAAAATCTCTGGTTTGCGCATTTTCGTCAATCATGTAAAATTTTTTCACTCTAGTTTCTATTTTTATGAACTTATAATCGATTTTTATTGTTTTCGAATATATTTTCACATAATAGAGTC
This sequence comes from Lumnitzera littorea, assembly GCA_024138015.1. Lineage (NCBI taxonomy): Eukaryota > Viridiplantae > Streptophyta > Magnoliopsida > Myrtales > Combretaceae > Lumnitzera > Lumnitzera littorea. The sequence continues at coordinate 39,646,680 of JAMXBB010000010.1, forward strand.
CATTTTGGATGTTATAACCTGCGTTTTTCATGATAATCTAAAAATATTATTAATTTTATTATTTTGACTTAAATATTTATAAATTATTATTTTGAGCTTTTCTTTATAGATTTATGATTTAATAAATATCTAAATTTTATATTTTTGTAATTTTATTATTTTTAAGTCCATTTAATAAAAATTTACTTATTATACTATTTTTAAGGTCAAATACTAATTTATTTCACTTTTTGTTACTTTAGTAATTTCCTAATAAATTAATTATTTTATTGTTATTATTAATTACGAATTTAATTAAAAATATAAAATGCTGACTTGGCAACTTCTTGGTTTTCCACATGTCATTTTATGGAATTTTCATATTTTTCTAATTTTTCCTATTTTGTAACTTTACTTAATATTTATTCATAATATATATATCTATTATTATAATTTATTAAATTTTATAAATTAATCCATTTTCTTTTCTTCAAGGCTCACGGCATGTATATATATATCTTCTATTACTTTATTTAATAATTTAGTATTTTAATGTATTGTACATCTACTATTTAGGTATATATATGTACTTATACTATACTATACTATACTATACTACTAGTATACATATCTTTAGACCTATACACACACTTGTATACTTATGTTTCCTTATCTTATTTATACATATGTACATATGTAAATTCATAATATATCTAGCATATAGGTGTAGTAACTTAATTATACTATTTACTATATATATATATATGTACTATATATATATAATTATGCACTATACATATACATATAGTTGATCACATATACATATGTATATGTATATATATATAAGGAAATGAAAATAAATACTCATAATACTATATACACGTATATATACATATATTTTTGTATACAATATATTTACATAATCAACAATAGCATATATGTACATATAATTATATACCTAAATATTTATATACATATATGAACACATGTACATAAGAAAATACTAACTTTATATATCATCTAAATACATGTATAAATGGTTTTATTATAAGGAAAAGAAAATACAAATGAACTATATTACATCTTCCTAAAATACATGTAATTTCTCAAAATATACATATATAACCAAAGTATATGTAAAATAATAAAATAAATACATTAAAATTACTACTTAATTACTTCTTTTATGCCTTGCAAAATGGATGAATCAAAAGCTTTCTTCGTTTTACTCCACTTGTAGAATCAAAATGAAAGAAAACAAAAGAAGAAAATTAAGAAATGAGGGAAGGGCCGTTCACGGTTTTGGAGGAGGGAGATATGTGTGTTTTACTTTGTGTTAGTTAAGTAAATTACAAAGGAATTACAGCTAGCTAAAAAGGTAAGGTAGAAAAGTCAAAAGTAAAAAAAAAAAAAAATTATGAGATGAGCTAATGAATGAGGAAAGCTTGATTAGATTTAGGCTTTATCTTTTCCTCTTAGTTTTAAGCCACTCAATTTGATCACTTGGGGTGCCAAATTTGATTCCAGAAGTAAAAATGTGGAAGATGAAAAAAAATAAGGAAGAAAAGGAAAAAAAAGGGGGGGAAAGAAAAAGAAAACTAAGAATTATGGAATTAACTTTTCTAAATGTAAAATTATAGAATTAATAATAATTATGAAATAATATTCATAATTTTATAAATTTTATTAATTAAATTGTTACTCACTACGTTTATAAATATTTGAAAGTTATCTCAACTCATTCATTAAAGATTTTATGCAATTACTCGTGTTAGTCAATAATCATATTCGATTAGAGTTTTAATACTTTTAGGGTACATTTACAAATTTTATAAGTCTAGGTTTACAGTTTTAGTATTTTTGTCAAGTTCAAGTTCAATTTTCAATATTTACGCATAAATAGGGTTTAGAGTTCTTATATGCAATTAAGGTTTCAATCAAGACTCTGAGGTTTTTCTTACTCATAATATATTCAAATTTATAATTTAATAAAATTTTTAACTTATTTAGTGTTATCGATCCATGAAGTTATTTAGGGCACTCGGGTTTAATTTAGGGTTTAGACCAAAACTTTACAGGGTTTATAGCCTTGGACAGATGTGTTGTAGAGGGATTGGCTCTATACATGGTTCAATCACTTCGGCAACTTTTTAAATGATGTGGAGAGCAAAGTAACTTGGCAGGTCAGACTAGGGAATGCACTACTTTTCTAAGTTCAACTCTCCTCCGACAGCTTGGCGAACCATATAAGCAAGTCCTTGAGCTTGGGAGCGCATCATTGTTCTGTAATCCCTATCAGAAAGGAATTTGTAGGAAATTGAAAGTTCTCTTTATTTCTCCAAAAGAATGATCACAATGATCAAAAAAAGACAAAAAGGAAAAAGGAATACACACACACACATATAAGGCAATTAAAAGAATTTCTAATAAATCTTAAAATTTTCAAAGGCCCATTATAAAACTTAAAGTCTATTTTTCAGGTCCAAAATAACCTCAATTGGCTTACCAATTACTTTCATATAGTGCTTGAAAATCCGTTTTCAAAAACATATTATAATAAGAAAAATTCTTCTTAAATCAAAAGTTATGCCTTTTTTTTCTGTAACAACTAACTTAATTTTGGCCCCCGTTTTATTATTCTTTCTCGCCCACACTAAGTCTACTTTGTGTAAGTAAAATATGTTGTTAAGGATGTTTAAAAATTTTTATTGAAGCTTAAAAAGGAAAGCTTTAAGAAACCTTAGAGGTCAATTGGGCCATTCCATCCAAAATTATCCTCGTATCTAAAGCAATTGGTCTATTAAGCACAAGGAGAGAGAGAGAGAGAGAGAGAGAGAGAGAATGACATACCTTAGTGAACTATAGGTGGTATGACCTAGATGATAGGAACATCAGACCAAAGTACATGGATGTGGAAGGGCAATTAGGGCTCCCATAGGGTAAAAACTGCATATCTAGCTAAGCTTCTCTAAGGGTTACCTAAAGTACTTTGCAACAAAATCTTACAAACAATGGATCTTATTATGATTGCTACTATGTTACCAAAGGTACAAGATTAGTATTGATATTAATAAATATCAAACTTAATTAGAGTCCTTTTGTACAAACAATGCTTTACGGTGCATCTCAATACAAATTTGTGCTTTAGGCTACTATTTTACCTTAAAAATCGATGGCCCATATGCTATAGTAGGTTCTTGGACGGTTATTATGATAGTGTCATAACATCATGCTTCTAAGGAGGAACAATGTAATTGGGACTATGTAACAGAAACTATTTTTTAAAGTTTAATACGTTTCGATGGGAAACTTTATGTATGTATATGTGTATATATTTGACTTGGAAAATGTTATTGATAAATATAAATTTTCAAACAATATGAGCAAATTGAAAACAAATCATTTAACTTAAAAGTCAATTTTTAAAGATAAACTCATGTCTACAGTTTTATACATATATAAATGATATAGACATATATTAAAAACTAACCTCATTTTTAAGTTGATATTGTGGTTTAACTGTGTTATTTTAAATTATTATTTTCCATATTCAATTAAAAATTCATATTGATTGCATCATTTTTTTTTGGTGATTACTGATTGCATCACTATAATTCATTTTATTATATTTTTTTTTTTCAAAAAAGAAGTTGCATTGCTTAGATTTTGGATATAGAAAACCATAATATATTAAAATTATAAAATTAAAGCAAATTCGTGGTTATGAAAGATATCTTAATAGTGTTTGGAGAATGGAAATCTAGGAAATATTGTGTCTAGCAATAGCTATTCTAAAAATGGAAAGCAATAGGATGAATTATATGGATATGAGTGGATTTGTTTCTTTTTAGAATGCTCTCTTTCTCTTGTAACTTAGGGAGAAATCAAAAGAAATGAATTGAAGGATTATAAAATGACAAAAATAATCGTAAAATGATAGACAAAAAGAAAAATGAGGAAATATGTGAAGAATAATTTAGTCTACTTATTATCTTATTTTTCTTTATTTCATTTCCTTAAACTAACCAGACATGAGAAAAAATAAATATTTTCTCCTATTTCCATCAGTTTCCACTCTTTAAATAGTTACCAAGCATAGTGTATAAACCTTGTAAATTTGGCTTTTTGAGTATAGAGTTGACTCAAGTATTGTAAGTAATTTCCCTAAAGCAATAAAACTAATAAATTTAAAACTAATTAAAATTTTAAATTTGAAACCTAAAATGAATATGAAAAACCTTAATTTAATAATCGAAACCCCAATTGTATATAAAAACCCTTAAACCCTATGTACGTGTAAATATAAGAGATTAAACCTGAATTTGATAAAAACCCTAAAACCATAAACTTAAAATTATAAAATGTATAAATTTACCACAATAGTAATAAAACCCTAATTAGATACAATTACCGATTAACACGCGTAATCGCATAAACTCGTTAACAAATAAATGAAGATAACTCTCAAATATTTATTAACGTAAAGAGTAATAAATTAATTAACAAAATTAATAACATTATGAATGTTATTTTGTGATTATTTTGCAATTCTATATTTGTATATATGTGTGCTAGTTTTGTATTGATTTAATTATTTTGAGTTAATTTTATTATATATCTCATGTTTATGTATTAAGGGGTATACAATAATTTTATATTTCATATTTCCTTCCATAATTACATTGTAAATTATCTCAAATACCATGTAAAAGTTGAACAAACTTTTAGAAAAGTCAACTTAATAATTTTATAATTTTGCTTTTCCTTTTTCCTTTTTCCTTTTTCTTCCCTTTCTTTTTTATTTTCCTCCTCTACTTTTTCTTGCAAAAGTTTTGGCTACCATATGTCTAAGATTTTTGTCCCATGTTAAAAACAAATGATTAGAGAAAAGAATGACAATTACCAATTTTTTTTTTCCTTTTCCTTTCTCCAAAAACTAGCCACATAACCCCCACCATGACATCATCATTTCCTTTCACTTTCTTAAAAGTTAAACAAAAGATTAAATCCCATTTCTTTTTCCTTTTGAACACCAAAATATTCCCTTCTCTTTTCCCTTCCATTCCTTTGGTTTTCTCATTTTTTTTTTCAACAATTTTCAAGAAGGAAAAGAAAGGCTTTTGCATTCCACAAGTTTTAAGATAAAAAGAGTAATGAATTAGTGTTTATGTTGTGTTTAATTTGTTATGTAATATTAATTTATGTGTATACTTTGTTATATATGTATTTTGTATAGTTTTATGTATTTTAAGAGTATGTAATAGGGATTATATTTATTTTACTATCTTTGTAATGGTACTCTATATACATGTATTGAAATTATATGTATAAGTTATTCTTTTCATGTATATGTGTTTATATGTGTATATGTCTAACTATATATAAGTATATGTACACATATGTTATGTTTATCTATGTAAAAGGTACATATCAAAATATATACGATACTAGTACATACATATTGTACTTAGTATACTTAAGTTATTATACATATATGTAAAGTTTAGTTTGAGTTATATAAATAAATACGTACAAATAAAGTAAGAAACCATAAGTATAAATATACGTATAGCATTAGTTAGTATAAGTATATGTATATGTCTAAATAATACATGCATAAATATACTAAAATACTAAATTCCTAAATAAGATAATATATGTATATATATATATATATATTCTTGTACAAGTGAGGTCATGACCTTAAAGGAGAAATATATAATTAATTTCCAAAATTTAATAAATTATAATAGTATATATATGCATATAATACAATTAATATTACAAAATTGAAAAATACAAAAATTAAAAGAATTCATAAAATGATACATGGCCCAATGAAGAACTGACATGTCATCCCTTACAATTATTCAATAAAATCCATAAATTATAAAAATAATAAGAAAATAATAATTAATTAAATAGAAAATTATAAATACAAGACAAAGTTATTTAAATAGGAACTTAACCTTAAAATAGTGAAATAAATAAATAATTATAACATAGACTCAAAAATAAGAAAAATTCAAAAATATAAAACCTAGAAATTAATTAAATCATAAATTAATAAGGAAAAGCTTAAAATGACAATTTAAAAATATTTAGGCAAAAATAATAAAATTCGTGACATTTCTAACTCACAATGAAAAATACTGGTTATAACGTCCAAAACAGAACCTGCTACATGAAAATGCTCTCCAAAATAATGAAAATTGATTATAAGTTTATAAAAATCGGAGTTAAAAAGAAAAAATTATACACGATTTAAGATTTTGGAAAAACTAAGGGATATAAGTAAATTGATTAAAGTATTAGAACGGTATGGTTTTGTAAATAATTAATTAGGATAAAACCGCAACTAAATGAAAAAATATTCAAACGCAATTATTTACAAGTGTATGTTTATAATTTCCTACAAAGGGAAATCTATAAACACATTATAAAGTGTGAATAAGATATAATCAAAAGATACAAAATTCTTCAAAATGTCACAGTGTTATACATACATACGTATTTAAAAATCAAAGCGTTTCGAAGAAGATATGCTTACATATGTAATAACAATATATGCTAATATAAAATAGTAATGATAATAATAATAATAATAATAATAATATAGAATCATGCACTTATAGGAAATAAAATAAATATAAGTATACATATGCGCATAATATAACCCTAGAATAATACTGCAATATGACAAAGCTAAAGTTTTAGTCATTTAAATATACGATTTCAACATTTCCACTTAACTCTATTACTTTATCTAACTTGTCCTAGTAGTTTACTATTTATCCTACTATACATAAAAATTATAGTTAAATTATAATATAACAATATACTAATATAAAACTTATGAAAAGTGAGAAAAATCTGAACTCGTATAATATTTATTAAGTTGTAAGTTATTACTTATATGATAAAATAATATTTCCTAATCATCACAATAAATAAGTTAAATCATGTGAAATAACATTGAAAATTTTAATCAAACTTTATCACTACTATAAGAATGTAAACATAAAAGGTAAAAAGAAAAAGCTATGTGCGATTTAACACTTAAACGGAAAACAGGGATCATAAGATAGATAGCAAGCTGATTAGACCATTTAGCATCACATCTTGATACTCATTAGATTTCTTTTATTTCTATTTATCAAGAGATATTAATCAGGAGGACAAGCTATATGTTGATTACTAGGATTCATATCGACTTTGTCAAGTGAGGACTCCCGATAACTCTATATTTATTTTGTACTTGTAGTGATTTTATATATTAATAAATTGATGATTAAGGTTCGAGAATATACATATGATTGAATACTATTTGCTTGTTGTGCAAAATGTAGTTAAATATAGTAATTGAAGAATCGATTGTATGATTGTTCTTTACATGATTTGAATGGTTTGTTGACATTAGTTGATCACCTAATAAATACACTTAATCATATTCGACTTATCCTAAATTAAATGAATCATGCATAAGTATGAACATTAGATATAATGTTTCAGCTGTCAACTCATACAAATAGTAATGAAAGGCCTTATAGAGATGGGATTCTTACATGATTTTATTAGTATAATGTAGAAGCACTTATACAATAAGACCTTACCTTTGGCTCGCGAGTTTACCTAGCACTGGAGATATTAATCATAGGTGGTTGGGGGTTAAGTCTAGAGACCACCACTTAAGGCGTAAGTGTGGACTACAAGGGCCACCTCACCACTAGACTTAGGAATTTAGATACTACTAGATTTTAGAAATAGAAACATATTTCGTGAAATATGGAATTTCTATATATGGTTAAAAACCCAAGTACTAGAACTCGATTGTAATCGATATCGATGAATCTCCAACCTTTATTTCGAAGAGCGTTAAATCTAATATTATATGCAACACCAGTCAACTACATATATTGTTTGACAAACTATTTGTTCACACATTCATATAATTGTTAATAAATTGTTTGATAACTTACTTACTGATAAAGTAGGAAGGATATCTCACTAAGCTCGTATAGCTTACTCTTTAATAGTTTTCTTTTGCAGGTTGATAGATAATTAGGCAAGGGATAAGAGTCGAGCATTGAGTACTAATGTTGAGATGTCTTAGAAGATAGATTCTGAAGATAGATTATATGGTTGATTTGAAACATTACATGTAATGACTATTCTTATATTTAGATTTTGTAACTTCGGTAAATTTAAATTTTAGAACTTTACTATCTGATTTTATTATTTAGTAGGAGATACCAATTTTCTACAGTTTAAAGGAACTGTAAAATATTAGATATCCATAGTTATTTATATATTACAATAAGTTAATAAATTAAAAATCGAAAATCCTAATGATTAATTAATTAGAATCTTGTAATCTCTAACTTGTAAGGTGGTTTTCGTATTATGGGTATACACGTAATATAAAAATTTTAGACAATCCTACTGGACCTCCCTTAGAGTCATGACGTGGTGTAAAAGAACCTTAACTTCTACAAGATATAAGATCACAAATTTAGAAAACCACTAAACATATAGAATCATGTTAAGACTCCTATGTATATTTTGATGATAACAAATCTTATTATATTTATAAATGAGTTTATTAATTGTAGAATTAAATTTTAAAGATGATGCAATGAATGTAGATGGTGGAGAACTTTTGTGAAAACTAATACAAAATTAGGATAATAACACATGAGACAATATTTTTCAAAATTAAGTTGGTTAACTAATCTAATTAAGACCTACCTTCACTAATCAGATACCTAAATTTTTGCAATTTGTATAAACCAAAGTTGTTCATCTTAACTACACATACCAGAACATTTCCATTCAATGCAACATTGTGAAGACTACTACATGGTAGCAAGTATGCGTATTCAATAATTAAGAGAAAAATAAAAAGGTGAAATATTAGTCATAGTGTTCTATTTTAGTAATATTCAACTTAGATATAAATTATTGCAACATTCAATTATGATTCCTTATGTAATTTAAAAAATACATGCAAATTAATTCATATTCAACATGTCATCTTCTTTAGACATGACAATGATAGTGTAAAGGACTCTTTCATGTGCGACAAATACGGTAGTCGAAATCAACAAGAAATTAGACATCAAATAAATTTAATGGTCCAAATAGTTGTTCTTAAGTAAAGGGAAAAAGAAAAAGGCCACAATACCTTTTCTTATATTTGGCAACACGTAGAATGCTAAAGTTGATGGCATATACTTTGAAGGAACTTTAAATATAGGATTGAACCTTTAATTAGATTAAATAGATGATTGATGCTACGCAAAGTAATTCAAATAAAGTATTTTGTTACTATCACGGTCTCAAACTCAAGAATGCCACAAACTATTACCTGCTCTTATTAGTCTATTAACATGTCAAGTTAAACAAGTAAGTAAAATCTCTAGAAATCTTAGTAAAAGTCTCTAGATATTCCTATACAATTTATTTCTCCAATTTAATTCATCATAACATCTATATAAATCTGTTAAATGCTTGAGCAATAAATACTTATTATAAATAACAATCATCTCTATTCTAACTCAAGAGTCAACCCTATAATCGTAATCTTAATCACCGCTCCTCATCTTGGTGGTCTTAGTAAAAGTCTTCTAACTTAATGATTTCTATAATCTCATAACAAATACCCACATCTGAAAAATAATGTGGAAGTTAAAGCCTAGTAAGGAAACCCACAATCTAACATGCATGTCATGCATCGCACACAAATTTTAGATACATTAATGCAACATAATACAAATATCAAACAGCTCATTTATACCCATTCTTTATTAGCGAGCAAACAGCATAGCTTGAAATCATTTACAACTAATCCCAGACTTGGAGTAACTCATGACTCTACTTCACAGTTCTTAGATCGGGACACTGGTACTACATCCCCTAAATGCCACCTTACCTACTTGGTTCTAGGACACCAGTAATACAACTCCCAAACATTAACCCATTATACCTTAAACCATTTTAAAGAAGACTCCATAAGGGACAACGTGTTCCAAGGATCATTAAAGTGCCTCCTAGATCATAGTCCTTTAAATTAAATTCACTAGTTTACACTCGTGTTCTTAACTGTTATTACAAGTCTACGGCTAGGTCCATGACTGTAGTTATAGGCCATGATCCTCTTGACCTTATTTTTTTTCTCTTCACACATTATCCAAAATTTACGATGAAGGGTCCATGGGTAAGACTACGACTGTAGTCCTTACCTATGCTCCTCTTGTTCAACAACTCTCTTCTCTTTTTCAACTCCAATCTCTATAATCTATTCCAGTTCAATCATAACTTATCCAATACTCTAAATATTCTCTAGTTTTGATCTTTCTTATCAATTAAACACAACAGAGCAATTAAGTGTATTCCCAAACTTGAGATTGAAGCAACAATAACAACAAAGATAACAATGTACCTTGTCTATCACTCTTACCGCAAAGACAAGATATGAAACCCCTTAAATCAAATCACAATTCATGATTCTGCACATGTAATAACCGAAATCAATCACAATTTCTTCTTATTGATGTAATGTTAAACAATACCTTACCAATTTAAGGTTTTGCACAACTTCACGACTTCTACACTTCTTTTCCCAAAACCAATATTCCTATAACCTATAATGCCTTCTAAGATTTATATGGGATTTTAGTTCATCAAATTGAATGATAAGAATTTCTTTGTACACCTTACTCTCACTTTTGCTAGAGTTTTGGAGAGAGTTCTACAAAAAGATAATGACAAGATGAGACCCTAAGTTAAAATAAGTCCCTTTTATACTCAAGCATAGAATGACCACCTTACCCCTCTTATAAAAAGCTTATTACTCATTATTAGCCCGACCATTACTTCCTTATTTTCCTTTATTATTATTTTAATTTTCATAGGTTTTATATACTTCTCCCCTTTAAAGAGCTTTCTTCCTAGAAAGGTTCTTATCTCCCGAACCTCCAATTTTGATTACTCTATTACACTTAGTCTTACTTAGTGACTTTTCATCTCATGTGCCATTTCTATCTTCATTAAAGTTCCACAATCTTGTTTGTTGTCTTCAAGTCATCTTTATTCTTTCTATTACCTTATTAAATCTTCCACTTATAATTCAAATTAACACTTAATGTTCTACACCTCACAGCTTACCTCATCTCCTCAAGTCACCTACTTTGTTGTACTTCCTCAATCCACTCCATACTCCCATTCCTTAAGTTATGCAACTACAGTTGCTTTTCCCTAATCCCATTGTTAACATCTTCCATCATCTATTTAAGATTATCTCAAGCTTGTTAAATTACTCATATTTTCCTTAGGTCTACAATAAATTTTCTTATCTAATACTTCTATAAAATCTCCCTTCACCGTATGTTGCTTCTTTGGACTTCAAGGCTCCTAATTAGTTCTGCCCTCAAGGTCTATCTCTTCTATATTTTAGTAACTATCCCATTTAAAATCTTTCCTAAGTCTACTGATAATCTCCCAAAATAAATGATTCTAATATTATGCACATAATCTTCCATTAACATTCATAAACCTCCAACTACTAAGGGTTTACTTTGATTATATTTGTATCTTAGCCATGAAGTATTAATTATCTTATCTATATCTATTCTCACATTTCTGCTGCATTAGTCCTTTCATATATTTTAACCAAGATGGATTCAAACTTACTTAGGTTGCCCTTTCTAATTTCACCAGATCATAACTAATACCTCCTCAAAAGCAATATTTTCATATTTGTATATTTCCAACTTCCCTTTCTAAAATTGTTCTTCATTTCCTCATTCCATTTATCTTATAAATCTTTTCTTTGATTTCAAGATATCAAAGCTTCTCCTGTATTCAAACCCTAGATTTTCGAATATGGTCTTTAAACTTTCCCCAAGTTATTTGCAAATCTCTCCTCAAATCCATTACTTAAAGTTTAACCTTCTTTTGTTTACTCACTCCTAATCCCAACTAACTTCTAGAGTTCTCCTAGTCTTCATTCTCATGTTTTCACATTCAATACTACTACTAGACTCCATTTGTGTTTACTTTCTGTTTCTCCTTTTCTTTTACACAACACCTCACTTCAGCTATTATAAGTGAAAGGGGGAAGAGTTAGCAAAGGTTAACTAATTGCATATGAAGCAAATTTCAAGATAACCAACCACACGTCTTCAATATCTACCATACTGACTCTAACAAACAATAGTAATAACCGTACGTTCGAAAATGATCATATGTCTTCAATATTTATTATTGTTATGGTATCGCTAAGATTTGTTACTTATATAATATTTATGTTATTAGTATTCTTATTAAGTTTTATGATAGATCATTCGTAAAATTTATACATATATTTAAACGAGAAATACTAGCAAATTTGAACAAGACATAACATGAGCACCAACTTTATATATTATGATGTGATACAAATTGATAGGATGTGACAAGAGACCATACGATGTGATATAATAGGACTCAATACAATATGGCATAACATAGGATTTGCGCGGGATAAAACATATGAATTCGCCATTTCTTTTCGTAAACATATATGAAGGTATCTAGTAGTATAAAATTTTCTTATATTTTCAATTAGTATACTTTAATTTATTACATAAAATCTTCTAACATACCTATATTGTAACTAAAGTTTCATAAAGGTATATTTATACTTTTGTTTTACCTATTTATTTGCCTCTTACTATTATCACTTTTATGCAACTTATATATCTACTTCTTATTATCATTATAATATTACTTTGTTGTTGTTATTTTGATATATGGTTGTTCTTTTATTATTTTACTTTTTCTCACTATATAGATATATTGAATTAGTTATTTTATTATTGTAGATATCATATAATTAATATTGGTGTAGTTATTAATACTATTATTATTATTCTCTATCGATATTTAGTTAAAGTAGTTTTACCATCTTCCAAAAAGGTATTAAGATGGACTTTAATTTGATTGCAAAATTATTTTAGGTTATTAGATTAATGGTTTTCTTTAAACAAGTTAATCTTATTTATTATTCATTCTATAGTTCGAGCCATTTAATTCTTATTACTTAATTGTTATGTATTAACTTCTCATTTAATTCTTTCCTAAAGTATTACTAGTCAACAAAATTTAATTTGTTTATATGACTATATACTGTTCTTATTATATATTATTTTGTCAAATGTTAACTTTCCGTTTTACTATTTCTTAGTCAATAATTTTTATATTAAAGATTTAGGTTTTATCCATTTTTAACCTTTTCTATTATTAACTTCGATTGTTTATTATGATGTATTTATAAATATTATTTATCTATGAATCATTAATAGTTAATTATTGTTTCCATACTTATTACATAGTAGCCAATTACAGCTACATAAAATTTACGAATACGAACTTATTATACAAAATTTATATTTTAGCATCACTATTAATGATAATTGTTATTTCTTATTTATAACTTTATCATTCTTAATTTTCTATTTTATTAATGAACCGAATGTTTAATGTGCATTCATATCTAAGTTCATAGTTTTGTGATTCATCAAAAATCTATTAAATTACTTTATATACAAATTACATATAGATAGAAATTAAAATTTTGAACAATTTTATTTTACCCCTTTATATAATCCTCATCGCTACTCCCCATGGTAATGGTGTTGGTAAAAGCCTTCTAACTTAATGATTTTTATAATCTCATAACAAATACCTACACTTGAAAAATAATATGGAATGAACTGAAGTCCAGTACAAAAACCCACAACCACACACTCATGTCATGCATCAAATACAAATTTTACATACATTAATGCAACATGGTAAAAATATCAAACAGCTCATTTATACTCCTTCTTTATTAACCAACAAACAACATCATTTGAGATCATTTACAACTAACCCCAAACTCAAAGTAATGCCTGACTCCACTTCACAGTTCTTAGATCGAGACACTAGCACTATGGCCTTTGTCTAACAAGCACTGAGACACCAGAACAACGGTCCCTAAATGCCACCTAACCAATAAACAAACATACTTTCCACGTACTTAGTCCAGTGAATAGCTAAAGTTATCTAACTCGGAAATATTTTCATTATTATCACCTAAAGTACACATACAAAAAATACTTACTTTAGTTTCTATTTCATTTCATTGTTGTCTTACTTTAACTAGGTTCACTTAATTATTTTGCTACACTTTTGAATCCGGATCTTAGCTTAATCTAAGGTTTTAGGATAGTTCGGTTCAATAATATCTACGCTACACAAGCACAACTAACAAACAAAGGTTCCATGTACCTGAGTCTTGCAAATAACTGAAGGTATCTAACTTGGAAATCTTTTCAATATTATCACCTAAAGTATAGGTACAATAACTACTTATTTTAGTTTTGATTTCGTTTCCTTGCTATCTTACTCTAACTATGTTCGCTTAATTATCTTACTACACTTGAATTAGGATGTTAGCTTAATATAAGGTTTTAAGGTCTATTTAGATTCTATGTGTTTAAAATAGATTAGGTTAGGTTAAGGGAAGAACAGGAACGAGAAATAATTAAAAAAGAAAGGCAATAAGAACACGCTCAAGATTCATGACTATGTTCTTTAACCCTAGTCCTTCTTTAAACTAAACTCATCAGTTCACGTCCATGTTCTAAACTGTTATGACCAAGTCCATAACTACGGATATAGGCCATGATCCGTTCAACCTTATTTTTTTCCAATTCACACTTTAACCAAAATTTATGACGAGGGGTCCACAAATAAGACCACGATCATGGTCCCTACCCATGCTCCTCTTATTTGACAACCTTCATCACTTTTTCTACTCCAATCTCTATAATCCATTCCAGTTCAATCCTAACTTATCTAATACTCTAAATCTTCTCTAGTTTGATCTTTCTTATCAATTAAACACAACAGAGCACTTACATGTATTTACAAACTCAAGATCGAAGTAACAATAACAACAAAGATAACAATGTACCTTATCCATCACTCTTACCGCAAGGATGAGATATGAAACTCCTTGGATCCAATCACAATTCTTAATTCCACACATGTAATAACTGAAATCAATCGCAATTTCTTCTTTTTAATATAACATTAAATAATACCTTACCAATTTAGGGTTTTGTACCCAAAATTGATATTCCTATAGCATGTAATACCTTCTAAGATTAGTGTGCAGTTTTAATTCATCAAACTAAACTATAAAAATTTCTTTGTACTTACCTTGCCCTCACTTTTGCTAAAGTCTTGGAAAGAGTTCTATAGAAAGACAATGATAGGAATGAGACCCTAGGTCAAAATAAGTCCCTTTTATACTTAAGCATAAAATGACCACTTTATTTCTCTTATAAAGAGCTTATTACTCCAACCTTTACTTCCTCATTTCCCTCTTATTTTCCTTTACTATAATTCACTTTTCATGTGGTTTACAGTTACCTTAATGTTATAATACTATTAACATGAGCTGACGTAACACGTAGTCCTCCCATATAATTTTTTAATATTTTAAATGATAAAATATTATAAATGATAGATTAAAATAACGATGGTATTGTGGTTCATGCTGCTTGTATCTGCTCCAAAACGTATGATGGTTTGTGTACCGCGTCCGGCATTGAAGCCATCAAGGAGATGGCACCTGACACCTTCTCCGGGAACTTCTCCATAGCCAGTGTCAGATTCGATTCGGACCTCCTAAGCAGTGACCCACTAGAGCAACCTTACCATGTGTACCAGGTCCTGCCATGAACTCCATGAGTGGCTTAGTGTATTCATGGAACTCGTGAATATCATATATTGTCTTGGTGTTGATGCCACTGCCGGGGAGGTCAACCACGTTGACCCGATGTCCAGCTGACTCTAGCCGGGGTTTCAGCTTGTACCAAGTCCATGCACCGTGACAAACTCTATTTACGAAAGGGAAATGCTTTTGTTTGTTGTTTTTTCACTCCATATTCATTAACGACAATTTTATTTTGGCTTCTACCTTGCAATATACAGAGCAGCCTTCGTCTTATGTGAAAATAGCAAATTGACATTGATGCTCTAAACCCTTTTTTTTTTTTTTTCCCAATAGCGAAAAATATGTTTTTATTTATCAATGTGGACCGTTTATCCATATGAGTCCTAAACATTTTCACTTTTTGCATTTGCAAAAATTTACGAGGACTTTCTCTAGTAGCATTAAGTTTTCCATCAGTTCATGACGTGATATGATTAAATAACATAGATATATATATATTATTTTAGTAAATCAATGCAAAAATATGAAGAATTCAGAAAAATAAAAAATTCCAATAAATAATTTAAAAAATTGTAGAATTAAAAAGGAAAAAACTGATATAATTGCCCTCGACCTTAGGATGATTGAAATGGCTACTTTGAGCCAATAGTATTACTACCTATCGAAAAAAGTTGATAGTTTGACTCACTAATAGCCGTGGATCACTACCCACTACTTAGAGAGTCGCACCACGCATAATGATAGAGGGCCTCCTAGGACCTTCAAACTAAATAATAAAAAAGAAAAAAGAAAAATCTAGTAAAACCTTATTGTATAGAAATTAGGTGAGCAACTGCTTTTTATCTAATCAAGTTTGTAGTGGTTGGAGATTTTTTTTTTATATGTCGCAAATTTTATTTTTTTTTTTATTTTTAATTTATTGGTATTTTTATTTATTTTTTGTATTAATAGAATTGCATATGTGTTTTCCTATAATCAAAAAGATAAAGGTGTTAAAAAAAGGTATTTATTTACAAATACTTGCAAACGTTAAAAACTTAAATGTAAAGAGAATAAGTCTAGGACTTAAATAAAATATTTAAACATTGAAAACTAAAAAGATATATTTTTACACATAATAACAAAAAATCATGAAAATTATTGTAAAAGTTTGGGGGTGGGGGGTGTGGGGGGGATGGAGGGGGGGTTGAAATATAGAACGTTCTAAAAGTCATCTAGGTATACGATAAAGTCAGTTGCAGTCTTTACGTGTTTTTTCTCAACAACCATCCCGAGAGTAGCTAGAAAGTGCAAAAGTCATCAAGTTATACGATAACATTCCCTTCATAAAATAGCAAACGTAATTTTTATTTTCTTTCTCTCTCTCATGAACTCTGCTCTTCTTTTTAAATGGCAATGTAATTTATTGGGTTTTATGGGGCTCATCCATGTAGAAACTAACAGGCGGTTCGTTCGTTCATGTATATTAGACGAATACGTAGAATATGTTCTCGATGAAGCCATTTTAGATCCACACTCAAAGACCTATTATATCTCAATCGTGATGAAACTTTAATTATTAAATTTGTAGTATAGTGTTGAGCACTATAAGGTCATTATTCTTAGTCCTTATCAATCCTTTACAGTTGTTTATATTGAATTTATATTTTCATAATTTAGTAATCAACTTGTTCTATGAATTTGTTGACACTCACTATTTTGTTGAAGTTTTTGATATTCACTTATTTAACCAGTGAAATTATATTGTAATTCCATTATATTTTTTGATAATGGAAGCTTTTGTGATGCTGTCTCATGGTTTTTCCCCTACTCTATGCAAAATCCTAGTGTTGTTTGTTATTTGTTATTTTCATTTATTATATTTATTTATCGCTTATAGGGAAAGAAAAAATACTTTGTCACTATAGGGCATTTGTTTTCCTAACAAGTCGTACCAAAGCTAGATTTGAAAAAGAAGAAATGGTTATTTACATATACAGGTATGGCAAAATCATTAAACACTAAGAGAAATTCTTTAAATTATTCAATTTAGAAGTTGAGGATGGAAGTTCTTCTATATTGCAACATCTAAATACACTTTTAGGTGGTGATAATGTAAAGATAAATGATAAATTTGATCAAAATTGGACAACCGTGGGGAAAAAGTCTCGGTTATATCTAGCAAAGGGTAGATCATAATGTGTATTACTATGTTGCTTAAGAAATCAGAGGTGATATTCTTTGGAAGAAATTAGAGTCCATGAGATACAAATTGCCTTGAATAAAACCTTCTTGACTAGGAGAGCAATTAACATAAAATATAAGAATGGATTCAATATAATGACATACTTTTGAATGATTTTCAAGGTCTTATAAATAAGTTGACTAACATAAGGCTAGTTCTTGATGATGAGGTACAGACACTAGTATCGTGAAACACTTATAATATCTATTAGTAATTATGCTTTAGAAGAAAAACTCACTATTACAATGGTTAAAGGTACATCAATGAATGAAGATATTAGAAGAAAAGGGCATGGTGTAAATTAAATTAACAAATCCAACAACTTTGAAGATCTAGGGAAAGATCCAAATCAAGAAGAAATATAAATACCACAATTATGACCAACTGGGACATGTAAAGGGGGAATGTAGAAAAGGTTAAAGGTAAAGGTAATAAAAAATGTGAAAACATGATGATAATAGCAAATGTGAAATCATTGTTGCTTACAAGATGATTATATTAATCTTCCATGTCATAACAATGAATGAGTTATTGACTTTGGTGCCTCCCTTTACATGACATTATATGATAGTACTATGTTATCTTAAGGCTGCTCTAAGTGGGGATGCAATTGAGACAAAGTCAAGATAGGTCTTATAAAGTCTAAACCTTTCATAATAGGGTTTAACATCTTTAAAAACCCTATACAAACCCTTACATGATTTTTCTTCCTATAATCGAAATCTACTCCTATAAGGTTTAGCGTTTTGGGAAACCTATAAAAACCCCATAAAGTTTCTCCTCTTATTACTAAAACCCACCCTTGTAAGGTCATCATATACACCAAACCCGATCCATCTCGCCCCAATTACATGAAACTTTTCTTTTACTTTTGATTTTCTAAGTTGTCTTAAGCAAATTCTCAAAAGGATTCTTTTTTTTTTTTTAAACAAATGCTCAATATACTTGTTAATCTTCCTAATAAAAATATGTAGGATAATAAAATAATGACATCATTATCTATAAACAAATCCTCAATATGCTTAATATACTTTTATATAGGCTAAGGCTTCCGTAGGTTAAAAGTAAATATTATTATTAATTTGTTATTTTTTTACAAGGCTAGGTTTCTCATATGTTTCTTTCTTTCTTTTTTTTTTAATGGGTAGTCTCCAAACTTGTTTATGAACTCCATAAGGTTTTAAACCATGCTAGATCCTTATAAGGCTTTTACCAGTTGAGCAAGTCAAGTATTTTGTAACTATCCACCCACTTGCATCTATAATAAGCTACATAAGGGACTCATGAATCATGATCAACGACACATTCAGTTGAAAGGTTACACTATTGCTAACTAGGTCAGTTCTCCTATAGATAGAAGATTTGCATTAGGTGATTGTATTCTTTTTTTTTTTTTTTTGTTCCTTCTAATTTCTTGTAAAAATAAGAACAAATTGTGATTGCTATATCTAATGTAGGAGTGGAATACAAAGTTATGACACTTGCAACTTATGGCTTGTTTGGTATAAGCAAATGGCAATTAACTTAGGATTTGATCAAAATGAGCCAATGAGGTTGCATTTTCTCTGGTGACACTCCCTAAACTAGAGCTAGACCCGAATCATCCACTCACTACCTATAGGTTATTTTGGAAATATGTAAAGGAGTCATACTCCGGTGACACTCTCCATCTTCCTCAGACCTCTTTTCTAAACTAGAGCTAGACCCGAATTATCCACCTATTAATAGAAGGTCTGCTCTTATACTATTTATAACACTCCATGTCAAAAGCAATGAAAGCTAAGCCAACAAACAGTAATAGGCCTATTTTAACCACTTGGCTCAAAAGTTTTAAACTTGTGTTGATAGAGTGTTTACAACCATAACTTTCCACAATTCATATAGGATACTTCACAGTGGGGACTTATAAAGTCTTCAGGCAATCCTAAAGTCGAGTACATTTGAAAGAAGCTGGGACCATACGATATTTATGCATTAGTTTAAGGGAAGTATTAGGTATAAAAATTTAAATATATATATAGCAAAGGTGTACATGTAATATGAGCAAACGATAAATGATATATTTACTATATAGAGGGCCATCACAAGTGACATCTCAAATTAACACCTAGATTTGAAACAAAACACGGCCGGATGATATTAAGATTAATCAGATGACTCTCTAGTTTCTATTCATTCATTCAGTCAAACTTGCATGCTGGATAAATAGATGTTCAGCTATTGGAAGAAAAGGGTAGGTCTAAAGGTGGTGTCGGATGGCTTTGCCACAGAGCAAGGCATTTGATGGAATATCGTATTCGTTAGCAAGGCTGTGGACAGGATTCCAGACTCTAAGGTAGAATTGTTGTCCTAGGTACTGCCTTTCCCATATTGCAGACCTCAAGTTCCACATTCCTTGGTTGTCCAACGACACCAAAATGCTGGTCCACGCGTTTGGGTATACCTGCATAAGGAAAAATAATAAAAGTAAAGGGATAACCTCAAACTCACTACTTGGATGGCTTTCGAGGCCTTTCCCAAATAGGGATAAGCAATTTTAATAAATGCTAATATACGTTTCACACATGTAGTTCACCTGAGCAGTATGTCTGGTGAGGGTGTCAACCACGTTGTATTTTCTCCTCCTAGCTGGTGTCCACTGCCCGAACCCATAACTGTTTGTCACAGCATATAGACTCTTAGTGTCATGACAACCTGATTTAAGGCTATTTACCAAAGCATGATGAATACTCACCCAACAACCCAAAAATCATATCCATCGAGATGCCAAGACTGCATGTGATTTTCGTTGTTTTGGAAAACAATTTCAGTAAATTCATGTAGGGAAGCTGGCAAGACTGACGTGGCTATTGTTGCGGAACCACTGGAGGGGAAGCTCTGGAGGGAATTTGTGCTGAAAACTCCAGGGATATTGAAATGATCAGCAAGCTTCAACGGGGTATCAGCATTGATGTATGAAATTCCATTAACGGCATAGCGCTTCTTCCCGTTGATAAGTGGTGCAGAATTGGCCAACGCTATTGTCCTTGTTGTTGTGATCTTTCCATAATGAAAGGAGCCTTGAGGGTTTGGTCTAGCTGCACTTGCTGTCAGGTTCCACCTAGAAAAGCAGAGGAAGAACGTAACCATGTGATTCGAGTTCGTATGAAGAACCAAATTTACTTTCAATCACTTAAGTCCACACATGGTTGCTTGCAAAACAGCCAAATTGGTCAAGTTTTAGGACTATGATTTCTTTAGTTCCTAAACGCACGTTTTTGCTCATTCAAGAGTCAGCAGTACATCGATTATTGTTGAAAGCCACTGGTAGAGAGAGTCGTATACACATTTGGATACCTGAAAGTTCTAGCCTGCTTCATAGACCAGTGTATTTGGTAAGTTGGAGCAGCAGGTAGTGGACCAGAAGCAGTGGTACGAGAATTACTGTAATGTAGCACTCCAGCTGCAGTGAGAGTTGTCTTAGTAAATCGTGTGGATGCAGCGATATAGTAGTCCTTTGGAGCCTGATCCAAGGTTACTAGGACCGCCACAGATTGGCCAACATGCACATCAAGAGAATCATAAGTGTTCTGGATGGTATGAGATCCCTCAACCTCAACAAGCTTCATGACATGGCCCTGAACTCTGAAGTTCAAAGAGGTTGACAATCCCACATTTGAGATTCTGAACATGTAAGTTTTTCCTGAAACATTGCCAAATCTTGGTTAGTATAAACATTTCTCAAGAGGCATAAAACGAAACTACTGCAGAAATATCTCTCTGTGGATAATGGATACCTTGATCACCGGTGAAAGTAGCATGAGGCTGACCATTTATGACAACCCCATCCGGGAATGGTAGAGATTTTCCGGAGTCCAAGGACTCTTGTAATACCTGCCGTTAATGTGCTTTGAGATCTCCTGAGAAATGTTTTGAGCCCTTATCTTTTCAATGTCAGCTATAAAAGAAAGATGGGTGTCTGACCTTGTGGCTTGCATTGTACCAGTCACCAATAAGCAAGGTGAAATCTCCAGCAGGATCAGGGAAAGGAATAGGTATACGAGGTCTTTCGTAGATGTTGAGAGCCCCATACCCTCCAGCAGCTTTGTGAAACCCTGTTGAGGGAAAATATGTAAAGGTCCCAATCTGATCCTTTGTTTGGAAATTATAAGTGTAGTTTGAGTTTGGAGGGATAGGACAGTTGGTTCCCAGCACTCCATCTTGCCACGAGTTTTTCCTTTGTTTGATCCCATTCCTGAAAGCGAATGCATAATGTGCGAAAAGTATAGTTATCTAATGCATTAGGCCGAAACTATTAAGAATAGCGTAACAGTTATCGAAAACATAAACTTGCGGATAAAACATTGGCTATTATATTTATTACGTGATCCTTGTCTTCAATTGTGTAGGCTAAGACTTTAATTAGGTGTACCAGCTGCATGACTTAATTATAGGGGTGAAATAACCTTAGAGGGATGTCGATTCAATAATCGCTACCTCCTACTTTAGTACCATATTAATGTTAATGTGACATTAGCAAAATATGAACTCTACTTCAAGCTTTCTTCATGATAACACTAATACCATACTGTATGCATACAAATTGAAATTGCTAAAAAAAAATGTAGCATATCTATAAGTGAGAGACAGGGATAGAGCATACCATGTCAAAAGCAAAGGTTGGTCCAGCTTGTTAATTAAGTTAAGTACTATATTGTCATTTGTAACGACTTCTAGCTTAGGTCCAGGAAACTGGCCATTGATGAGAATAACCTTCAAAAAGGCCAGAACATTTTAAACATTAAACTCACTGACCTGAATCAAAGGAGAGCATTTAGATGTCAAATTGCAAAATAACCAAGCACCAACCTGTTGTGGAACACCTAGAGGAGAAGCAGTTCCATAAGTAACAGTCCAGGTGTAATACCTATAAGGATCATCACATATCACCAAACCAACACCGAGAGCCACCAAAACACCACATACCAAATGGTGTATTCCTACACCTCCCCTTGCCATTCTCATCTGTCTGAAAACTGCCACTAGAGAACCACTCCTACACCAAAGACAATGAGACAATGTGGAGTGTGTCCAGTCGAGATGAAACAATACTTAGCATTAAATAAGAACATAACACGGAAAAGTACTTCCACAGTTGATTATATTACAAAATTTTTTATGAATATATAAGCTTTAAGGAAGCTTTTGACCACTTATGGCCCACTACGCATGATGAAATGTAGGGTTGTTTCTGACATTAGTTCTATGCTTTCATTCTTTTGTCGGGTCCCATGTAATTTATGTTTGTTAAAGGATGAATTATGATCATTTTTTGGCGCATTTTCCGGGCTGCTCTACGCGTGATCATCAAAATGGCTTCCAACCAAAGGCAAAATTTTTCATGAATAGTTACACCTTACACGGTTTCTCTATTATATAAGTAATGTCAAATCACAAAACATGATATAGAATCTGTACCTAGGCCCCTTATCATTACCTATAAGTACCGAAGCACTAAAAGTCAATTCCCAAAAGGCAAAAAAAAATTAAAAAAGAAAAAACAGGAAGTACTAAAAGTGAATATATGATATCTCCTACTGGCTTGGACGCACCGTCGATCTCGCCTTTGATTATTTCTTTGTTGTGGCCTTCAATTAGTCCCTTTTTTTTTGCCCCTTTTATTAATTGTCCTGGTTTCTTGGATTCCTTCTCTTTCCCCTCTTTTTCTCTAGTTTCTTCTTCTTTTTTTTTTTACCTTTCTAGTTAATTAAAAGCGTTCAGTATATATATATATATATATATATATATAAGCTTTTTCTCTTGAGTTGCAAAAATTTTGACATCATTAATGCTTGAGGAATTACTTAAGCATCAAATTAAACTTTTATTTAGGTGTGAATTAATCTCTCAAACTTTTAAAGTGAATTTTTTTTTTTTTACCCTTATAAATTTTTCTTATGACGAGGATTCACTTCTTAAACTTTCAAAATAAGTTTCTTATACCCCTAGACTTTCAAAAATTTGTAATGTTAGGTCCATTTAACATTTTTTTTATTTAAAAAAGGCATGTGCATGAAATAATTGATGATAATATATAATATATTAAATCATATATTAAAATTATATTAAATACTATGTCACATACTCTCTAATATTATATATTATAATAGTTTATATAAAATATACTATATATTACTGTATAAAATCATATTTCTCGACAAATGATATGTTGTACATTTATTGTATATATTACATTTTGTAATTATTCAATCAAATAAATATCGTGCTTGATATCCATCTTAATTAGTCGTGTCGTGCACTTGCATTTTTTTTTATGTATGATAATGTCACCATTTATATATCAACTTTACCATTTTTTATAATTATACACCCAATTGAAAAATTAATTATCACTGTCTATATTTTAGTTAATTCTAATTCATACAATTAGTCTAATTAGTACAATTAACGAATAAGGTAATTGCCCATGACCCTAATAGGTTAGGCTATAACCTTAGGAGTGTCACTCAACTCTCCAAAGACCATAAGCAATCACCCATGGCTACTAATGGGTCTCATGATCCACATTTTTTAAGTGGACTGGGACTGTAAAGGATAGTTGACGGCCACTTATGGGGGATTTTGTGACCCCCCTTAAGATCATGAACGACCATCTCATCAGCTAATAATACTAATTGGATTAACGGGGTAAATTTGAATTAAGTAAAATGTAAACCCTGATAACTAAATCTTTAATTTGGTGTATAATTGAACAAGTCAAAACTCTAGCAGCACGTTTAGTTCATGGAATAGAATAAGGAAGTAATGGAATAGAAATTCCGTAAGGAATAGAATAAGAATGTAATACATATTACTTTGTTTAGTTGGATTTATAAGCAACGGTGATAATGGCAGCGACGATAGTAGTAGTGGCGGCGACAGCAGTAGCAGTGGAGGTAGCTATAATGGTCGATTATAGTGGGGGCGGTGATAGCGATGGCAATGGTGGTGGTGATGACAATGGCAACAATGGTGGTCACAACGATGGTGGTCGTAGCAGTAGCAACAGCAATGGTGGTGGTAATGACGACGGTGGCAATCGACGGTAGTGTTAGCGACTACAACGGCGGCGGCAGCAGTAGTGGTAGTCAATGATGGTGATAGTAGCGGCGGCAATAACGATGGTGGTGGTGGTAGTGAATCATGATTTCTTGGTTAAATTGAGTAATACCTATTACTTAATTTCAAATAATAAGGATTCTTGTGGAATTGCAATTTCATGACAAAAAACCTAGTAAACGTAGTAATGGTAGAGTAAAGAGGAATGGAATTCCAATTCCATGCACTGAATGTGCCCCAAGTGTATAATTGCAAAATTAGTTAAGTTAAGGTGTAAACCGTAACATTGACCCAAAAACTTATATGTTCATTATAAGTACAACAGTTATATTTTTTTTATTTGAAAATTAAATATATATTAATCAGTAATTGTGGTAATTTCATTAATTATAAAATAACAATTAAATTATTGTTGTATCATGCCTTATTTTTTTAAATGTATTATTTCAAAATTAGTGTGATGATTTAATATATAAATGATAAAATGATGCAAAAAGATCGCATTATGTATAAGGATAATTGATAATAATGTTAAGGAATATCATTAAGGGTTAAAATGATAATCTATAATTTAAAATATTTTTATACTAGTCTAACGCATTAACATTTTGAAAAAACAATCATAATAATCAAGGTAGTTTCTTTATCGTACATAATACATTAATTTAGATGGATATGAAATACGACCTTTATTTGATTGAATAATTACCTAATTTATGCAACATATCCAATAAATATATATTATATCATTTATCACAAAATATTATTTCATACAATAACACATACTATATCTCATATATGTTATTATAATACATATTATTAATGGGTATAAGACATATAGTATTTAATATAATTTAATATATGCTTCATAGTAAATGGTTTGATATATTACATTTATACAATATATATTATGTTTGTATAATATATCATATATGTTATCATTAATTATCCTCATGAACATGCCTTTTTTCTAAATAAAAGATGTAAAATGGACATAGCATTCTAAATTATTGAAAGTTTAGGAGGGTAAAAAAAATTACTTTGAAAGTTTATGAGGTAAATCTATACTAGAGCTAAAGTTTAAGAGGTTAAAAAACTCGCTTTAAAAGTATGAGAAGTGAGTTCGCACTAGAGTAAAAGTTTAAGGAAGGTTTTTTGCAATTCCCCTAAAAAATTATTCTTTTTTTTTAACAAATTTTAGCAATTAAAGGAGTCTTATTTCTTATAACTATTCTAATTAGGTTAATGTTGCATTTACTATCCTAACTTTAATCGTTTTTACAATTTAGCACTTGAATTATAAAAAGATAAATTTATGACTTAATCAAAGTTTTGAAGATCGCTTACACTATTTTACTTAAATTCATTATTATTCGTTAGTTGATGTGGAAGTTGTGGCCAATCACAACTTGACTAGTGTGTAAAGCTTATCTAAATTCTTAATTTCAGTAAGTAAAATAATTATATATATAAACTATACAAATTAATTAAAAATAATAAATACATCAAATTAATAACATAATGTATAGAAAATTAATAAAAAAGAAAAATTAAGTAAAATTAAAAGAAAAATTCCACCCATCCTAAGCTAAGGGGTGGCTGGTGTTCACCTATAGAGGCTATGGGGTGGTAAAAACGGCCACTTTTGATTGAGTAGATCGCAACTCACTTTTAAAAATAGGTCAATCAACCTGTTAATAGAAGGTGGCTACTCATTCCCCAAGGAGGTCGTTCAACCCTCATTAGTGATGGGTGGCTCCCCCTATCATTATTTTTTTAAATAAAAAGAAAAAGAAAAATAGATGAAAACCCAATCAAATCTTGCATTATAATCGAGTTTTCAACTATTTATTCATTTTCTTTAACGGTAGTGGTGAAGGCTACCAACTACCTTAAGGAGATCATACAAACCCGTTAAGGGGATAGATAGCCTCCCCTCACTACTAGTAAGTTGAATAACCCACTATTTAAAGTGGGTTACAATCCAATCAACCACAAGTAGTGGTTCTGCTACCCAAAGCTTAGGGGATAACCAACTCTAAGTGCTCACTAATTACCTCTTGGCCTTGGTTTGGTTAAAAGCTTTTTTTATTATTAATTTTACTTACCTTTTCATTTTTTTTTAATTTTTTGTGCATTTTTTTATTAATATGATTTATTATTATTTTTAATTAATTTGTATAATTTATGTATATTAATTATTTTATTTACTTAACTTAATAATGTGGATAAGCTTTTGCAAACTTATCAAGTTGTAATTGGTCACAACTTCCACATCAACTAAAAAATACTAACAAAGTTAAGTGGAAGAGCATAAGCAACCTCAAAAATATCGAATAGGTAGTAAAATTGATCTTTTTACAGTTTATGTGCTTAATTGCAAAAATGATTAGTTAACGTAATAAATGTGACATTAACACATTCCAATTTTGTCAAATTATTTAATTCTAGTTGCTAGCTTATTTGTGAGATCTTGATCTTCGACTAAGTATCAAGGACTCATGAGAAGTATATGTTACAAGTACTATCACATAAAGTAACCATAGTTGTTCGGAGTTATTAGATTTAAGATTCTGAAAAATATTCTTGAAATCAAATGAATTTTTTAATATAAGGTCATAAAAGTTAAAGAAGCATATTAGTAAAGTTTATATTGTAAAATAAAGAGGGAAAAATATTGAATTTAATGAAAACATAGTTTTATTTGATAGCAAATATTTTTTATCATAAACCTAAAATATGAGACTAGATTGTAGTGAGACTTTAAGAATAAAATTACTTAACCTATAAAAGTAACAATTTGGAATTAATTGAGAGTAAAATAACTAATATAAGTATCAAGTGTATACGTGTACACTTGAAATTAAGGAGATAAAATTCGTAAATTAATATCTTAATAAAGTAAATAAAAAAAAAACAAAAACAAAAAGAGTAGCCAAATAGTTCCTTTTGACAAGGAAAGGAATTGGGTGTAGCATATTGCATGGGACATAAAATAAAGCATAGAGTTACCTAATAGCACATATTTATTAAGGAGAAATAGGAAAAGTGATCATTGTCACTTGTAAATTTCACCTAATAGCCAAAAGCCTTCCATAAATTCATGATAGTAGTTTCATCTATAGGTTTAGAGAGCTTGCTACTCAAGAAAAATTGGAGAGAATGTAGAAAGTAAGAGAAGAAAATTGAGCAAATATTATGAAAAAAATAGTAAAAAATCAGGGTTTTTTGGGTCTAAAGGTCTAAGCACATCCTAAGAGCAAACAAAGATCACTTAGTAGCAGTAGGTGCAGCGCCTAGGCTAGCCGACAAACCCATCTCCCCTGATGGTGACTAGAAGTTCATGTGTTGATGAGTTTTCGTTTTGCCTTTAATTTTCAATTAAATTCTAAAAATAACAAATGTTATCTAAAAATTATAAAACTTAATATTCCTAGGTATTTTGTATGTAGAATCCAAATATCAATCTAAGTTTTTAAGATTCAAAATAGGAATTCCTTAAGAAATCAAGCTTAAAAACAAATTTTGCAATAAATTTTAAAAATAGTAAATGAATTAGCTTCTACTCCAATTTTTGTATACAAATTCCTAAAAGAGTCTACTTTAATGCCATGTAAAGGTTTTCGAAAAAATATGAAGTTGGATTTTGAATAATTTTGGTTTAACATGGAGTCATGTGTTGGAAGTGCACTAAAGTAGTTGTTTCTAAAATAACTTAATGTGTACAACAATGTTGTAAATGAGTTTTGGGATACTGGACTATTCTAATGGAGTGTGGAAATAGGGGAGTTGATGCTAAAGTCGAGTGATTTGATGATTTAAGAAGTGTTTTGTACAGATTAGAATATGAATTGAAATGTCGCTTAGAACGTCGAACAGGTAAAAGTATGAATAACTTGATGTGTAGAACCTCTATGTCAAAAGTTGTCGTAGAGGGTTGGTTAATTTTTTGTACATTTATGTAACTTTAAAATAACTTCTATATGAGTTTAGCCATATAGTGAATTTAGGTCATATACTAATATTACTATAGTAAGTGGATGTTTCACAAGTGTTTTATTCTAATATCCACTTTGGGATTAAAATGGTGTAATAAAGATATGAAATAGAATAGTACATGAGTAGCAATCAGAATAGTGAGAAACTACATCAAAAGGTATAATGGAAGAACTTTATATACAGAAGGTAAGTCAAAAACTAAGTAAAAAGCATTTAAGACCAAAGTTGTTTATAAAAGGATAATTTCAAGACCTAGACCCCAAGTATAAGTAACTTTGTAATCTTGCTTGCACTTAACCAACATTAACTCAAGTGTTGTACACGTTTTGTTTAAGTGGAGCGAGTTTAAGAAAGGCTTTGAATGTAAGAATAAGCCTTATAAATTTGCTAAGTGGCCAAAGTAAGTGGATTTCTTGTGTACTACAATATATTTTATCTACTCATAACTTATTTAACTATATTTAATTAATTGGTCTTGTGTGTGAATGTGACATGTTGTCTGATAAGTTGCTGAGATGATTCCTGATCTTCTAGGTATGTCTATTGTTGGTTTATTCATGTTTCATGAATGTAATATATGTTGTTGTTATGTTGCTAATTGATCTTATCATGCTTGGTTCTATACTAATTTGACAAAGAGATTAAGTACTAATCTTGCTTCCTAAAGTGTCCATTAAAGTGAACCCAGTACTAAGGTCATAGAGATAAAAATGCAACACGATAAAGGCTTAGCTAAAAAGCAAATAAGTAAGCTTGCTTGCATTGCTTCATAATTACTGGATATGTGATTGATGCGTCTATGGCATGACATGAAAAGTACCTATAGGTTGAGATTTCTAAAACTGGGTTTTTGCTTGGCTAAGTTCTATTTCGAAAACCTAAGTTTTGTTAAGCTAACAAATTAGTTTTTAAAAGCTTAGTTTTAAAAAGCAAACAACTTGGTTAATAGAATTGGGTTTTTCGAGCATATAGAAATTGTATAGCTTTTGCTTGGTTAAATTCTTTTCTAAGTTCCTGGACGTAGTATCTAGATGTTCAGGAGTATCGACAAATCAAATGGCTAAGGTTAGAGCTAGGGCTGGGCTAGAATATTGGCGTCAATGCATGTCACATACATTAGCATAGCACGCAAATATTACATTTGCATTGCTTGGCTAGACTAAAGAGTATTGTGATTGAACTAATAGATTGTTATGTGTTTATGATAAGATACAACTTATGTTATTATTTGTTTATCAATTCTTACTCAACTTACTGAAAGCTAAGGAGACAAGTTATCTTATCCTTAAGTTAAGAAAGAAGTTTAGACAAAACATCAAATTACATAAGTGGAAAGACTTGGGAGTACTTAGTGAAGTAATTTCTCTCAAGAAGGATCAAGCAATTGTCAGATTTGACTTAAGGTTTAGGAAATGGCATATCAAGAACAATATGTTACATATGGGTTACAACATAGAGATTGTATATGTGTTACATAGGCTTTGTAGTGATAATCATGTATATGTTTGTAAAGTCATAATACTCTAAGGTTGATCCAATTTTGCAAAAATTTGCCATTGTTTATTATATCAAACAAGAATAGATTTGGGAACAAGTAATTTATGAAGTTAAATGACAAGTGAAATATAAATTATGTCTTATCCTTAGCTTAAGGATGGCAATAACGAACCATCTTCAGATATCAAAAGCTAAGAAAAATTTTTAAGTAAACGCTTAGAAGACTAAGCATTATAGGGTTACATCAAAGCATGGTAGTAAAATGGGCCTTGAATTATCAAAACTTATCTATAGATAATGATTATAAGTGTAATGGATTGAAAAGTTAGGGCATTTATGTGGATTCAAAGAACTAAAGTAAGGATAGAAATGAGATATAAAACATGTTAAGGAACATGAATCAAAATTATTTAAGAAAAAAAAGATAGAAAGTATGAGGAGCAACATAGATTAAGTAAGTTCAAAGCTAAAGTTTTAAGGAAGTTGTTGAGAAATTGATGAACTTAAGTTGATATTGAGGAGGAAATCTAAGTAAATTCATAATAAATTGGTGTATTAAAGGAATTGAGTTGAAGATTTGTGGACATATAATGGTTGGAATTAAGAAAGAAATGGATCAAGTTACATTATAAGCTAAGGAAACCTTGTAAAGATGAAAATGTGGCAATAAGAATGTGTGTATTAAGCAATCTAGAGTAGCTAGATTAACTTAAGAAGATAAAAGAATAGTATCATTGTATAACAAGAATAGGTTAAGGAAGGAGTAGAAAAGTTGTACACTCCCATTAACCACTATCGTCACTAGAAAAAATAAATGGATAAAGCTTGGGATCTGGTTAAACTAGTATGCAGTGGCATTTTTCATATATGCTTTTGGCACACATGAGTAAGCTAGGAAAGGAATGGCAAATCTAAGACTTTTGTGTTTCATTTATTCAGTCCTCCAACTGTTATGACTCTTATATCCTATATTGAGTTTTCTATCTTTACTATTGATCCAATCATGTTATGTCAATTGTAAGATTGATCACTAGTCAATTCCTTCATATGACTTGTTAGTCTAAGAGTTGCGTCAATCATGGCAAATTCAAAATAAAATCCAACTGGGTCAAGTCATTCTTTGTCTCGTTTGAGCTTAATTCAATGAAAAATTCATATTTGTCTCATTTGAAAAGCCCATCCTCTTTTCTTCAACTTGCCATATCTCTATTTCTCTCTCCCCTCCAACCTCTTAGGTTAGAGGTGCTTTTCTCTCTCTTACTTTGACTTGTCTTAGTTCTTCACCCATCACTTCTCTCTCTTTTGCTTTGATTTGTAGCCATTGAAGTAGGTCGCAAGCACCTCTCTCTCTCTCTTTCTCTCTCTAATCTATTTGGCTGCATCATAGACTACTTCTCTCTCTTTCGCTTTGATCTATAGTTGTCAAACAGTATTGTGGGCACTTGTTGTCATGTCCTAAATTAGGGTGTTGTAACAACCTCGTCATGTAAACCTACTTATGCTAGAAACTAGCCACTTTAACCGATAACATAAGTATAGCTTATACTAAGCTTTTATTACTCTACAACTTTGAGTCATCTAATTCAATACCTATTTAGTATCAACCTATAGTGCAACTTTCTAAAATAACTTTTAAAAGAGATGTTGTAGTATAAAAGCTTAAGAAAAAAACAAGTTATATAAATAACTTCAAAAAAATAACATAATAAGGATTTATAAAAGTCTACGGGTTTACAGAACATAATTTAGGTGACAATAATTGAAAACTAGAGAGTCACCTAAAGAGACCCTATTAGTTTTCCTAAATGTTAGTAAAGTCAGTAAAAAAATAGGAATCCAACCAATTTATCTTGAATCTCACCCCCTAACCCCATTCTCTACACCTTTGAAACTTAGAGTAGTATTGGTGTATCTACTAAGAAACTTGCAAAACAACTATAAGGAAATAAGTGATAACTTGCGAAATAAGTGAGATAGAGATAATTACACATATCTAACATCAAGCAACCAAAGTTTTCAAGCAAGGTTAGTTAGATGCAATAAATGTTCAAGCAAATGCCATCGTATGATGTTGATTAGTTTATCGTAAGATCAAAGAAATAACGTTCAGTCTAATTCAGGTTTTAAGGAGTTTGATGCTGCCTACTTCACAAATCAGAACCAAACCGAGGTTTGTGCAATGGAGAAACATGCTCCACCTAAGACTTCACTTTGAACCATAATCCCCAACCTTGTCGTAACCTCTTCTCCTATCACTTAGTTCAAGGAAGGGTAAAAAGAGGACCATTTCTACTATCCTCATTCAAAAGTTTGTGTTTAGCTTGAGAAACCTAGTTGTTCCTCCAATAAGTTGCGATGCATGTCCGATTAAAAGTTAAGCCGAGTTTTAGTTAAATTGCTCTTGGGGTGATCAAGCAATTTCAAACAACTCAATCTAACAACATCATAAAGAAACTAATATATAAAATCCAGCACTCTAAATAGCAAAACATTATTCAAGCACACATATTGCATACGTATAGGCAACTAACTTACAATCACAACCAAGACATATACTAAGATCTCCAAGTATCCTCAAATAATACTTTAAAGTATAGTGAAACACCGATCCCACTTACTTAGTCATGTGACACTTAAGAGTCCTAATGGTTGGTCTCATCCACTTTAATTGTTCCCCCTAAAATATACAATATAATTACTTTAGTTTTACTAAATAAAGTGAATAAGTTCTTTTTAATAATTTAAGCGTAATTGTGACTTATCTTTAACAAGTCATGTAAGCCTGGTATTGAGTTCTATCTTGTTATTGAAGTCTCTGTATAAGTTTCTAAAAACTTGCTTAATACTAAGTCTTGGTCCTAGAACCTTTCAATGAAGTCTCCAAAGTTATCCCAATTGTACTCTTTACTCTTATCAACCTTTTGAACGGGCCTCTGAAGTTGTCTCCTCTGAGCATTCCATACCAATCAAACTTCAAATCAAGTCCTAAAGCCATTCCAACCAAATTTCTCTTACCAAATACTTCCTAAACAAGTTTATGATGGGGTATAGTTAAGTCCCTTTTATTATCCAACTTTCTGATCAACTCTTTGAACTAGAGATTAAGTCCCCTCTTTATAGACCAACCCTCTAAAGATATCTCTAAAGCAATTTTGTTTAAAACCTTTTAATTTAGCCAACCCTCTAGTCAAGTCTCTAAACATAATACAATCACCCTTTTTTTACCAAACAACTCCTTAAACAAAGCTCCAACATATTTAGAGTTAAGGTCCTTTTGTCCATCAACCTTCTGAACATGTCTTTTAAGTCTTTACAACCAAACTTCTTTTACCAAATAACTTCTCAAATAAGGCTCTAACAAGGTTACAATTACTATACTTTTGCCATCTATCGTTCTAATCAAGTATCTAAACCAAGAATTAAGTCTCTCTTTTACCAATTCAACTATCTGAAGAACTTTCTGAACAGACTTAATTTACATGTTTACTCCAAGTGACTTGCCCTAACATCCTATTCCAATTTACAAGCATGATAAAACATTATTATATAATAGGTTCATCATGCCCATGCTCACTATATCACCCGTACTTCCAAATCAATATACTCTCACCTTAATACATGTAAGCCATGACTAATGATTTGTGTTACCTCAACCTCTATTCAATTTAACCAACTCTAGATCACTCTCTCCAATTATATATAACACCAATAAGCTTCAAGAATGGGACAAATAGGTTTCTTTAGATTTAATTACACAAAAAAGTCTGAAAATTGCATTTTTATTCAGTTTTAAAGGCTCAAAAATTACAAAAAAAAAATTATGAAAAATATCTTTGGTCGAAATCTCTTCATGGGATTCATACATGCAATATAGGGAAGTTCCAAAAAAAAAAAAAAATTGGTTTCGAAACAACAACAATAGGGTTATTCTAAACGGCTTTGAAAATTGTTTAATTTTGTGCAATTTGTTAAGGAGATTATATATTTATTCAAAATTTTTGAAATTTGATATTTTTCTCAAATAGTAGGATGAAAAATATTCCAAAATAATTTTTTCCAAAATTGTTGTATCTAATTTAATATTTTTACAAAATGAAGTAAAACTAGATGGAATCCAGAGCTTACCGGAAACACCACTGTCCAACCACCATCTTCCACCTCCTCTTTGTGGGCACCACTAAGCACTGCCACCACTGTTAGGTGATGGTACTGGTTCACTTCCAAACAACGTATCCTCGGTCCATGATCTTGCTCAATTTGCATCATTTACTTCTAATTTTTTTCTAAAATTTTCCTGTATTTTTTCTTCCTCTTCTGCAAATTTTTCTAGAACCCTAACACTCCATGGAATTTATAGAGAGCATCTTCCCATTTTTTTTCTAACTTACATGAAGAAAATAATCATTTTCTCTCTCCTCACGCTTTATATGTCCACTTAACATGTACTACAAGGTGTCCTTATCCTAAAGCATTTACTAACAATTGTCTTAAAAACAATGCCACAACTTTTCCCACTTGCATTGCTGTCCTTTTTTTTTTTTTATGATTTTTACTCATTTTCCCTAATTATTTTTAGTTAATGCTATATAATTTTGGGTATTTTAGGAATTTACATGCATAAATAATTATAACCGAAGAACACTTGCTACTTTTACATATTAATTTATGTCATTCTCTAATTTTATAATCCCAATATTTTATCTCTAAGGTTTAGTAAATTTTGATTACCTAAATTGCGCGTTTACGACAAGAGAATTGCAATTTAGTATGATTTAGTGAAATTAACTATTTTTAGCTATAATATTATTTTGTTATATTTCTAAAATCCGAACTTACTGTGTGTCCTCGTCTAATTCCTAAGATTCACACATGAAATTTCACCTCAATTCACTACTTTCATGCACTCCCTAAATCACCCACTCGAAATGACTATACAAAATTATAGGGCTCACACTTGTCTTTTTCTCTCACACTTCAATCTGTAGCTATTTTGGGTTATAGGCACTTAGGTCAAATTTGTTGAAGGTCAGTGGTTAGTAGATTTGTCAAAGTGCAATTGTTAAAGGTCACTTAGATTACATCTGTTTGCTTCAATCCATGCAATTGTTGTGGTTAGATTTGTTAGGCTTAACGGCTATGTTCATGATTTTAACTCTATTACATCCTAATTTTGATAAGTCCTTTTTGCTTAATTAAACAACATAATTATCATTATGGGTTTTTTCTGTTATCTAAGAATGTTAATTCCATTACATATCTATTCGATACGACTAAGAGAACGGGTTGTATAAGTTTTACAAGTTAAATAGTAACCAAGAAAATGCCTTCGTCTTCTTTTTCATCAAATTTGTGTAAATGATATTTTTCATCATTTAAAATAAAGCATCTAGATCCAAATGGAGGAAAATATGAAAGTCACTCTTTTGCTTTTCCAATGATCATAGGGAATTATTTTTAAGTGTAGATCTTGTAAAATTCACTTTGTCACTTAACAAGTCATGTTAAGGGTCTCAACCAAAAAAATATATTGGTAAATTATTTTTACATAAACTTGTCTAAGATATTTCAATTAAAGTCTTATTTTATCTTTTGGCAACTGTATTTTATTGTAGATTTTTAGGTACCAAAAAGGTATATTCGAATTCATTTTCATCATAAAAAATGGTTTGTTTCATAATTTCTACATTCTCTTGAGTATTCACTTATAACTAAGACAATTATAAAACTCTTTTTATTTTAGACTTTCTTACAAAACTTTAAAAAAAAATACATAATTTGATTTGTCCTTATTCATGAGTGAGAAAGTGTAAATGTATATGTGTAGTGAAATTGCAGTAGTTATCCAATCATATGTAACAGGTGTGCCAATTGACCTAAGAGACATCTTGAATTGATGATACATGAAAGGATGTTGTTGAGAAGATATATGAGAGGAAGAACAAGCGAACTCGGTATCTTAAGTGCACACATGCAATAGTGGATTAAACTCGGTATTCTTGATCATTCTTGAATTGTTCGTAATAAATTGTCTATTTTGATCTTTTGAGAAGTGATTTCAACAAAGCTTCAGTATTTATTTCAAGCTTTTCAATATTTTGAATCAATCAAATAAAAAGAGAAGCCTCCTATTTATAAAGTTTGGAGATTAATCTTATTTGTTGTATAGCTTTAAAATGAACAATTGAGATTAAGTCCTATCATTCAAGTTTATCCTCTCCTTTAACCTCCATAGGCTTATATAGGAGCTTTGATTTATCTAAGGACTTATAATGATTAAAAGAAGTCCATTATTATTATAATAAATCCTAAGCACATATAAGCTCCTTTAAGACACATTAAAGCCAAACGAAGCCCAATGAGCCAAAAAAGCCTTTTTTTTTAGTCTACTTCATGAGCAAGATAACTGAGCAAGGTCGAGAGTGGAAAATCCAGTTCAACCATTCCCATTTCAAGCCTACTAAGCTAGATCTCCCTAGGACATCCTTAATCAAATCAATTTTCTAGGCTTTGTCACTAACCTATTATATCAGTCCGAGGCATTAAATTACGTTAAAAGCCTAATTACCAAAATGACCTTCTATATTTTGTCTCCTAACCAAAAGTCCCTTGGACATAGTCTATAAGCCTCACACTTACACGACTAGGTTATGAGCAATTGATTTAAGGCGTTTGAGAAGATAACCCGATTAAGTCGAAAACTTATAAGTTTAGTGATGTTAGTCGAGGAAACTCCGTAGGCTCAGAATTTTAAAATATAATAAAATAATAAAAATATAGCAAAAAGTAATGATACTTATTATATTAATATATAAATATAGGAAATGCGTGAAAAAGGAATAATGAGCTAACCAACCTTTAGATATAAATTATATGAATAGTAACATTATTAAAGGACGTAAAATAATATGTAAAAAAGATGTATATACATTAGGTATAATTATTATATAAACACATGTACCTGAAATTGCTAGAAATACCTAAAAATAAGAGAAAATCACTAAATAAATAGGGAAAAATTATTTAAAAAAATAGCGAGACAACTATGAAAACATGTCTTATGGCATGGAAAGTTCAAAAATATAGGTTAGATAAGTGAAAGTTTATGAACTTAACCACTTTGACACCTAATTATGCAACTACCAAGTGTTTGTAGGGAAAAACCCAAAGCAAATCACCTTAATTGATTTGTAAAAATACCAACTGATCATCTTAGCAAATTTCAGACAATTCAGGACTTAGGGAAAATTTAGGAAAGAAAGATTAGATGAGAAAGGTGAGAAAAACTCCATAGAATGCAATAGGTGCAGGTTGGGGTTTGCACAAGATCTCTGCCTTTGATTGAACCTGGGAGGAAGTTACCACCACCACCTAAAGGAGTAGGTCACACCCAACTTGATCGACACACTCTCTCCTTCCAATGGTGGTTGGAGCCCTTAGTTCTGATTAATCGCCGTTTCCCTCATTTTTTTACTAAATTTTGAGAAAAATACCAAAAAAATTCCAAAAATTTTGAAAGTTGGTTTTCCTAAGTATTTTCACATTAGGAATTCAAATTTCAAATCATATTTTAGAAATTTTGAGTGCTAATATGAGGTCCTTAAGAAAAACGTCTTAAGCACTAATTTTCGATTACATTTTTAAAAAACCAAACAATATAGTTTTGACTTGAATTTTTTTATGTATACTCTTCAAATGTTATATTATGATGCTATGTGGTTAGATTTTTAAAATTAAGTCTATAGATTTTCAGAAAAAGTCCATTTTTGTATAGACAATGCGCTATTAGTGTTGTTTTACTAAAAGACTCGATGAACTCTATAAAATTTTGTTACAACTCGTATTTATCCACATGTAACAACTAAAAGTAAGTTATTATAAGTTTAGGAATGATGATTTTTAAGTGTAAGCAGGTATTTGGTGGTTTAAGGGTAATTCTCAAAGTTTCAATGCAATTGTAAATTAGTGGATGGTATAATGGGAAAAGGTGTAAATGGTTGTGATACTTAGCTAATACTTGCTATTTATGTAGGTTATTGAAGTTTTGGAACTTAGAGTAAGTTGGAGTATATGTGAAGTAGTAAGATGTAGAATTAGTAGTAAAGTCAAAAATTGTGTCAAAAAGTAGGTCAAAATGTAATCTGAGAGTGAATAATTTGAATACACTCAACATTGGATCTAGGTCAAAAAGTGAGTTATATTTAAACTCTACACTATTTCTAGAGACAAAATTTAAGTCAAAAACTCCTAGATAAAAACCTAATTTAGGACAATGGGTTAGAAACTCTGTTAGAAACTGGGTTGGAATTTAGTCCAATATTGAATATTTTTTATCACACCAAGAGTCAGACAGTAGGTGAGTAAGTGGTTTGTATGTGAATTCTATAACTTTATTAGAGTTAGAACATAAGTTAGAACTTTCTTAGACAATAACCTATAGTAGAATACTAGGTCATAACCTAAGTCAGAAAGAAGTTTGGTGGAAGAAGCTGAATGTAGCAATCGTAAGTTGGTCAGAAGATGGTTAGAACTGAATATTAGATCACCTAGAGTCAAAGAGTAGGTCAGAAAGTCGCTTACTTATAATCTTTAAGAGTTTATTGGAGACAAAACCTAGGTCAAAAACTACTGGGCAGCAACTTATGCTAAAATATTAGGTTAGAACATTAGTCAAAACTTACTCTACTTAGCTAATACCTAATAGAAACCTTGAAAAACTCACTTAACTAAAGAACATGTTTAAATGTCAAAATGACCTCTTATGTTATATATTAGATGGAAACGGAAGAGGTTACATTAAATTTTAGGAATAATAGAAGAAGATGAGAGCGACATGCAAAGAGAATGAGTATCAATGGTCAAGTAAGTGGGATCAATGCTTTACAACATTTTAGAGTATTTTAAAATGCTTGAAGGCCTTGGTGTGCTTTTGGTTTGTGATTGCAATGTAGTAGTTTGTGTGTATATGCTAGGCATGTGTTTGAATAATGCTTTGTTGCTGCTGCAGGAGCTGAGCTCTGTATAGTGATTATATTTTATATACTACTTTTGATTGGATTGTTTGGACTGATTGATCATCCCAAAAATAAACTAATTTAAACTCGACCTAACATCTAAACCTGACATGCATAGCAACCCACTATAGGTAACGACTAAGATTCTCGGGTCAAATATAGACCCCTTAGATAAGGATAGCTAAAATGGTTCGCTCTCCACCCTTAGTCAAACTAAGTGATAGGAGAGAAGATCACAGTTCAAAGGTAGCCTTAGGCAAAGGGTGCTCTCTATTGCATAAGCCCCGAGTTGGTTCCTATTCATGAATGCATTGCATCAAACTCTTCAATCGGATTAAAGCAGGCACAATTTCTCTAATCTCACAATAAATCAAACAACATCATGCAATGGCATTTGATTGATCGCGCATTGCATCTAACTAAAATTTACTTGAAAACCTTGGTTATTTGGTGTGAAATACATATTTCTGTCTCCATCCCACTTACTGAGCAAGTTGTCACTCATTCCCCTATAATTATTGTAAACCCTACAAAATTCTAGTAACCTAAAAGTGAAGTCGGATGAAAAAGTCCTCAAAAAGTTCCTAGAACCACCCAGACATAATAATAAAACCTTAGGTAAAAGAATCGAACCCTAAATGTTCAACCCAAAACCTTAAATGAAGTAAGCCCTAAAACCCTAACTAAATAAGCAAGAACCATAGGAAACCTAATACTTGAAAAACCTTAGGACAATGATGAAACCCTAAAAAGATTGTAAAGCCCTAATTAAATGATCAAATATCTTAACATGATAAATAATCACTAATAGTAAGGTTAAATCAATCAAATAAAAGTGATCAATATCACTAAATGATTAAAACCCTAACTTTCGAGCTCGTATGCAAATCAAATTACTATAAAATGAACACCAAACCCTAAGGAAAACCTAGGTATACGTATATGGCACTTAGATTAACTAAAGTGTAGTATCAAAGTTCAACAAAACCCTAAACATATCCTAATTACACTTAACTAGCCTAATTACACCTAACTACTATCCATTACCCTAATCAAACTCTAATCTATAATCAACTATCATTACATCTTAATTAACTACAAGTCAAACTTGATTAAGAGCTATAAGACAATCCCTTAATTACGCTTAATGCATCTTGTACCCTTAAGAGACAAGATCTTTCCTTTAGTGGCAATAAAGTAAGAGAGTACATGGTCCCCTTTTTAACCATGTCCTTGTTTACCCAAAATACATATACTTTGTTCCCCCTACTCTCTATCCTTCATGCCAGCCATTCCCCTTTTCCCTTACTCATTTTGTTTATTTTCACAAACCTTAAAACACTCTCAAAGGATCAAGCCCTAAACCCCCATTCATTTTCCCTTTCAACCACCACACACATATCACTGTCAGCTACTTCACCACCGCCACCACCACAACAAACCCTCAACCACCAAGCCTCACTCCACCTGCACATGCCTCTACCCCTACCCCTCAAGCCCTTCAATGCACACACACACACACACACACATACCAATCTCACGGCACACCCACTCAAGAAGGCCATCCTTAACCTTACTCCAATAAGTGACTAAGTTAGTTTTTCTTTAGTTTTCCTTGTAAAATAGTGTTAGGAACTTGCTTTTTCTTAGATGAACTTTACTTTACAACATGTTCTAGATGTTTTAGGGAGTTTCATGAAGAACAAATAAAGTTAGTGAAAGAAAAACACACTTTAGTAAAGAGTCTTAGCACTAGTAGCATGATAGTGTAGTGTAGTGTTGATTTTTGGTCTAGATCATTAGGAAATGTGGTGAAACCCCCATTCCCTTTGTCATGCCACCACTTACCTAACACCATAACACTCTTCTACACATTTTTATACCACAATTATAGTTATAGGTGAGTAAAAACATAGGCTACTCAATAGGATCACCATAAAAACAAGTGTTACATGATAATGGAAGAGGGAACCCTAGTATCACTTGTTGGCCACCACTTTCAAGTGGACACCAAATCTGTAAATTATTGTTTATTAGCTTAATGACATGTTTATTTAGTGTTAAGTATGATTTAGGACTCAATTAACCAAGTTAAGTAAGTTAAAGTGTAGTTAAGGCCCTAAACTAACCTTGTTAGTAATTAGAGGCTTAAAAATGGTATTAATAACCACTAAAACTTCAATGTCCAGATCTGTAAACCTAATAAAAGTGAGTTAAACTTATGTCCAATATTGGGCTTAAGCCCAAAAAGACATATGGGTTTAGACCTAAGGCCCTAAAAGGTGATTTAAGCTTATAAAGTCCAAAAGAACTAACTTTAAAGCCCATAAGCATAAGAGACAAGACCTAAACCTTAGGTTAAAGGGCTTAGAATGAGTTAATTAAGAGGCCTACTAAACCCAAAGGCCCATCCAAGACACCCACCATAGGTCCCTTAGTGATTTAGAGCCTTAATCTTAGCAAAAAGGCCCATTTAGGCTCATAAGAGTATCACCAAGGCCCACATTAAAATTTTAAGGTGTTGAGTAGAAAAAGTTTATTTAAAATGCTTAAAAGAAGGCCCAAGTTATTAAGTATGAGGCTCAAGGTCAAAAACTAAGCCTAAGATTCAAAACTAAGCCCAAATCCTAAAGTTACCTAACTCATCATTTAGACCCATGACCTTGTAAGGCCCAAATAGAAAACTTTCTGACCAAGAAACTCAGAAATAACTTCACCAAATGAAAGAACATTTGAAAACGATGAAAACTACTATAAGATCATAGAAAATGGAGTTAAAACGAAGAAAGTACTTTCAAATTACGAAAACAACTAAATCAGGTTTAATAAGCAATAAGCCTAGTTAGTTAATACAAATAGAAAACTCATAGACCTTAATTATATTCTATAGGTGACAAGGATATTGATTGGATGTAGTCAAGGACTACTGGGGCTGCTGAGTATCATGGCTGAGTGAGTATACCGCCCCCCTTGCTTTACTTGTTTTGTGCTTGTAGCTAGTAAATTATCTAATTGTTTTAGATAATTGAACTTGTTGCACACTGGGGCATATAGGATATTGTATGTACTTGTTATGATTAATCTTGCTTACAAAATATCTCAAGTTATTACAAATGTATATGCTTATTGCATTAGAATTCATGATATTAGAGTGTTTGAGTATAATTA
Organism: Lumnitzera littorea; assembly: GCA_024138015.1. NCBI lineage: Eukaryota > Viridiplantae > Streptophyta > Magnoliopsida > Myrtales > Combretaceae > Lumnitzera > Lumnitzera littorea. Next base: position 39,689,425 of record JAMXBB010000010.1, read on the forward strand.
ATTAGCCACCTATGAATCTAAGCTAATAAATATTCAACCTATAATTAAGCTAGACATGCATTGCATCTTATAATATGAAATCAAAGGTGTCAACATCACGTAGTAGAATGCAAGATGATGCTTAGTTGGATTTGTGATTCATATTATGTATTGAGATTGTTATTATACAATGTATTTCGTATAACGTATTCTTGCCTTAACCTTTACGAACTACTCGACTCTAGGGAGTACTGCCTTCTGCTTGATGTTATGCCGTATCTACTATTGAGGGTGATATTATTGATAAGGGATTTCAATTTGGATGTGGATATCTGGGTCCTGACATGCCTAAATACTTCCTAACTCAGGCAACAGTAGGTGTTAAAACCGTGCTGTGTACAATTATCAATCGATTGTATATATTGTTGCATTGCATATGCTTGTTCATGCATTCATGCGCTTGATTAATAACTTGTTTGATATTATATGCTAGTAAAGTAAGAAGGTTGCTCACTAAGCAGTTGAGCTTACCTCCCTTATAGTTTGTTATTGCAGCAAGATCTTTAGCTAAAGCCAGGCTACGGGATGCCCGAAGTTAGTTACACCAGCATGGGGTTGAGCAATGTGAAGAAGATGAGAGCTTGAGTGAAAAATTTACTTATATTCGAACTCTCTAATTTTAATCATTAAGTATCTTTAGTTTATTTAGCAGCTTAGACTACTATTGATAACTTATTTTAGTACTATATAACTTCTATTAGGGGAAAACCTTATATTCCCTCTTATCTATGTTTGTGATAGTTTTAATTGGATGATATGATTTTAATTTATGTGCTCAGTTATTACTTAATGCTAGTTACTAAGAGGAAGTTGTAGTTGTAAGATGCTTCGTGTAGTACACTAAAGGCCCTTGATCAAGGATGGTACTTGATCTCAGATCTTTCCGTATTACATAGCGATACCTCCATGACTTGATCCCCTTCTGGGTTGTGACAGTTATTATGCAAGTTCAAGGTCAACTTACAAGCTCATCACCTAGTTTTAGAATATTAGAAAGCAAGGTTAAGAAGTGAGGATTTGATGAATTAGCTAAACTTGTTGTGAATGATCATTTTGTTAACTTTTAGGAAAACTACTATGGTCTTCATAAGTGGCCCTCTAATTTTCTACTACTAACATATATATTAAGTCTTGTAAACCTATAGACTTTTATAATCCTCTTCTTAGACTTGTTTTCATATCTCATGTAATTATAATTTTGTAAATACTTATATATTTTAGAATATTTTTTTGAGTACTACTGACTCACCACATGTTTATTACAGGTAGATACGAAATTGAACGCTTCAAAGCTGTTGAGTTGGGTTTGCTTTATGTAAGCTAAGTCTACGATAACAACCGTAATGTCAACTTCTATCCTAAGGTGGTTTACATGATTAGGCTATTGCAACTCCACCTCTTCGAAACGTAACATAGTCGAAGGAGGGTTTTAGGCATTTTTAGGTATTTCTTCAACCATTGTGTAGATGTATGGGATATTGACTTTGCTATGGAATTTCTTGCAATATTGATGGAATAGATGATTCTTCTTGATCATTTGCAATTATTTAGTTACCTCTAAACTAATCTCGTATTCATGGCATATGATCGATAATTTTGCTTTTCCTAGCAATTTTATTCTTTCCATAAGTCTTTGTAAAGGGAATAAAGACATTTAAGCTTATATAAGAATCTGAAGCTTCAAGAATATTTTCATTTGTAGATGTCATATATGTCTCGTACATACCAATAAACAGGGCAGTGCTATCATTAAGTGGAGCGATGTAATTTTTTTTCTTTTCCTAAAATTTTCTTATGTCCCTTACATCATACAAAATAGATATATAATTGTGGCCCCAACTCCTTGAGATATCTAGAATATTTTCATTTGCAGATGTCATATATGTCTTGTACATACCAATAAACAAGGCAATGCTATCGTTAAGTGGAGCGATGTAATTTTTTTTCTTTTCCTAAAATTTTCTTATGCCCCTTACATCATACAAAATAGATATATAATTGTAGCCCAACTCCTTGAGATATCTACACCCTAATGGAAGTTTTGTACACTGATGCCTTAAGGTTACATCTTCAAATCATGTGTGTAACATTTGTGTCCCTTTTCTTCTTATTTTTGTCCCAAGTTAAGGACAATGTAGTTTATAGTCACAACATGTGATTCTACTTTTAACAACATAGAATAACGTGGGTTGAGACCACATAATCTACTGCACCATCCCATTGCCACACTTCTATTGTAACGAATAGGATCTTCCAAGTCTACTCTGAATTTTTAATCTTTTAAATCTTTCACAAACCCATTGAACTCCATCAAATCTTATAGCTAAACTAACTCGAGTATCATTAGATCTTTTCAACTCTTATTATATCTTAAAATTAAATCTTTAATCTTTATCTTTTAATTCCTTCTAATTTAACTGTAAATATGTGTAACCTCTTGTTGAGTTGTTGTAGTGACAGTAATCAATAACAAAGTAAGATGTAGAATTCTTCTTCCCTTTTTATTCACTACTACAACTTACTTTAATGTGCTTTTTTTTTTCCTACTGTTTTTCAATAGGTTGGCGAAAGCACCATCAACTGTAGATTGACATCATCTAATAGAGTCAAGGATTTCTTATTTTTCTAATCTATTCAATTGATCATTGGAGCACCTAGGAATTCTCCTTCTCTTTCAATCTTAGACGATAACTTCATCTATCTTACATGCCTATCTTTTATTTTATTTTTTTCACTATTATTATTATTATTATTTAGTTGCTTGCTCAAATTTTGACTCTTCTTCTATCAATAGAAGTAATGAATTCAAGAAAGTGATTGACATCAATCTTAGCATTAATTGACCTTAGTTTGATTCCACAATTGGTGAATAATATTTGATTGTTAATTCCTTCATATCCTTTATCTTATTGTTCTTATAATTACAAAACCCATAAAAATATTGCTTTTATGCATATAAGCCTACAAAAACATAAAATATTTGATTTTTATTTTTATTTTTGCTCTTCATAGATCATGCCTTGAATCTGACCATAGTTCCATGGCATATCATATTTTAGTATCAAAGAATACAGTTTGATACGCATTAGAGTCACAAATCTTATTAATTTGTTCATTAAATATTTTTGGAGTTAGTATTATTAGATTAGGGTTTGCAATCTAGTGAATTATTGGTGTTCATAGGTTAGGTTGTGATTATGGTGTTTTCTAATTTTGGAGCAGCAATGCTTCGTTTTAATTGTTGTGGCTAAGTAATATTATGAGTGCACACTAAGTGATTATTATAATTGTTAAAATCGTGATTCTATAAGTTTATGATTTTAAGAGTTTCTTTTAAGTTAACTCATTTATAAAATCATTTTTTTATAAAAACTTACATTTTGAATTGATATTATATGTCAAACTCGATAGAAACTTATATTTTCAACCAAGCTTACCAATTCTTCATACATGAGTTGAATATGCCAAAAATAAACTATATAATTAGACTTCTATTATTATATTAACTACTAAGGCATTAAATCATTTTCTCTATCCTATTCCAATTTTTTTCCTATTTCTCTCTCTCCTAATCCCTTCTTAATATTCATAGCCTTCATTTGGGTTCCAACTCCAATAGAGAAAAATTTTATTAAAAAAATAATATATTTAAGTTTATACTATTAATAACTCAAAATGAATCGAAACATTTGGTTTTCTTTAATTCATTACATGTTTTAGACAAAATAAAGGGAAAAAAAATTAGTTTAGACCTTACTTATCCTTATTGCTTGAATGCTAGATTATAGATTAAGAATTTTTTTTTAGTCGAAAATGAACTTAATTTCTTCATATCTTTATTTCCATCATGTATTTCGAGTTTTTTATAACTGCTATAAATATATCTATAGTGTTTTTAAAGCTATTTTACATAGGCTGTAGAAATTATTGTCTTTATGTTACAATTTTACATATGCTCTAAAAGATGCTCTAGCGATTCTAAGTAATATCACAAGTTGACAAGCTTAGTACTTGGTAAATTCTCCAAGTAGGATTCGAATGAATACCTGTAAATTGTAACATGTTTCCACATCTATCTACTCAAAGAATTTAATATCTCTTTCTAGTCTCTTATATTGAGAAATAAATGCATATTCAAGGATTAGAAATAGATCCATACCCAAGACTTCAGACATTTACAGAATCTCCTTCCTTAGCTTCTAAGACGAAATTACCATGAATTACTTCCCATAATAACAAACTATGCTTTTTCCCTTTGAATCGATAGAGAGATTTGAGTCCAATCCATTACTCATGGTTGTTGTTCCACTGTAACAAAAACTATGTTGAGATAACTAACACTGAGACTAATAATTTAGGACCTAACCTATGAGACCTAAACACAACACGACATAATTTAAAAGCATTTTTGTAAATGAAAAATCGAGATGAGACACAAACAAATTAGACTCGTTTAAACCCATTTAAATTTGTATGCAAGTTATGCCCATCTCCTATACCTAGATACAAGATAGGCTATATGTTTCTCCATATTTGAATTTTGTTACACAACTGTCTTCTTTTCAAGTTAGAGATCTTAAGTAAATGTATGAGATTCATTACTTCTAACTATATATTTTTCTTGCTAAATCATATTTTAAATGGGTAAAAAGCTACAAACCTATGTCTTAATTCTTTAACTATCTCACCTAAAAATCTTATAGACAATGTGATGAATTTAGAAATCAACAATAGTAGTAACATCCTTTTAAGCTATGGTTTTACTTAATTTAGTGATATTATATAACTTAAATTTTTTGATTTCCAATATTAGATGAGACTTTACATCACTAAGACTTTTGTCTAGGTTGTAATTTTATAGTATTAAAATCCTATACCATTCGTTTTTCTAGAAATTATTATTACCCCTTTTCCCCTTATATCTATAAGTATTTTATAAATTTACTTATAACTTCTTCATTGATAAACAAGTTCAACCCGAACACAAGTCACACTTATTAAATGGGTCAGTTTATGAGCTTAGGTTTTCATATACAACTAATAAACAATTCATGTTACAAGTTGAGGTTTTCTAGACACAAACTTGTTTAGACATAAAAACAAGATACGACATAATAGCATAGATTATTAGCCCTAACTAGCACATGATACAAGAAGGGGAGAAAAATGAAAGAGAAGGACAAAGGTAGGTTAACAATTGAAAATTGATATGAACACTATATACATAAACCAAATGACATTTTGTAGAGCGTGCTTGATTTGGATACACTTCATAAAACTCATGGCATGTTTAGTTTACAGAACGAAATAAGGTTATTGGAAGAAAACTAAGGAATAGTTGATCTTTTAGTCTTGTAAAGAAATCACAATTTCGTGTTTTTCAATAATAGCAATTTCCTAAAATAACTATTTTGTCAACTAAACATATAAATAGGTATATTGTGGAGGAATATATATTTTATGGATTTGGATCCTCTTTATTATACCCTTATGAAGTTGACGATATACTACTAGAAAGCTCCATATAAAACGAGACACGCTAAGGGGAAAAAAAATCTCTACTTGACATTTTCCCCATATCCCTATAAGATTCCAGGAGTGGTGAGACTTAGAAGTATATTAAAATGCTCCATGCATCATTTATTCTAGCTTTTTCTCATGAATATTAATAGAATCTTTTCCAACTTGTCTATTCAAAGTTTCATCATAAAAGTGTGTCCACTCTATCAAGTCAATTGTGTGCACATAATTCACCCATCGATATTGAATCCAATGTCTTTGTAAAGATGGTAACAGTATCTTTCCTCCAAATTAGTATAATTAGATCCATTGAAGCGATTATCTCCATCATATAATCACACAGCTAATTCAAAAGAATGAAGTTGTTATATAGATGGTGAACGTGGGAATAAGAACTCAAGAAGACAAAAATATTTTAACAATATTGAGTATTTACATTAAAATAAGTTAATGAAAGAAAATTCACATTCAAGTTGCAAAGAAAACTTAGGAACTTGGGGTCATGTCCTTCGCTTGTTCATCCACCCCACAACCACCAACAATTGCATTATGATTAATGATTTGAGATTAACATTTCATCTTGGGCTATAGGCATATTAATAAGTGTATTAAGGCCAGTGATTTGGGTTTGGGGTTAAAGCTAAGGAATATCAAGTTGCACAGCAAAAAGAAGGGAGCATTTTATTTTTATGAATTAAAAATGAAAATACAAATATTTAAATTGAAAAGTGTAAAAATAGAGATAGTCATTATATAATATATCTTTTAAAAAAAAAAAAAGAAAGAAAAGAAACTATTAATACTTATTAAGAAGGCTAACGAAAATAAACAATCAATCATTGGAATTTGATATTGTATTAAGGATCTGTTTACAAATTTAACACCATATGTTTATGTTTTTCTTTTTCTTTTTCAGTGAAAATTTACACTATATGTTTATGTTGTATGCTAAAAAATATTGGCAAAAGGAAAAAAAAAATAGTGAAAAAAAAATCCAAAAAATGCTGTTCTTAGGAAAATAATCCCAAGAATACAATAGTCAATCAATCTACAATCACCTCTTTTTGACTCAACCCAAAATCATATTTGAATGAAATAGTATACTTCAAATCAAATTCTATCTAGTACTATGTGAGTAAAATCTTTGATTTTCTTCTCTTTCTCTATCCTATAAGTACAGCTTTTGAATCAATAGAGAATCTTTTGTTTCGTGTCTATATGAATCGATATTATGATTTTGGTTTGGTCCGGTTCTTCTAATTTTAACTCAATCTAAAATCACCTATTTCAATTTAAATTCACCTCCCCCAGAAGCGATTTTAAACATGAAAAGACATAGTAATTTCTAACGCAGCTGAAGCACCCGAATTTAAAATGACATACTCACTTATAATAATATGAAAGCATTACGAAAGCTCTAATACTGCTTTCAAATATCTACATAGTTTTTAGAAAGTAAGGATCAAACACAATCTATAAATATGAAATATGTAAATCTAATGCCTTCATCATGTTTGTAGACAAATATCCTAATGATCTGCATTAGTCTAGGGCTACACCATTTGGTTCACATCTAACTAAGTGATCTATACCCCATCCTAACTGTAAGCACCTAAGTATGATGCATGTATGGGAACCGAAGTAGAGTGCACTTGTGTATGTCCCCCACCCATTTCATCGTGCCAATCTCTAACTAACCTCCTCAATGGTGTAAGGAGAGTACAAACCTGACTACTAGAGGTCTTTTTGACGATGGGGGTGAAGAAGATCCGATCGCTAGAGCTCTCCCCGACGAATGGTATCCAAAACTCAAATCTCAATAGTCCAAGAGATGCTGCTGACGATAGGTGCTTTAGAGACGGATCGTCCTTAATGCCAAGCTCAACTTATCGTTGCCCTTAACCCCCTACCCTATCTCCATCATCGACAATGACAGCACCATCCTTACTAAATATCGTAAGGCGAAGAGCTACCTTACTCCATATCTGGTACCAACCCTAATGCATCATTTAGGTGGATACCCCTAAGCTATTGAATCACAACATCTACACTTGGTTGCTTCTCTATGATATCCTCATATGACATTTAAAGTAGCTTATGGAAGAAATTCACTTGCATGTTACAAAAAAATGGATTTGTTAGCATATAATGGCGGAGGTGTAGTTTTGGTCAAGGATAATGAAGCAAAGCACATACTATGTATACCTATGAGGCCCCTAATTGGCCAATATATAGCCAGGTGACCTACTGGTAACACTCATTATAGTCTGGAGCTACACCAAGCAATGGTACTATAAGAACAATCATAGTGTACCGATTCGCCCATTGTTTCAACTAGCTAGCGTGAGTGGTAACCTAATTTGTCTATGTCTAAACCTGTAGAAGCACATCAAAGGTACATGTGCAGTCCACATATCACTACCGGCGTAGCAAAAAGCAAGGAGCCTACCAATGTCATCATGAGAGTAAGGCATCCATACAACCTGTAAAATTAGCTAATTAGAACATTAAGCTGCGTAACATTGTAAAAGAAAATATAACTATAGTTAGTAACTTATATACCTACTCTAGATACTAGTGATTAAACGCATCTTTGTACTGGTCGATGACATGTGTAGGAAGCTCTATAAAATCAAACTCAGTACCCTATTGGCTCATCAATAGGCGATCATCTACTACTACCATGATCTTACTGCATAATGGAGCAATGTATGGAAAGTGCTCCCATACCCACACCTTGAGTAAGATAAGTGACCCACTAATCTCGCCTACATCCATTCGTGATGTAAGGCACAATTGGCAATAGAGCCATGCCAGGCTTGTAGCGCCCTAGGCGTATCGATTAGCTATAGTAAGGTTAAAGAGGAAAGGGAGGAACATCAAATGCACCATGTTATTGAACTTATCCAAGAATAGTGTGCTTTGGTGTATTGATCTACAATAAGATCATGTGTATCCTTAGGAAGTATAAGACCCACAACTAACTACTTGAAATTTCGATTAGTTAAAAAATTCGTTCGAGCCTAAATTATAAAATAAATCTAGAAATATTAGTAAAAATAATCCCGTAAAATTGAATTTAAGAAAATAAGAAATAAAATAAAAGAATATAAAATTTCTAAATTTTAAGTATATTACTCATTATTTATCGAAAATGCGTAAAATGCATTTCGATAATTAACGAAGCACTAGAAATAAATTATATACACACTAAAAATCATAAAATAACCTAAATAATATTTAGGAATATTTATTTGTACTATATATGAATTTACATGTATGTAAAAATACACGTAATTACTTAAAATACACGAAATGTGCTAAAATAATGCTAAATAATTAAAGAAAATTCATAATTAATTAAGAAAAAATAAATAAATATCAAAAAAATTAGGAAAATTCTAGAAAGTGGTCATGTCAATCTGGAATTGAAGAAACAAAATCAATCAATTAAAATGCAATAAATAGAAAGTGAGAAAAAGAAGAAATAAGGCAATTATCTTGTCTAATTAATGTACGATAATTCCCCGAGACCTTTATAAATACTCCAAATTTTTTAGAAGCTCATTTTGAATATCTGGAATTGTAGAAAATTAGAGAGAGGCGAAATTGAGAGGAAATTAGGGTTTTACAAAAAAATTACAAAAAAAACTGCACAGTTAGGGCTTCTAAGGAGAACCCAAACCCAACGAGCACCTGAAAGTAGACGGCTACCACCACCATACGGTGGTGGCAGCGCCCAAACCAGCCAACAAGGCCACGGTGGCCAGAGCCACCCACACAGGTGAGTCCAATTTCTAACCCAATTTTGTTTAATTTTGTAAAAATATTAAATATTCTTATAAAATTATGAAACTTGTTATTCTAAAATATTTTTTTATGTAGTTTTTAGGAAAAATATTATTTTAATGAAAATATACCCCGTGATACATGGTCCTTAAGAAATTGAATAAAATTAAGCATGTTTAGGATTAGAAATAAATAACCTTAGGAGTGTAGTTTTGAGCCCAAAATTTTTGTATAAACTACTTAGATGATATAAAATAGTGCCACGATACCCTTTTTCAAAAATTAATTTTTTAAATTTTTAGATAATTTTTAGGCCTTAAAATGATGCATAAAATGGGTTATTTTTTTTTAATTATTGATTTAGTAAATCATTATATGTTTTAAGATGTTCAAATCTGATGAAGTATGATATTTGTATCCTTTAAGGTGTTAGATATAATTATTAGGGTAATTATGTAGTAAATAAGTAATAGGGAAAAATAGTAAATTTTAAGTTAATTTTGTAAATTAGGATAATTAGGTATAAAATCTGATTTGGGATGAATTTAGAAGTTTTGAAATGTTAATTGATGTTGTGAGATGATAATTAGAGTGATAGAAATATTAGATGTGTATTATATACATAATACGTGATAATACATAATATGAATTATTAGAAATATAATAAATAGAAGATATTAAGATGAAAATTGATACTATATAAATAATAGGAATATATAATAAATCTGATAGAAAACTTAAATTTAGGTAATTATGTGAAAAATATAAAAATTTCTTACATCAGAAGTAAATTTAGTACATTAATAAGGATTTAAGTGTACAGGGTGGAATAAAATACTAACTAGAGGTAATTATGGTATTTAGTATACCCGAAAATAATGTGATTAATTTCACATTATGGGTTGAAACAAGTTTCTAGGATTCGTTTATAAAACTGTATTTAGAAACTAAACTAGAACCGAATTTAGAAATCAATGTGGAAACTAAACCAGAACCTAGCCCCAAACCGAGAATAATTATAAAAAATTTGAGAACCTTGATAATTGGACATATTAAACCCTAAACTAAGGATAAAACAAACTTATAACAATTATATGAAAACTAAGACAACATTAATATTATAGGGATCATTGGCGATAGACTAAACGAGTCCCACCTCAAGCAAGCAAGCGAGGAGTCGAGGTAAATTGGGATTAATACAGTGTTATATTTTGGAGGCTTAAAATTGTACTTGATTATGCTTGTTCTGAGCTAATGATATGATTTTGATTTGCTGCTTGACTTGTATTGTATGATTTAAATGAAATGATTAATCACTCTAAACTGAATCTAATCAAATATACGACCTATAATCATAAATCGGACCTGCATAATAACCCATTAGGGGAAATCTAGGATTCTCCAGCCAAATATTAACCCCTTCGAATGAGATAGCGTTAGATAGCATAATGGGTCCCTTCTTCATCCTTAGTTGAACTAAGTGATAGGTAAGGAGGTCGTGGCAAGAGTGAAGTCAATGGTTCGAAGATAGTCATGAGAGGAGTAGTGTCCCCATTGCACAAGCCTGGGTTTAGTCGCGAGCTATTGCATTAACGGCAACTCCTCAACCCGGATTAAAGTGGGCGCAATTTCTCTAATCTCATGATGAGTCGGACAACGTCGTACGATGGCATTTACTTGAACATGTATTGCATCTAATAAGTTGGTTGATAACCTTGTTTGTGTTTGTGGTAGTGGTATAGTTTTAAGTCCCCCGTCCTAACTTACTAAGCCGTGATTGCTCACATCCCTATAGCCGTTGTTGTGAGTGTTAGCAATGAAGCAGCCTATAATCACCTTGACGCTAACAACTGAAGGATCCTGAGGAGTAAGGATGTAAACAGAAGACCAAATTCATTCTCTAGTTAAAATTATTTTAAAACCTTTAACATTAGATTACAAATTACTCAATTAGATTGTGAATAGATTGCTAAATCTTATAAATACACTCAGATTAATTTAATGTGAATATTTATTTTTCTTAAATTCACAAGTAAACAATTTATTTAATTTATGAACTGTTTACTTCAAAGCGGGTTAGTCTTAGACGCCTTGTATAGATCAAGTCTAGGATAGCGGTTGTAAGGCCAACTTCTATTTTAGAATGGTTTGCACAATAGGGCTATTACGACTCTACCGTTATGACTCTACCACTTTAAAGCATGACAGGAAGGTCACTAAAGTTGTCTTTCAACTAGGACAATTTCACTCAAATCCCATTAATAGCATTTGGAAGGGGGCATAGTCTAAGTAACTGTAAGAATAAGTCAGCCTAACCCGACTACAAGTTACTCATCACAACCTGACCATCAACTGATAAACCAATCGGCATAGAGATATCCTAGAGTGTAATCATCAACTCCTCGATGTGGAAATGGAATGTATGTGTCTCCTCTCTCCAACGCTTTACCGAGGCTGTAATCAAATGCCATTCAAGCTATATCAATGGTACTTGTCTAGCATCGAGAAAGCTGACATGCTCAAAGTATAGAGACATCCATGTGTTTATCAAGATCTCCTGTCCATCTCTATGTTTGAATATGGCCTCTCATTTGCAACATCTAAGTCATAGACTCACCTACAAGTTACATTAAAGTCAAATGAGCATTAAATGGAATCTCAAGAATTAAGCTGCATCTAAATTCCAATGTTATATGTCCTCACCTAACCACCCTACAATAGCACTGACTTATAGGATGCCTGCAATCGAAGCAATGACCTATTAGCAAGTCATAGATCCATCTACACCTATAAAAAGAGAATGAAACAATGAGAGGCAACTGTACTAAACGACCAATCATAAGCAACAAAGGTACCTAATAAAATATAAAAACTAACAACAACAATATATAACTAGCTACAAGTATCAATAGATCATTCATAAATGCTACAACGCCGTTATGAATGGATCCTCTAAAAGTATACTAGAGTCCCTATTGAGGGCATCTTCTCCTATTATGCCCTTTAATGCCAGATAATCCACATGTATACGACAATGGCCTCTCATAAATGTCCATCTCATTCTAAAACCATTTATGCTAAGTGTAAGCTTCCAAAATTGAGTTTAGGATAACCGAGCTCAGATTTAGGGCTTTTAGGGTAACTTATCCAATTGAGCCCAAACTTTGCAACTAGAATGAAAAAGTTAGTCGAGATATTACAGTGAAGTTAGATTTTAGTAATAACGATCCGAAATCCCAATTTTGCCCTTAGAAATTGGAGTATTTACTAAAGCCCTAAAATGTTCAGAACTCCTAAAATTGAACTTAGATTACAACGAGAACTTAGAGATAAGTTAATTGAGCTATAAAATGAGATAATGTAGTATAATTTACTATAAAAAAATACACGTAATTTTTTAGTATACCCGGTACAAATAATAATTATACTCGTAAATTAACTTTAAATTGAGTAATTATATATATATTGTGTTGAATTCATGAAATTAACCTTAGAATGTATTCTAAAAATAAAAGATATGCTAGAAACTTAATTATATGAGTAAAGTTATATATTTCACATGTTATTACATAAGGTATAACCTTGTATATTAATTAAAATAATTAATTCTAACATATAATATCTATATTTAAGTAATTATTTAATAAAAGAAAAAGAAAAATTAATTAAATAATATTGGAAGGAGGCGTGGCAGGAGGATGAAATTGCAATGCTGATTCAAAAGGTGAATGTATAATATTTGGACACCTCATGCATAAAAAAAAAAAAAAAAGAAATTGGAAAAGAAAATATGAATTAATTAAAGAAAAATTCCTAAACCGACTTTGAAGCACTATAAAAAGCCAAGATCATCAGACAAGATAGTTTTAGCAATTTGGAATCAGAGAAAATCGGAAAGAAAAATTAGAAAAAAATCGTAGAAAAAAAAACAAATTTAGAAAAAAACAGAAAAATTAGTGAAAGTGTGAAAACCTAACCTAGAGTAGATCTGCTGTGAAACCCAGCCAACCCCACACGGTCCACCCACCGCGCCAGCCGTCCGACAACCGCCCAGCCGCCGCCGGCCACCGGAGCACCCAAGAACACCAAGGTCAAATTTCTGCCCTGTTTTTCAATAATTTCTAAAAAATAGTAAATCCGCCCAGAAAATTATGAAAAAAATTACACTTAGGTTATTTTAGACATGCTTTCATGTGATATTTTTATTTTTGAAAAATTCGTAATATTTAATATACTTCATTAAGAAATCTGTAATTCATCCGAATATATATTAGTGAAATAAATATACTATATGATATTGTTTCTAGCTGAAAATTTTTGTGTAGGATGAGTATGATATATGGGTAATTTCTACGTAGCCCAAATTTTTATTTGAATGATTTTAATATTTATTGAATTTTTAGGCTTGAAATTGGTCCGAAAATAGGCTGAAATTATGAATTTAATAGGAAATTATGAAATTAATTGATGAAATGGACATGTACTGATCTATAATAAATAATAATGGTATTGAGTCAGATTAGAATTAATTGGATGCTAAAAGAATTATAATTGGATAATTTGTCAAATTTAGGGGTAAAATCGTCAATACGAAAATATAGGCAATAGGTTGAAAACTTGAAACCGAGTGATAATTGAATTCCCTATATTTTTAGAAGTCCATAGAAATTTTCGGGGAATTATTAGGTGATCCGAACTATTTACTACGAATTTATTAAGTAAAATAGCTTAAATTACAAGTCGGGATGTATTTGTAATATTAATAGACTAAAATGAGTAAAATAGATAAATAAAACCTATATATAGGATCGCTAGTCGAATTGGGTTAAATAGAGATTTTATTACAATTATTAATATTTTCTGATCGGGATGTACTTTAGGTGTATTAAAATTGAATAATACTTATATTATTACAATATAAGGACAAATTGGATAAAATATAATTTAAAACTGTAAATTATGCATAATACGGTCGTTTTTATATAATTATGTATAATTGTATTAAAAATTCAAACTACCCGTTAAAATCCATCTCTAAGAACAGGACTCATAAGATGTGTCGTTAAGTCTATACGAACTCAATGACACTAGTTTTGTTGAAATCGGATAACCTTAAGCAAACTAGCTTATATCTATAACATATTCAAGAATATACACATTTCGGTAACTCTACCGGAATCAAAACGTGAATTAATAAATAAAAAGTACGTTTCGATACGATCAAAACGATATATAATACGTAATAGTAAATATGATGTATAATGTTAATGATTAATAATTTAATAACATGACAGTATATTATGGAAATAATATATATATATATATATGTATATATATATATATCCATTTTAGATTAAACCCTAATGTTTTCGTAATTATTACGAAAACTAAATTTAGACCTTTTGTGTAATTAGGACCTTCCAAAGACGGCTGACAATTCAAGTCAGAAATAACGAACGTCTGAACAAGTAAGTTGGGATGGTAGCATCGCCGCTGTTTGGGTACTATTTTAAAAGTATCCGGAGACCCAAGAGTACTTCTGGTTGTGTTTGTAGTTAGATGATTATGCGCATGCTATGTGTGTGAATGATACTCTGTTGTAACAGGAGTTCAACTCCTTGGTGTGCTGTTCTGCATATTTGCATGGATTCTGTATTGTGTGAACTTATTGGTCACCTCTGATTATCACTAATGATTATTCGACTAAAGTGTAATTGGTCACACATAATCACCCGTTAGGGGAAACGATTAAGAGTATTAAGCCAAACACCGACTTCCTTCGATGAGGATAGCTGAAATGGTCCTTTCCCCATCCTTAGTCGAACTAAGTGATAGGCGAGGAGGTCGCGGCAAGGTTGGGGGCCGTGGTTCGAAGGCGGTCTTGGGAGGGGGGTGTTCTCCATTGCACAAGCCTGGGTTTGGTTTAACTTTAGTCGCGATGAAACTCCTCAATCCGGGTTGGAGCGGATGAAATTTCTCTAACCTCACAGTGGACCGGTTAACACTGTGCGATGTTTTCATTTGAGTGATTGCATTGCATTTCATCATAATTATTAACCTTATTTGTGATTGTATAGTACTCTTCTGACTCCGCCCCGCTTACTGAGCTAGTTGTGCTCATACCCCTACAGACTCTTTTGCAGATACTGAGTGAAGATAAAAGATGTTCCGGTACCAACGTTCTCAGGTTAGTGTGCTGCTGTGTGGGAAAGTGAGGAACGAGGAATTTAACTGAACCTGAGCTTTTGCTTTGTCTTTAAGTTTTGAAGAAAACTAAATGGGAATTCCCTGGGAGCCCACTAGTTTTCTAACTTATTGTATATAAATCGTATAACCTGTGGTTTTTAAAAGACTCTGATTGTAATCTTTACCCTTGGACGTGAAATGTTGTATAATTACTGTTGTAGTACTAAACTACAGATTGTATAGAACAAGTATTTTGTAAAAGCTCTACCACAGGTTTGGACATTAATAGATGTCAGAACAGACGTTTCAAGCTGGTTGAGTTGTGCGCCTTGTGTAAACTGCGTCTACGATAGCAGCTGTGAGGTCAGCTTCTATCTTAGATTAGTTTACACGGCGGGACTGTTATGACTCTTCTTGTTCGGGGCGTGACACTAAGGCCTTCCAAGACTCCCCACCCTATCCCCAGTTTGCACCAGGTGTCATACAAGAATGTCAAGCAAAGGCTAGTCAACCTTGTTTACACAGGGCATGAAAGAACTTATGTACACCTATAGTTGATGCTGCCACGTATACTAATGTCTAATGTATGCAACAAAATCCATGCTCGTTTTTCTCATAAATACTATTACATGAGAGCATGAAATCTTGTAGATTTTCCACTTATTATAAGTGCATCGACGATTTCCAAGTGCAACAGTGTGACTATTTTCCTCCTTTTAACCATAAACTATAGGGCGCAGCATGGTCATAACCTCAAAGATCTACTCATTATATGTTAGAGATGACAACCCAATGTCCACTTACTACTTTGTGCTATCTATCAAACTTTCTATCAGCAAGTCAACACCTTACCTATGCCCATTTGATTAGCTATCTTGATCCAAGGCTGATTGAAGTAGTTGTTGCAATTGTTGAAGTAGTGCATTATTATAACTTTCAACAATATTTATGGTCCTAATACCGAAATGAGCTCCTTCACCATACGATAGGGTCTACATCCTTGGATGCAACTCCCTGAAATATGTCCTCGTGTGAGGACTCATCGTAGTACGCTTGGAATTTTTGGGGTTGCAACCAGTACGCTACCTTTTTTATTAGTTCTTTACACTCCTTATTCTTGGTCCGGGTATTGAAATTACTAACAACATATCAGATACACCATCACCATGGCCACCCATTTGGCTACACTACATTATGTCCTTCAACTAGGGACCGTATTCTAGAGTGATGATTGGATATCAAATAAATGTCTATTCGGTCCTTTATCACATACATGAGTAGACACTTTAAGAACCATCCTCAACTATCCTCATACTCCTTAACCAAAGAAAATCCAAGGAGGATGATATGGTTTGCACCATCAAAAGAAGCTTGTGCTTATACTTCCCATACAGAAATGTACTGTCTATAGTAATCACTAGCCTAAAAAACAACATATTAGTTAGTTTCGAATAGCTAACTAAGCAACAACGAAACAACTATTAAACGGTCCAAACATACCTACAATGTATAAAGGCCTCGATACATAGTCCAAATGCCCAAAATACTCAATCAAAGATCACATGACCCGCAATATCACTATCTCACCACCTCTAATCTACCATGGTACCTAGATTAGCTTTTTGAAAGGCATTTAAAAGATGTGGCAATACTACATATGAATCCTCCCACCTTCCATAAACTTGCTCTATTGCTTTGGTTTTTGCCTTCCAAACTCTCTTTATGTGTACAGTATAACCATATTGCTTACAAAAAGTGACTTAAATATGTTTCACCTTAATACTCGATGATTCCTATACTTCCTTAATGATAAATCTAGACAGAGTTGTTAAATCCAATTGAGGATGGTCCTAAGAGTAAGATTTAAGAACTTATATAGGATTATGAACCTAGTTATCACGAAGCATCCAACATGATTCTTCTTACATGCCCGTAGTCTCCATTTGTATCCCTTCTCCCAATCAGCACATCTAATTGACTAGAGAGTAAGCTCTAACTCCTTTACTATGAAGTCATGAAGATTCATAACATAACGCATTTTCATTGCTATCTTTAATTCTTCTTTTCTTTGGAACCATATTCCCACCTTAAATTCATCGCCGAAACTCCACTCACTATCATCTACACTCTCCTTAGACGATATAAGGCCACCACAAACTGGTGCCATGCAGAATGGCATGGGTTTTGACATTCCCACTACGTGCACATTTGTGGTTAACCCCTACCTCTAATCGTTTTTTCTACTCGACTCTTCAACTTCGTAGAACCACCCTTCACTTTAACTAACATGAGGACTAGAATCGATATCATATGTGTCTTCTTCAATATCCGCATAGGCTAGTTTGTTCTCCACATCCATATCCCTGTTGGACTCAGTCGTCATCATGATGTTACCCTGATGGGGTATGTTATTATTAATGAGTATATCACTATGTGGAACCGACTAAGATTGAAACACTTAATTTTTTACTTAAGACCCTACATTCTAGTCATACCCTCCAAAATCGTACTCAACAGTTTGGAGGAAACTTGATTTCATGAACTTTAACATATATTTCTACTGAACAGCTTACTACTAATGAGGATACCATTAACTATTGCACGTCATAATTGTTGTTTATAGATACAGCACAAAACATGTCCCTGCTCCTTCCTATAAGGGGACATCAATGAATCAAATCAACTCGACAAGTCATCATGTCAACCTAAAACCGATTACATATCAAGCTAACCAACTAATTATAAGTTGCTTTAATCGGTACCCTAACTATTGTTGTAGGGTACCTATCGTAATGCACTTCGTTTTTCCCTTCCACAATATTTCCTTCAATATAACGAACCACCCTCATATTATCTATTCTTAATTGTGTGTCACATCAACCTGATAAAATCCACAACACCGAGACAATCCATATCTTATATGAATTGCCATACAATCATGATATCCATTGACATTATGAACAAATTAAATATAACAACAATGCTCCTCATGACAATTGATTATTCTCTAGTCATTTTATTCATACAAAAACTAACTCACTCAACCAGTTGCATTAATATTATACAAGTCTACTTACATCACATGTTACATATACAAATATAATAAACTAATGCGTAAAATACGAAACGTAAAAAAATTTGACATAGACAACAATCTACCATTGTATTCTCAACAACAATCCTATTTCACATATTTACATGTTCATAAAATCAATTAAGAAAGGAAAAAATGTTACATTTCAATTCGTCGACTTCTAGAGAGAGAAACTGAGGAGATCGTAAAAGGTGTTGTTTTCTAAAAAATTTCCTTGAGAATTGTTGTTCACCGCATTCCCATGCAAACTCTATAACTTTTTTGAAAAAAACAAGTAGAAAACAGTTTTGTGTAAAGAAAATATGTGTGTGGAAGAAGTTTTAGAGAGAGAGAAGTTTTCTGAAATGAAAATGGAAGGGAAAGAAGACAGTTTAGTGGGTTTATGTGCCAACCAAAACCAAATGGTCAAGAGGTGATTTTGCATTACAATATAAAATCGTTATCGTATTCTTGAAAATATTTTTCTAGAAATAATACTTTTAGGACTTTTTTTTTTTTCCTTTTCCTAAAGAAAACATATTCCTAATATTCGGAAAGGCATACGGACGGGTGCCAGATCATAGTATACACAATTTGTGCCACGAGGGTTTGCAGTAGCTTCCACGTTTTGGTCCACCTATCCACGTGTTTATACCAATACCTTCCTTTAGATTCATCACTTCTTCTCTCACCACCCGCACCGAATTGAACGAATTAGTTTAATCCTCAACCTATCCTTCGCTAGGCATCATCGTCGGCTCAAGCTTCGTTTAGCAATTCTCGTCGACATGTCTGGGACATCCCAACCTTCTTTGCCAGGTAATTTTTAGATCCATATTTTTTTATGAATATAATGTATATAATTCGAATCCTTAAAAGAGTGTTTTTTTCCCCCCTTTTTTTGTGCGTATATATTTTAGATATTGTGAGAGACACATTCCTATGGAGGAGGAAGAAGCTGAGTTTGACGATTTTAGTGGCAGCGACAGCCGCATGGATATTCATGGACGTGTACCAGTACAACTTTGTTGTAATCGCTTCGTATATAGGAATATTCATTGTCACCCTCTTGTTCGTTTGGGGCAACTTCTTGAGGCTATTGACAAAGTAAGTAGATTCTGCGCTTTCCCACGAAAAAAGAAACTCAAAACATCGAGAAAAAATGCGTATTTACAAGCATATTTGCTTGTAAAAGCGGCTTCCATGGGTTTGCCACTATTATATAATGAGCAATCGCTCACTTAACTAAATTGAGAATATTATTCAATTGATTGTGTCCGGAAGTAATGAAAAGTTATCAAATTAAAAAAAAAAAAAAAACGAAATGTTTTTAACTTATGTAAGTTTTCCTATTGTCATATTCACAATCCCTGCTTAAATATCTCCTATGTTTTATCTTTTTTAGTAATGAGAAGTGATACAAATGCCGATGATATTAACACGAAAACGTACCGAATATTGTTGAGAACCAACGGATTCACTTTTTCATTTACTAATCAAATAACATGGAGGCACTCGTTCCAATATAATAAAGCCAAGTAATTTGGCAGGAGAGTTTGAGATACATTTTCGGCAAGAAAATCATTTTCGAGTCTCAAAATGTTTGATCTTAGGTGCATTTTCTCTCTCTTTCTCCACAAGGAAAGAAAATTAGGATTCATGGAGGCAAGGAGAACATTTATCCCATTTTTAAAATCACTCTGCTGGGAGCGATGATCTCTGATTAAAATAATTATGGTCAATGGAAAATGATCCTAGGTTCTTTCATGTTATGTTTTGCAAGTGTGCCACACCCATACATATGCTTGTGATATATAAAATTCTAAACATGACTCTGCTCTAGTATTCATGATTAATTTGCCATAATTTTTAAGGGCTTTTAAAAGGAAAAATAAATAAAATAACTTCCTCCCATTTTCCCCAAGATTTTTTTTAGTCTTTTAGGTGGTAAAAATTTCTAATAATGCAGAGAACAACCGGACATGCTAAGATTGGAAATATCGGAAACAAAGGCTATGGCAATGGCGAATACAGCTCGAGCATGGATGGAAGAAAGTGTGAGCTGGTTGTTTCATACGGGTGCTGAGAGGGAATGGTTTACATTTGCTGGAACAATTGCTGCCTTGTGGACATTTTCCATAATCTGTTCCTACTTCGATCTGTTGACGCTTCTCTACATCGGTATGTCCCAAATCTGCTAAGCCATCCCTATTCCTTTATTTTGTTCTTGATTTTACTAGCAAATTTATATATGTAATATGAACTGATATCACCACACATAAATTTTGCGGATTTGGATTATATTCATAACAAAATAAGCTTTAGTAATTTTTCCTAGATATTGAAAGAAGTTTTAGTACATCTTAAAATAGGTTGAGTCGATATAGGATTAATGGGGTATTAGACTCTATTCGTATCCTCTCTTATAGATATTAGTTCCCAATCTTTTATACTTGAAACTTATCCAATGACACCTTGAAACCACATGTATCCTATACCATGCCTTCCAAATTATATGGAGTACTCATTACTCTATGAACCTGTATTTTTTTCTCTTTATTTTCCTTTAAAATTTTGTTTTAGGTGCATAATTAATATGAAAATTATAACTATACTATTACTAAACCTACTAATGATAATTTGTATAAATTGCAATACATTTTAAACCGGGACAATATAAAAATTTGATATGAGCAATAAAGAATATTTTTATAGTTGGAAATGTTCAAATCGTTTATTAGGTCATACTTAAATTTCTTTTGTTTTTTCTTTCCAAATTATCAAAATAAAACTTTTATCAAGCCATAAGATTATTAGATGCATAATACAAAAACTATGTGTTAGTAATTCTAATATAATATATTGGATAATAAGTTAAAAAGTGAGATATTTTTAAAACCTTATTAAACTAAAGTTAATAAAAAAAAGGAAGTAAGAGGTTAAAAAAAAAAAAAGAGGAAAGAAAGAAGAAGAAGAAAAGAGAGGGACTAAATAGTAAATATAAGCAACATATAATTTTTGGGTTTTGTTATGAGCTAAGCTTTTGTTCTTTTTTTTTTTTCTTTCAAAGAATGAAAAAAATAATAATATTATTAATTTTTTATTTAGTAATACTAATTAATTATTATTACAAAGTAGAAATACAATACCAAAAAACACATAACCTATCTACTCTAAAGTGTGTAGATTTTAGAGTAAGAAAGGTTACTCTAACGTCATAATTGTATCCAACTGTAGATAACCAGATTTCAAGAGATTACTCATAATTGTATCCAACTGTAGATAATCAGATTTCGAGAGATTACTATCCAAAGCTTACCATATAATCTACGTTACCCAAATGAACCTATTCAATGAAGTAAGGTTATTCACCCTGTATAACAAGGTTTCTTGCTCACTGCTATATCTAAGATAGCACAAAAGGATCATGATTAACTGTATATCATATGGCCCAAACATTTATTTTGCTGTCTTAGGTTATACTACAACTCTTTGCATTGATTACACCTAAGAACTATTATAATTGATGGAAACTACGGTTTTCAAAATTGAGGACTTTCTGCATGTAAAAAGATGGGAGCTCCAATTTTTTTGTAGAGTTAGCTGCCTAACTGCATGGAAACCAACCATTGGTCTAAACATTTTAAAGCATAAGTTGATGTAACTTATAATATTAAATATAGTATGTAATAGTTGCCAATAGCAGAAGTCCTATGCTTTCAAAAGAAAAGAAAAAGAACAAAAGTGGAGTTTATGCCTTTATATACCGAATTATGAAATATTAGAGGTCCATGCAGCTATAAAAGATTTCAAATATCGGAAATTCATGTAATTATAAAAGTTTTCTCCTTTCTCTTTCTTTTTCTAGAGGAGATGATGCCTCAAATGAGGGTGTCCTTATCATCTTCTTGTACAAAGCGCCTTGCATCCACTAGCACTTGCTCCTTACTTTTCCACAGCTAGCCTACCAACACAACCGCATTTGCAGAGAGAAATATATAGAATTTAAATAATATTTATTACGTGTAATTTTTATAAACATACTTATCTTTTAAGCAGGCATATAAGTGGCGGGAATACCCCATCAGTATTATTAAGTCCATTAGAGTTATTAAACCAAAAAATGTTTTTTTGTCTTTGGACCCTATGATCAAGGAAAAAGTCGAGATATTAGTGGTTTCTTTTATTCAAACTAATACTTTTTCATGAAATCCTCCATATTTTACTTGCATATAACGATGAAAATCGAAAAATTTATACTATGATGTCTACGTGGTTACTAAACCGATTGTATCAAGAATTGAAACATAAAATTATATAATCATATAAAATAAGTGAAATCGTAATACCTCTAGCTACAAAAAGTTTTACATAAATCTATAAAATCATTAACAATTATATATATATATATATATATATATCTATCTATGAGATATACATATTGTGAGTAATTTTCATTTAATATTAAACAAGTTTTCACATAATTCTAAGTGTTTGTTGTTATACTAATCTATATTTAAATAATTTTATATTTATTTTAACTATGAAAAGTATTATAAAATTATAAATCTATAAAATCGTATTAATTGACTTACGATTATAATTTAATAATTATGTGTATATCTATAAGATATACATATCATGAGTAACTTTCATTCAATTTTAAACGGGGGCCTCCAGCATTTGTTTATCAGAATCGTCTGGTAATTTTTAACAGGTACGGTTGTGGGATTGATTTGTCCAGCGCTGTTGATGAGATATGAGGAGAGTATAAAACGGCTTGTAGAAAAGTCGAAGACACAAGGAAGAAAATTCTACGACATGATTGACAAGAAGGTGGTTCAGAAAGCCAAGGGAAAGTTAGTCCACGAAGAGAAGAAAGAAAAGAAGATGGATTAGAATAATAAGCCCTAACAGGCTAACACCATCATATATATATATTCATATGTAAAATCATGTAGTTCGTGTTCATGTTGGTGTGGTTTGTGTATATATAAATTATACGTGTTCGTTCTTCCGTCACTTGATTAGAGTATCAATTTTGGCGTTCTGGTAGTAAATGTCAGCATGTACAGAGCGATAACGGAATATGGAATACTTGTTATATGCGGACAATACCGGTAAGGGACCATTAATATCGTACAGCTAGATTACTGCATGTTTTTATAATTCCATGGAATGGGTTTTTCTAAGATGAAAACAGGATATATCCAAAAGAAAATATATCTATCTATATATAAAAGAGCGAATAGACAGCGGCTTTTATATATATATATATATGACAATCTTGGTTAAATAATGTTAAAAAAATGTTTAAAATATTGTTAAAAGGAAAAAAAAATAAAGTTTCTGTTTTTATGTGATAGTTACTATCTATTAAAGAATAATAATAGATACATATTTCTATAAAGTCGCTCAATTAATTTGCATGGACATCATTTGTTGTAGCTTTTATATTACTTACTTTTCTTAATTATATTGATTATTAGAGTATACTTTAATGTGCGCCCCATTTCCTTTGATAAATACAGATATAAAGCGTGTAGAAATATGCACAACTGGTCGGGACTAGAGGCATCAACACTGTAGTGGGAAGAAGAAGAGGAAGGAATTAAAAAAAAAAAAAAGAATATATAAACAGATGAATCAATGATTTTACCAGAATTTTTCTAATCAATCGAATTTAGAATAGAAGATTCATGAGGAGACGATGGGGTCGGTCCATGGATTTTCCTTCCTTTTGTCGCATTTCGCTCAAAGGGTTGAAGGGAGATAGTGTGTCAAGCTGTTCGCAAGGGCCAACTTGATCCTCTTCCCCAGAGATCCCGTGGATACACTTCTTGATAATGGAATCCGCGGACAACCAATGAGGGATGGTCATAATAAGGTTTATAAGTTGTTTTCCGATGTAATTGAAGGCAAAGAAGGAAGGTTTCGTGAAATAACGTATCAAAACCACTTCATCTGATTGATTCGGGTTATTAGTATTTTTGATAGTCGTATCAATAATATCTTGCTGGTTATCAGTAAAGATCACTACACGTTTGGCTTTTTGGTAACTTCTTAAACTTTGATCTTAGAGTAGGTTTACTTTCAAATGACATAAATCATTCCCTCCACTCCAAACTTTGATATGAATATTTCTATTTTTTTATTAAAAATAGTCACATTATAATCAAAGTTTATATGAATTTAAGGTATATACTAATAATAATCTTAATGGGTATTTTTATAACAGAGTTAAAGCCGGGGTTCGTTTGTAACTTATGAGGGCTATTGCTAATTTTGCAAAAGTTAAAGGGATAATTTATAATATTTAAAAATTTATGGGTTTATAGATCAAAGTTTTAGAGAATTATTTGTATTTTTAGGGAAAAAAAAATAATAAGAGAAGAAGAACAAGCGAGGGAAAGACGTTCAGCTTTGAAGTTTACCTAATGAGAAAGGTAAATCATAACAAGTTGACCAGTATTTTGACTTTTTTACAAGCAAGTCATTTATGTTCTGTTTTTCATAAAGAGGTGGTCCATGTTTATTAATTTAGTGTTAATGTATAAATGGGGACACGTGTTGATATTATAATAGTCTGTAAATGATTTATTAAGTAAACTAATATAATGAAATATATTCATTTTTAATAAAAGACTGCAGGAAATTAGGGAGAAAAGACAAATTAATATATATATATGTGTGTGTGTGTGTGTGTGTCCACCCATTCCGACCCAAATCTTGAAGTATAATTGACCTTTTTGTGTGTATATATAATCCCAAGAAGTTCATTCGAAATATAAGGTAAGTTCTAATTTTGGTTTACGGTTTGGAATTGGATTCGTTGGGTATTTGTCAATTAAGCTTCATATTTCCGTTTTTCCTTTTGTTTTTTTTAATTTTCTGCAGTTTTATTTTTATATTTTATTAAACTATATAAATAAATAAATATATTTCATAATATTAATTTATTTGACAAATATTTTACAGGCCAAGAAGATATCGATGCATTTTTGTTTTTGCCATTAACACTAAATTAAGAAACACGGATTACTTGTTTATCAAAAAAATAAAACACAGATAGCTCTATGTAAAAGAGTCAGTTTAGAAATTTTGGAACCCAAGCTTAGTCCGAAACATGGAAGAACCACTTAACAATCTGCATTTATGGAACCTGTGAAATTTTTTTCTTTTTTACAATTTTATAATATAAAAATTTTGACTTAAGTTGTTCAATGACCTATTAATTTTTTTCACGTATTTGTACCAGTAAATTCATCAACTTGATAGTATTTTCTAATCGTAATTTTTCACAGTGCATGCATCATGAATTTAATCATATAACTCCATACTATTTATCACGGAATGTTGATGATAACTTGCAATCCATCGTAAGGAATAGGCGCACTTAAATAACAGGGCAAAACGACTGTACTACTTTTGCTTTCTACAATGGGAAAAGACAAAATCAAATAATAATAATAAGGAAATCTAATCTAAAAGCCATAATAAGATGGGATCTACATAAATTCATTCAAAACACTGCGAATATAATTGTGATAAGGATAGAGAACCCATTCTAAGGTCATTGTATAACAACTTCTAAAGTCCAATATCTTTTGTTTCAATTCATGATCGACATTTGTAATGAAAACTTGCTACAGGACTCTAGTATTCCCAATAAAATAATAGGGGGTTGAATCGGTTGTTTCTAAAATTTATGCTTTTCGCAAGTCGTTTTTCATAATTATATTAATAATAGTAATAACAAAACTTATCATTGCTTGCATAGAGAAAGCATAAGAATAAGTGTGCACAAAAATAGAAAGATAAAGATTAGAAAATCAGGCATAGGAATCATAATGGTTTCTTCTTATGAGTCAGTACACTCTCATAACTCCAAATTAAGTATATAGTTTTAGAGAGTTAAAATGATTTATGGACTTTAAATCCATCAACAATCTAGGCTTAACTCTCTAAGTTAAGGTGACAAAACCTAAAAGGTCAAGTTTATAAATTTGGAATGATTTGGGGAGCCTTGATATGGTGAGCTTGGAGTATGAGCCGTTGGACCGATCCATCTACTCTCAACCTTTGTCACATCCCCACATAATACGAAATGCACCATCACACAAAAATACCTGTTGAAAACTTGAATAACCTGCTCATTCATTAAAAGACAACATTATTTACATGATAAAACAGTTGTTACATCTGAGTTTAGCTGGATATTCTGTTACAACTTATGTGGACAACATATTATTTATGTTAAAACATGAGCCAGTTTTTTTCTTTGTCATCTTCGCAATAATAGGATTCCTGACTTAGTACAGGTTTTATACAAAAGCCACTAAATCCAACTCACGCTCTCAGTATATAAATCCTCCCTTAGTGTTGGGCTCTTCACGATACAGTTAACTTGAAGATAAAAAATTTTATCCCTTCAGTTATTGAAGCTAAGTGAGAGTAGATAACAAACAACATAATATAGACAATATGATATATAATACTGCATATCACAACTGAAACATTTCAATCATAACCTGTAAATTCAACTTCACATATGCATCTGCCCAACCGAGTATTTACTGTTAATAATGCAGCATACTATGCTCATGCACATAGCACACATCAATACCAATATCTTATGCTCTCCAATCTTCTTCCGATTAATTGATATAACCGGGCATCTAGATACAACGTCTAGGAACTCTTGAGCAACAAGAAGCTGCCTGAGAGTAGGACCCCTACCAAATTAGACTATACACTGTAGTCACCATTTTCAAAAAGGGCAACAAGGAGCTGCCTGGGAATAAGACCCCTAATTTTGCTTTTCAAAATTAGACTACACACTATAGTTCACCAAATCAAAGTAGCAACACTGTCAAATTAGACTACATATGTAATCTACCAAATCAAAGTGACAACACTGCCAAATTAAACCACATATTATAGTCTACCAAATTTAACTATCAAAATAGTCACAATGTTCGAACAATGCAATCTATATGCTTTCAAAAATTGATTTCATAAAGTCGTGCTTTTTCCATAACACTTGGAAACCCCATTCTGAAAATCTTGACCCATAGGTCCCTTTTTATGCCATGCCATGCCATGATATGCAATAATAACTCAAGTATATTACTCAACACAACCAATCTTTTCGTTTTATTTAACATAGTGATCTAATTCTAGATTTCAAACTCACCCTAACGAAATTTTAGTAACTTACTTAGGGTTCACTTACATAAACACTCAGAAGATTGAGTTAGCAATCACTCAACTTTAATCACTCAACTTTCCTGGTTAACACAATCAATCATAAGCACAAATCATCACCCAACATAACAGCATAACAATTTAACTAGGATACAGTTACTTAAAATCATCACATCAGCATCAACTATAGCAACATATCAATTCACCTAAGATATACCCATATCCAATCAATACGGCATCAAATAGCATGCAATGTTATAAGTAGCAATATATATACTCTAAGCATAAGTTAGATCCATTTACTTAGGCTTAGCAATAACATAATATCCTATACTCTGTGACATGGTCCTTCCTTACTTATCATACCTATAAAAATATAACACGGTCTTCAAATCAAATATGGGCTGAACCCAAACTGTTACAAGTTTTTATTTCTACGTTTTTAAACTTTGTTTGACTATATCTTACTCATTTCCTATTCGATTTCAGTAAACTTTATAATGTCACCATTGTTATTTCAAATACTATTAAGATATCTTAAGAATCAAGTCTATCAATATTATCAAGGTCCAAAAATACCATTTTCTCATTACAACTCGACCATACGTTATCCTAACTTCATAATTGACCCAAATAAGCTTTGATACTGAACTAAAAATCCTAAAAATCATACTTTCCAAACTTATCCAGTAACCCTTAATATAACTTAATGTGTTCATTTTACGTTAATTTAACAAATATTTTACTAGTACTAATTACTATATTACATATTAAGCTAATATATAAGCTTAGATTAGGAAAATATGTAATAAATAGTATACGAGCCTAATTAATTTCAAAAAAAAATCCTATAGACTCACAAAAGTATTTAGTTTAATTATTGACCATGAATTACACTAAACTAGTTATTATCTATTTTTACGAAAATAGTGGTTTTAGCTTGAAATTATGAAAAATTAAGAAAAATAAACAAATTTATGTGTGAGATAAAAATTAAATATTCCAAATATCATTATAAACATCCAAAAGTCTAAACATATAGGGCTCATTTATTAATTTCATCAAAAATTAATTATTCCAACAATTTGGTAAAATTGGCAATTTTATTCAAAATAATTATAAAAAATAGTAAACATGAAGATTTTCTAAAATTCTTGTTACTGTAATTTAATACATTATATGAGTGTGTTATACAAAAATTTCAAGCTAAAGTAACATTATTTAATTTAAAATTCGTCTAAACAAAGTACGTTCTTAAGCAAGTACTCTTAATTAATGTTATTTTAAGAAAATAAAATTACCACATGAAATTACATGTAAAATAACCTAAAGAAACCAAATTTCATACTTTTATAAGCTAATTTAATATTTTTAGCTAATTAATAAAGATTAAGCAATAAAATTTGACTCACTAGCATACGGTGCTCTAGCCACCACCCTATGTTAGCTCATTTTCTCTCTCCACCACAACTTTAAGTCCCAAGTGGCTTCTTATCAAGTTGCCTATAGTCTTAGGAACCGTAATTCACCATATTTTTCCACTATTTTCTTTAATTTTTTTCTAATTTTTCTAAATTATATTCTTGTATTTTTAGAGTACTAAAATGTTGTCAATGAGAGTTTTGGACCTATTTATATTTTTTTTTACTTTTCATAATTAAATAGAATTTGAATATATGTATAACACATGTCAATTTTCCATTTTCCTAAATGACATATGTCATCTTCTCATCAATTAAGTGTTGACTCATCAATTCCAATTAATACTAAGTTGATATCATTTGGTGACTCATCCATCTAATTTTTTATTAATTTTATATTATTTTACCTAATTTCAATAATTTATTATTATTATTATATGTATATATTTAATACATATAATATATATCACATGTAAATACATGTATATTATGTATAATTCAACTTTATTTATTATTTTTAAAGTTAATTAATTTATCTCTAATATCTCGCTATATCTAAAATCTCGAATTTTACAATTATCAACTTTATCGATAAATTAACATTTTTTTCAAATTAATATTTTTATATAGCTTATTTTGATAAATTGACTATATTTAAACTACTTCGTCTAACTTTTCTAACTTCATTGTAAAGTTTAAAATAAAACAAATAATATAGATAGACGCCCTAAATTTAGAGGCTTGAATCCTTGAGTTGTTAAACTGGCTCGAAATCTTAACATATTACAATCTTTCTTAGAGAAGTTTATGCACATAGAATGACTAATTATGGGCTTGAACTCAATAAGAGCCCGTGGAAGAATCCATTAACAAGAGGAATTATCTCAATCGTTGATTATTATCTTGATCCAACAGACATCGTCGATAATCTAACTCTATAAATGCCCTTGAGCTCTTCTTGATTTAGGGACAATTCAACTATCTAAAGAAATGACGCCATGTTGTCACATTGTTACCACATAATATCAACAAATCTTAAAGTAAAGAACACACCACCTCTCATCTAGAATATCGAGGTTGATGCTTTATACTTTCTCTACATGTCATGAATGTGTTCGAAACTCTCCAAAGCTGTCTACTCCTTGCTTCTTTTCCTCCAATTCATACATGTTTCCCATTCGATGTCACTCCTCTAAGACCATGTGAAGTGCAAGATGCAAGTGACCACTACAACCGAATCCCCTCCTCTACACTAGTCATGCACACCAATCCTTCCACTATTTGAAAAAATAAAAATACTTACAAGCTTCTCACTCATAGTCATGTGTTTTGCTTTACCTCACTCTCTTCTATCCAAGTAATATTACAGAATTATAGATACTAATCCCACTATCAAATAATCTCACCAAGCATGTTCAAATCAAAGCATAGAAATATAGATATACAACCCTCAAGCAATTAAGCTTGAGTAGAATTAATGTTCTTGTCCTAAGAAATAATGAATGTGAAGTATTTACCATTGAAAACTTTGTTTGTAGCATTTTGTCTCTTTCTTGTGTTTAATCTTATGTCTCTTTTTCCTTGAGAAAGCCTTCTTTAATTCTCTCTTTTTCTTAACTTTAATTCCTCAAAAAGTGGGGCAATCAACTAGATCTTTTTATAAATAGTTGTTGAATTTTGTGTTATCTTTAATTCTAAATTTGATCTTCCCGATTTCATGTAGCTGTTATAAAGGTTTTAGCTAAAACTCCTTACAGTCTTTATCATTGAATTTAAATTTAAATTTAAATTATACTAAGTAAACAATTCATATTATTAAGGAATACCAACATGATAACTTTTGAGTAACGGTACGACAGAAGTCCCACTTCTTATAATCATGATTTAAAGAGATGTTACACGAAAAATCAAAAGAAAGAGTCTCGGATTTATGGAACCTTAGAAACTATTGGATCCTCCTTATATTTTCAAGAAGTATTATCATAATATATGCTAGATACTGTTGGTTTCAGTTTTTTAATTGGGAGGCGCTTTTACGAGGAAGAGTTTAAAACATAGCTGCACACCATCCTAAATGATTAGAATAAGCATAAAGAAATGAAATGAAAGGATTGTGGGATGATGTTGGAATTGGATTTTTAATAGAAAATTTAACATTGGTCATCATCGGATCCGTGGCGCAATGGTAGCGCGTCTGACTCCAGATCAGAAGGTTGCGTGTTCGATTCACGTCGGGTTCAAACGCGGTTTTTTCCGTTTCGCCCCTCTATTTCCACATCAGATCTTAGTCGCACGAAACTCTAATAAAGATGACAAACGATCAACCACGTTCCCTCCTTCTTGATCTGCTTTATCTCATTAGTTAATTTTCACCGACAAAACATATAGACAATGATCAAACGAATATACTCGAAAAAAAAAACAGTACACATATACTTGCAAATGATGCACTACGCTATATATATATATATATATATATATAATTATATAATATAATTAAATATATTATAATATTGATAAAAGATAATAATAAATGAAGAAGAGAGAGAGATGAAGGTTGTTGGAAGAAGAATAAAGAGTAGTGAAAAATGTTAAAAGAGAGAGAGAAAGAGAAAGAGGGAGTAGTAAGAATGTTGAAGAAAGAAGAGAAAGATGTAAAATTCATAAATTATCTTATATCTATAATCAAATGTATTAAAAAAATTATTTATTAATAATAAAAATTTTATTTAAAAGGTTAAATAAGTAAAAATAATCAAGATATTATTTCAACGGTTATATAAAACTATAAATGCTTTAATATTATAGAGATATAATTATATAATCTCAAAAGATTCGTTGGGTAATGCACAATATATAAATATATACATAATACATAACTACGAATTGTATTAGTACACATGCTAGTAATAGTGGATAGTTCTTTAAAAAAAAAAAAAACACCTTTACTGCTGGTTGTCGATCTAATTTAGAAATTTTGAGATGTGTTAGTGTATAGTATGTAAGCCTACAAAAAGAAAGGAAGCTATGAGGATGTTAGGGAGATTCTGGCATAACCATCCAATGACTAAGATCAATTTGAAAAGTAAGACAAGAAATGTAAGATTCGTAGGTAGTGAGAAAATGGCTAGCAAGCTTACCAGTACACACTTCGAGTTTATCTATCAGACTCATGGAAAATGTTGGTGTTAAACCATTGCCTTATCTCTACATGGCTCAAATCTATATCTAAATAACTTGCTAACTTTTTTAGAATGTGAGGTAGTGGGTAATTACCCATATAGTTAACTCCCAATTGCTTGCACCCATGTCTGAATTCAAACATCTTACGGTTAAACCCCTTTGGTCAGGCTCATGGACTAAAGTTGTCCTTAACTAACCTACTCCTTTTTCGGACTTGTGTAGGACTCTATCGAGGTATCTCTACATCATGATATATGTTATCTTCTTCGAGTAATGGGACTGCTATAGTTACATAAAGGCAAGCTAGTAAATTAAGTTGGGGACTTAAATCAATAGGTCGAAATATGAATGCTTTAAGTCGCCTAGGGATCTAATGGACTCATGACCAAAAACCCTTATCAACATTTGCTACAATGAGAGTAACTTATAAGTAGAGAATTCCAATGATTTAATTTTATCTTGTAATAACCAATCATACCTTAGTTCGCTTTTTATTATACTACAAAGTTCATGAGCATAGTGTTCTTAAGCCTTATGACATAAGCAACTGACAAAATCAACCTTTATCTTCTTTATTCCAGCTTCATTTGGCCTACCACAATATTAGGCCACTCAGTAATAATATCCAATCTTACCCTTGATGTACAGCCGAAGGGTCATATTCGCCAATGGTTGCTTTGTATGCCATACATCAAGGTTTGCGCTGACATGACAACCATAATGTATGCAGTACATATCAGATGTTGATTTCAACCACTCATTTTTTATAGAGTACGTTATCATACGATTGTAGGTAGTTCATATCAAGAATGTGGATCTTGATATATACGGTTATAAAACCCTTAACTACTTCTCTCCTGAACTTCACCATCCATTCACAATCAATTATTTCCTCTAAATTTCTCCATGTTCTTCTACATTCACTCTTTTTCTTGAGAACTATCTCTCGTTTTCTTTCTTTATCTCCATTACTCCTACTCCTAAAGGTAACCACGTCTAATACTACAACTAGCAACACATACTCTATGAATGTAATAGATAATCAAAATTAGAATACCTACCCCTCCTGGAGCAATTGATGTGCTTCTTATACAACACGTGCCGAGTACAACAATTGCAAACGACCGTTGCCCTTGAGACCTTTCTAAGTTTATTGAATTCGAGAAGATGTGCGCTTTCAAGATTTAGATAGTCTGAAAAATTCCGCTTAATAGCATTCCAAAATCTCTGTACTCTGACATCGAGTATAACCTCAGTTCAAATGGCATTTCAAGTGTAATGATTGAGAAAGAGTTTAATTATATGTGTTTTTATTTCTATTTTGTCCCTCATCGTGGGAAGATTGAAAGGCCTAAAGTCTATGAGTGTATCGCAAAACTAGGTGATTGGCAATTTTTCCTTTTTAAGAAGTACTTCAAGCTCTATCTTTGTCTCCCTTTTACACCCTTTCAAAAAGCCTTTTTTGCTTAACACCATATATGCCTAAGTATGTGAACACCAAACTCTTATAAACTAATGATAGCCTTTGAATGTATTTGTGAAGACCTTGAGGTTAGGGCTACTCTGACCTTATTTAGGTACTTTTTTACAATAAAACATGACGAGGTTGGTTTTATATTAGCATCTAACCTAGAAGGAAGATTCTAATTAGGCTAGAATCTTCAATTCATCATTGGAAAAAGAAATGGATTATCATTAGGTAAGAAAAAGATCTTGATTTTCCCATACTCTAGTATCATTTAATTAGTCAAACTGAAATTGAGGTATTGCTAGAGAATGATAGAGTCACTGCAATAAGATCATGGAGAAATGCAACACCCATTAGTTTGTGTACGATGCTGACACTATCATAGATCAATTTTATAGTTGTGTCCAATCTTTTCCGATGAAAATGCAGGGGTTTTGAAAGGTATTAGTGCCGTTTAAGGTAATGAAAACACTATTAAGAGTACGAGCGAAGGTATAGTTGTTGATCAAGAAGGTATTAACTTATGCAATTTACTATGCTGAGCTGGGCATGTTGTGAGGAAATCTCAACCAATTACTCCAAAGGATGGATAGTCTTCCCTACCCCTAGTCGGCATAGCCTTGTAAGTGATCTCTTTTCTTTTATTTGTTTATTACCGGGCTAATATATTTTTGGACTTGTAGAGATGTCGTTAAGTAACCTAGATTCAAAAAAATTATTTTCTAACTTGAAGGCTAGGCAAGTCCTAAAGGCAAATGTAGAGAAAGGTCAAGGGCAAGTTTGTACTATTGAGGCCAATAACGCTTAGAAGAGGAGCAAGGCTATTAAGGTTGAACCACCTTAAAAACAACTGAGTGTCACACCTTATACCTGAGACTCGTTGAAAGGTAAAGATATAGTTGGTCCTACTAAGAAGAACACTAAAAATGTTGGAGTATCAAACAATCCCCGTTTAACAAAGGAGATTCCTTTTACTATCCCTAATCCTATGGCCTCATCATGAAGAGAAAATGAACTCATCTATCAGTTCATCCAATTATGGGAAGTTAACACAAGCGACTATACATTGGGTAATGGCAAGATTGCTCAAAAACTCCTGAAGAGGATTAGGCTCTCTGCCAACATTAGCAAATTAGAAAGGAATATCCAGTATCACTACACAGAATCTAATCGAAGCGTAGGAGAATTGAAACAATTAGCTATCACTAAGTTGTATGATGTAAGTTCGACCTTCCATCTTTGTTATTGTTCATAGCTCGGCACGTCACATTTCACTTCTTTTTTGTATAGGCATCTCAAGACTTACAATAATTGATACACTCGTAATCGAGAAAGGGAAGGTAAGGCACCTAGTATCTTTATCCTAAATTTTTAACTGAATAAGTTATACACGAGCTAACCTCTAGCTCCTTTCATCTATTTTACCAATCCCTAAAGAGGCTAAAAACAATATAGTGCAATCAGATACTAAATTTGTTGTTCACATCAAATTATAAGAAGAGAAGGAGAAACTCAAAGAGGAGATTCACAACTTGAAGAAGGATCTAAATAAGGAGACTAGGCTATGCAAAGAGAAAGAAGTTGCATCTAAAGAAGAACGCAAGAAAAATACTCATCTCGTTACCGACCTACTAAGATCTCAAAAGAGATCAAAGATCTTAAAAGTAAGCATGCTAAAAAGATCCAAGGTTGGCAAGCTCGCTTGGAACAACAAAAGGCTTATATTACAAAGCTTAAACGAAGTCCATGTCAAGGGGCTAGTTATGAAGAAGTTCTAAACGAAGTCCAAGAGAGTGAAAGATATGACAATATTTGTAAGATGAAGATGTTAGATGGCATCAGGTATATGAGAGACAAGATCTTCGAGCTCCATCTTGAGTACGATCAGAGTTGCCTAGACTTTATTAGCCCCCTTGACGAAGAGAATGTAGAGGGTGCTAAAGGTACTAAGTAGGTTGCTAGGGCTATTGAAGAAGGCCAAGATACCACTTAGGCTATTGATAAGACCAGCGCCTCTCAATTACCTAAGTATGAACCTACAAAAGCTACTCCCCCCATCAAAGATCAGCGAGCTTGATGCATTGATAATTTCTTTTTCCCTTCTTATGTTGAACAATTATATATAATGACATTTTTGAGATTGAGATGCCAATCTAAGTTATATGTGTTGTCTCATAATTGTTGAACTTACTGTCAATGTTATGCTTATAATTACAATTAATATCTTAAGCTTGTAGCTTTTTGTTCAAGTTACTCAATGTATACATCATTTACTAATTGTCTTTTGCTTGCTTATGACTTAGAGCAATTTCCTCGACCATCAAAGGCATTTAGGCATTATTTATCGACTCATCATCTCTACTCATTATAGGATTTAGAGTATTTCTAGGAATACCTTATTGAAGTCTAGGACATGTCTCACTCCCATCAATCGTTTTTAGTTAAGATAAAAGGTTAAATAATATTTGATTTGCTCATCACCCATGCACAACTAGGGCTTAGAGCTATTTGCATCTATCAAACTTGTAAAGGTTGAGAACTAACCCATTAGCAAATTATGCTTAGGTAGTTATAAAGTGATCCAAAGGCACTTAGCAAACCTACACTTCATCCATAATTCATATCATTTTTCGAACATACTAGAAACTTTCAATGATCGAATATTGTAATTCCAAAAAAAAAAAAAAAACAGAAAGGTAACAAACAGGTTGTATAAGCACAACTCATTATGTACTATTCATTTCTAAGTTCATAGTGATACATAATTTAACTCGAGCATGTTGCAAAATATGAACAAAAGATCAACATAAGTGAAAACAAAACAATTACACCTAACTCAACAATCACGACAAAAGTACAAGACACAAACATTAAACATAAATTCCTATAAGAAACATAAATGAAAACTTAAGAGATTCTTTCCATTAAGCTAACCGGCCCACCTACTTAAAGTAGGGTCTTAGGTTGTCTGCATTCCAAGCTCGAGGTATCTGGCCATCTAACCTTTCAAGTCTATAGGCTCTTTTGTTCCCGATTACTTCTCTTACCCTGACCAAATCTTCCCATGTTGGAGTTAATTTTCCTTAACTTTCTTTATCTCCTAAAGCTTCAAGCTTCCTACAGACAAGATCTGCTAGCTAGAAATACTTGTGCCTCACACGTTTGTCATAGTACCATGCTATACATTTTTGGTAAGTAATAAGATGATCCTCAACCAAAGCCCTTATCTCATGGATTTTTTCAAGCTTTGCTTAAAGACCAATGCCATTATTCTAAAGATCATAAGCCCATACTCTAACACTTGCTATTTTGAGCTCAATAGGAAGGATTGCCTAGAATCCAAAAGCCAACTTAAAAGACATCTTTGCAGTTTAAGTATTACAAGTAGTCTAATACACCCTACAACATATTTGGTTGTTCATCAACCCATTTTCTTCCTATTCAGGTTACCTATTTCCTTAAGCTATGAAGGATGACTTTGTTCATTGCCTCTACTTGTCCATTACTCTGGGGATGTGCAACTAATGTGTAACATAACCTTATGTGATGCTCTTCACAAAACTCCCTAAACCAATTATTGTCAAATTGTAGTCCATTATTAGCAATTAGGGCCTATGGAATCCTAAATTTAGTCAAGATGTTGCTCACAACAAAGGCTTCTATGCTTCTTTCTATAATACTTGCTACTACCTTAACCTCCATCCAATTGGTAAAGTATTCTACTGCTACAATTATATATTTCCTTTGCTTGGTCATCTTAGGAAATGGAACCAATATATCAAGACCCGACTAGGCAAATGTCTAGGGCTTAGTAACCAGAATAAGGTATGTGCTTGAAGCTTATCAACAAGCACATTCTTCTAGCACCAATCATGCAACCAGATTAAACTTAACGCATCTTTCTTCATTATTGGCCACCAATAACCAAGTCTTAGGGATTTCACGTATAATGCAACTACCTTTATATGGTTATTGCAAACTCCAGCATACAAGTCAAATAGCACTTGCTTAGCCTCACTAGGCCGCAAACACTTTAGATAAGGCACACTCATATCTCTTTTGTAAAGCTTGCCATTAATAATAATGAAGTTTGCAACTTGATAAATCAACCTCTGAGCTTCCTTCCTATCTTTAAGTAGTGTTCCTTCCTTTAAGTAAGCAAGGATGGGATCCATCTAGCATGGCACCAAATCCTTTTCCTAAACCTATAGGCATTCCACAGCTTCCCCTCTATGCTCTTTTCAAGTACATATTCTATGATGTTCTTCTCTTCCCACTTGGAAATGCTAATAGACGCTAATTTGGATAGGTTATCAACCGCATAGTTTTGTGACATAACATTCCACCACTCGAAATGTGTCCCGAACTCATTACGATTTGCAGGTATCTTCCCATATTGCTATCCTTTGCCATGCTTTCTCCCTTCACCTAATTGACAACTAACTACAAGTTCAAACAAATGTCCTATCTTTTGGCTCCAACCTCTTTAGTCAACTCCATTCTTACTATTATTGCTTCTTATTTAGACTCATTATTACTAATAGGAAAACCAAATTTTAATGCATTTGAGATCTTCGCATCCAGTAGCCTTTCAACACCAATCTTGCTCCACTTCCTTCACAAGTAGATGAGCCATCAACATGTAGTACCCAAGTCAATTTCTCATGAAAAATAGTAAAATCCTCATTTCTAGCAAACTCTACAAAAAAAAAAGCTAGA
Organism: Lumnitzera littorea; assembly: GCA_024138015.1. Classification (NCBI taxonomy): domain Eukaryota; kingdom Viridiplantae; phylum Streptophyta; class Magnoliopsida; order Myrtales; family Combretaceae; genus Lumnitzera; species Lumnitzera littorea. The sequence continues at coordinate 39,728,030 of JAMXBB010000010.1, forward strand.
ATTTAGGCCTTATAAGCTTCTCATGGTCAATACTAAACACCAAAGGCACTTAACTTCAAGGCGTACTTAACCATCTAGCCAAAAGCATCTGGCTTTTGCAATACCTGCTTTAGAGGTTGATTAGTCAAAATAACTACTTGGTGGGCCTCAATATAAGTTCAAAGTTTGCGTACTGCAATGACCACCATTAGAACAAATTTATCCAACTTGGTGTATCAAAGCTCCAAGTCCTGTAAAAGATGATTTATGTAGTACATTGGTCAATGTATCATCCCCTGTGCTCTTACTAATACAAATGAAAGAGCTTGATCTCTAGTAATAGGCTTGGAGAGAATTGGTAATGTGGTGAGAAACCTCTTCAACTCCTTGAATGTCTCTTCATAATGTTCAATCCATCTAAAATCAAAAGTATTTGTCAACACCTAAAAGAACTCCAAACACCTCTCAACACTCTTAGACACAAGATTCAAGGCAATGGGCTGACTTGTCAACCTCTATAACTTCTTTATAGGTTTTTGGGATTCCATATCCAATACAACCTAGATCTTCTTAAGATTAGCTTCTATTCTACGTTGTGTCACCATGAAACCTAAAACTTTCCCGACGAGGACCTAAACACACATTTCTGAGAATTTAATGTCATGTTATGACATATAAGAGTATCAAATGTTTTTTTCTAAATCAACAAGGTAGCCATAATGAAGCTTACTCTTCATTATCACATCATTGACATAAATCCAATGTTTCTATGAATTTGAGGTTTAAACATCTCCGTAACTAGCATCTGATACATGGTACCTACATTCTTCAAGCTGAAAGGAATTACTTTATAATAGTATGTTCCAAGAATTGTGTACCAATCGAACAAGTGCATTTTAATCTAATTGTAACTAGAAAAGGCATCTATGAAACTCAATAGTGCATGCCTAAATGTGGAGTCAACTAGCTAGCCTATATAAGGTAAAGGAAAATAGTCCTTTAGCAAGCATTGTTGAGATTGATAAAATCAATACACATATGCTAAATTTTCATTTGCTTTCTTGACCAACATGCAGTTAGCATGCCAAGTCAAGTATGGCTCCTCCTTAATGAAATTTTCCTTGACTAACTTTTGAACTTCCTCTTCCATCACTGCTTGCCTCTTTGGGGCAAAGTGCCTTTTCTTTTGTTGAATTACGCATTTGGATCTATGTTAAGCTTGTAACTTATGACTTCTTCTAGAATGCTAAGCATGCCAAATGGAGACCACACAAACACATCCCTATTTGCTCGGAGAAAACTCACTATGCAGTAATAGGAATCAGTCAACGACAATCCTTAAGCTGAAGCCGACTTATCAAAAGCTAATGCAAACTTTCCAGAAACTGAAGCCGACCCATCCTAACTCGAGACTGACCTGCTCTTACCAAGACCAAACTGATAATTGAAGGATAACCAAAGGACGAAAGGAGGAAAAGGAACCATTCAACATCAGGTTTGTCATCTGTTGAGACAGTAAGAGACTAAACAGCTGAAGCCTCAAGGCTAATGAACAGCTCGGCACAGTATGGGAAAGCTAGCGCCAAATAATTCACAAGTGCAACAATTGTGGACCGACCTCACTAGGAACTCGGCCAAGCACAATAAAACTTCCAAACATTCCACCCCAGCTTGAACACCCGACTACCAACCGGCCCTTGCTCGAGTATGATCCCATAAACAGTTCAGATGACTGCATGTCAACCACTCTGTTAAATGCGCAATTTTTTATACTTTGTAAATATTTTCCTTATTTTAATTATGGAACATTCTTTAGGGTTTAAGGGCCTTGTATATTATTTACAATTTTGCTACTAGGGTTTTAAAATTTACTTAAATAGCAACCTTTGTAATTAGCTAACATAAATAGAAAACAAAAGAATATACTGACAATGATGACACTTAAACATTCCTTACTAACAGTGATGACACTTGAACATTCCTTTTGAGCAAGGATATTCTTGACCTCTTAGAGCTTGCCTCTTCCAGATTATTGAGTGTACTTTACTCTTTAATCTCTCTTGTGTTATTATAAATCTTGCCTTTAAGATTGTGGTGAACCCTTCATTCGAGCGAGTTAGTGAGTCACATCTAAGCTCTCACCTGAAACCCCCCAAGTGACATTTAGTGTTTATGAATTGTATCGAACCTTATTTCCAGCTCAACCCCTAATTATATTTGTGTCATGGTGTATGATATCCATACACATTTACAGTCAAAACCCCCTTCCACTTCATATTCCTCATCCCACTCGAACATCAAATACCCATTCGTAGTTCCTGTCCGCTACATGTTCGAGGATTTGCATCATGCAATGTCATAGGTTGGGAGTCATACTTGCTCCAATCTTCATAGTTTGCTAGGTCCTTACCCAGTTGAATAGTCATAGTCTCTTAGACAAGTTCTCCTCTCATCACCAGTCGATGATCCGAGCTTTGATCAATATGGTGGATTTGGTCCCTCTTTAGTGCTTACTTCTCTCAAATATAGAAATCTTGCCAATTGTTAGTTACCATAATAGTTTTTATTTTAGTTGAGGTCAGGAACTTTGCCTTCAAATGAGCGATGGATATAACCATCTTAAAAATATTTATAGATGGTTGTCCCATAATTCCATTATATGGTGATGGATAGTCCATGGCAACAAAATCTACTTCTTTCTCACTAATATTCTCATCATCACCGATTAGTAAGGACAACATAACAACTCCTTGAACATTTACTAGCTAATTATTAAAACCATATAAATTATACTTGTAAGGTTGCGTCTTATAATCTTCCAATTTCTATCACATCTTATCAAAAGAATGTTTGAAAATTATATCTGTAGAACTTCCAGTGTCTACCATAACTTTCCTAACATCAAAGTCGACCACTCTAATGCTAATAACCAATGCATTAACATCATGAGGGAATTAGATCCCTTACATATCTTTGTCACAAAAAAAAAAAACAACTATGTCGTCAATTCTATGCTTTTTACCTCAAACACTTAGTACTTGATCACCTGAGGCATTAGCTAAGCTTAAGGTGCTCAACTTGCTCCCTCCTAATAGTTCTCTAAAATGACATCAATCACTCCCCCTATGAGCTTAGTTATTAGCTTCGTTATCATTTCCAGCTCACCGAGAACCATTAACCTCCCTTCTCTCCTTGTTCCAATGTTACTAATCATTAAGCCTTCTCTTCTGAGTCAACTATACTATTCTTTGCTCTTTGTCTATAGCAAACTTTCTTAGATACCGCTTTTGAGCAGCATCCTCAAGTGCATTTTTAAATTGGATGCATCAATCAACGTCATAACCTCGATCTCAATGAAAATCACAATATTTGTTTGAATTCTTCTTAGGTAGGTTTCCTCTCAATCTTTTTGGCTAGGCTAAAAGCCTCGATTCGACATTTCCATCAAAATATCCGACATAAGTCGGCTCAAAGGGTTATGAATGGCATAGGTCAAAATCAATCATTTCCTACCTCTTATATTGCTTTCGAGCAGGTCCCGCTTATTAAACCTCCAACCTAAACGATCCTTTATTTTCTTTAATTTCACATCAAACTTCTCTTTTTCCATCTTCTTGTAAGCTTATATCTAATTTTCCTACAGTACGAACTTCTCTAACCTTATTGCAAACTTGTCCAAGGAAGTCGGTAGATGCTTAGTCAAAGACTTAAAGAAATTTGAGTTCTATTTGACTCCTCGACATATTCGCATGAAGTGCAACACCCTTATCATGGTTCATGATCTCTATCATCAACTAGTTGAAATGGTGAACATAGTCTCTTATGTTCTCCTTTGGTTTATGCCGAATAGAAGCCAAAGTGAGGAATCTTTTGCAGGGGCCTTACTCGCTAAAAAATATTGCCAAAACTCATTGGCAAGTTGATCATAAAAAAGATATTGAGGCTACCTTCAACGAGTTGAACAAATTACTTGCTGGCTTCCTTAAGGTCGAAGGGAATATTTTACGAGCTATAGCATCAAAGAGCCCATTTAACTCCTCAAGAGTCCAAAATGTGTTAATGATGGGAATCTAAGGTTTAAGCCATCCATGTCAACCTATCTGCACGGTATGCTAACCTCTTTCAACACTTTACCATCCATAGAACCAAGGTAAGGTTGTCAACCTCAGGCCCTTAAACTATGGCCCACTAAAGGGCCTCCAAAACATGTTCACCAAAGTACTTAGAGGGCGGATAGATGGGGACAAGTTCAAGCACATCAAAGGATTCTAAGATTACCATGTGTCGAACTGTTGTATCGTCATCGGAGATCTCCAAGATTCCCTACATCCTGTCTTAAGGTCTAAGGTCAACTATTACCCATCTTATGGGAATGAAGCCTAAAACAACTCGACACCTATTAGCTCCATCCTTATTGATTTGTCTCTTTTACTAGGTGCTTGTCCAATGCAAGATCACTATTTGTCCTACCTAAAATGAGAAAAAATCCACCAACTAAAGCTTCCTTTCACATAATTCCTTTTGTACCCTTGAATATTCTTTACATTTTTCTCATTTTGGAATGTACCCTTTTGGTCTTTTCCTTATATTGATAGTAGCCCTAATTGGTAGGTATTTAAAACCCTTATAAGAGATAGCAGCTACAATCATTTTATATTAAATATTATTGGTATCTTCTTCTTGCCAAGCTTATGTACTTTGGTTTTCCACTTACTCTCATCTAGTTCCCATTCTAACTAAGAATTAATGGCATGTACCCTCATTTCATAAGTAATAATGGGTGTATTGTGTGAATCCATCTTACGAGCCTCAATGTATCATATCCTTGGTTTGGCTTATGGATTAAGCAAGAGGGTTTTAGTTTCCTAGTTCTTCTCTATGAGAAGAACCCATTTCATAAGTTTGAGGTAAGTCCTAATGGTTGAGGATCGCCTTAGGCACATTAATTTTTATTATGGTATCAAAGCTCAAGGTTTCTATTAGAGGTTGTGTAATCTATATGTTTTATGATTGGTACATTGAGAAGTAGTGTACTATGGTGTATTGTGTTTTCAAGTGTAGCATTGTGCTATTGTAAGTAGTACTGCAAGTGTTATGTGTTCGTGGTAGGTGTTGTGAAGCGCTATGTTATACTTTATTTTACACTTTGAAAATAAAGCTAGGTGTCTTGTGAGAAATTGAGCAATATGTTGTGGGACTTCATTATTCGGGATTATTAACGTTAGAGTATGGTTTATAGGGAATAGTTGGGTGGTAAAAAGGTATAGTGAGTTGGTGGTAATAGTTGTGAATTGGGTTTATTAGTGTTGTTGTTGGATAGCAGTGGTTTTTTAGCTAGAGAAGTTAGATGTCGACACTAAGCGTACACGGTGGCATAGTGGAAGTCAAGAGTGATGTTCCAAGCCATAGACATCAAGGGAACCAAACTCCTTGCACTACAGATGAGAAGATAGATTACTTAGTCTCAATGATGGTAGAAATGATGACCTTCATGCATCAAATTGCTGACAACTGTTGTGGTCATGTTAAGATGGTACAGGATAACATATGACCTATTGATGCTAACCAAATTGGTCATCGACCTGTTGTTGCTAATGCCTGACGTATTCCAGCTCAATAAGCAGGAGTCTATAAATAATGAAAGATGAATAAACAACATTACCTAACTCCACACCAAGCTAGAAGAGCATACAGGAATGAACATCAAGTAATTTTGTTGAAGAAGAGGAAGATGACAACTTTTACAAATTTGAGGAGCACTATAGCGAAGCTCTTAAAGGCATAGATAAAGTAAAGGTATAGATACTAAGTTTTAATGGAACTGGGAGTGATGACGAGTATCTAGACTAGGAGGAGAAGATTGAGAAGATCATTGACTCTTATGACTATGATGACGTGGAATGAGTTAGATTAGTCACTTTATAATTTACAGGATATGCAGCTATAGGGTGGAAAAAGTTAAAAGCCGTGAGAAGGCAAGATAACCAACATGAAGTGAGAGTTTGGAACAAGATGAAGCAAGTGATGTAAGGTCGCTTCATTCCTAAGCACTATAAGCAGGATAGTTCAAGAGACTTCATGAATTAAAACAAGGGACGAAGAGTATAGATGATTATCTCTAAAAACTCTAGATGTTGATGATTCGACGTGACATAGATGAGACTAAAGTGAGGACCATCTCTCAATTCATCTCTGTTCTAAGGTTTGACATTAGAAACATTGTTGAAGTCAAAAGGATAGGTTATTGGATGAAGCTACTCAAATTACACAAAAGGTCGAGCAATAAAGCCTACATTGCCTAACCGAGCTCCTATTAGCAAACCTATAGCATAGAGCTAACCTCATTCTAATTGACCCGGGTATAGCCAAGATATAAAATGAAGCAATCTAACCTCTGATCGACCCAAGAATAGTAGAGGCAAGGCTAAGACCACGGAGGTCAAGGTGAAGAGAGATGTCGAACATAGCTCAAGAAGGAAAACCTAAGAAATAAAGTACTTTAAATGTCTTGGTTTCAGACATATAGCGTCATAATGTCCGAACAAGCAGATGATAGTTATGAAGGGAGACAAACTAGAGAGTGCAAATGAGGAAGAAGTGGAGGATGAAAGAGATAATAGCAAGGATGTTGTTGGACTGCTTGATGAGTTCTATTAGGATAAAGAAGCTGTTGTACATACGAAAAAGAAAAAAGATGAAATTCATGAACATGGTTACACTCTGAGCTTTGAGCATGGCTCTAAGTAAGGAAGAGGCACAAAGGGAGAACAATTTCCACATTAGGTGTAAAGTGAAGAGAAATCTATATAGGTTAATCATCGATGGAGGTCCTTTAAGATTTAATGCCAATGTGTACATCCCATGTGTTACTCAATTAACCTTAGATGTTTGACTTGTAAGTAATACACAACAGATGACAAGAATACCCACCTATTTCAAAAGGATAGAAGAAGAGTAGTGCTCTAGTCAATGACAACTCAAGAAGTGCATGAGACTTAGGTCGACCTTAGTTGAGCCTAGAAAAAGACAAAATTGTATATGTACTAAGGATAATTGAAGCAAGCAATGAAGAAGGTTGATCTAATGTACTTACTAATAGTCAAGTGGTTGTTAAAGGTTACCAACTTAGATTCGACTCCAGTAAAGGTCTGAGCTTTACTAGACCAATATGTCGATGTGTTCTCAAAAGAACTACCCAAGGGGTTGCCACCCTTGGATGGAATTAAGCACAATGTAGATTTGTTACCTAGTGCAAGCTTACGAAATTGACTTGCTTACTGCATGAATCGTAATGAGGCTAAGGAATTGAAGCACTGGGTAAAGCTAATTGAGAAGAAATTTGTAAGAGAAAGTACAAGCCCATGTGCTGTCACGGCGTCCATGTACCAAAGAAGGATGGCTAATAGTGAATGTGTGTTGACAACCAAGTTGTTAATAAGATCACAATGAAGTAACGGTATCTGATTTCCTAGATGGAAGACATGTTGGATGAGCTACTTGGAGCTTGGATGTTTTCAAAGATAGACTTAAAGAGAAGGTATCATCAAATCAGAATGAAAGAAGGAGGTGAATGGAAGATCTCCTTCAAGACACGACATAGATTATATGAGTGGATAGTCATGCCATTTAGACTAACCAATTCATCGAGCATATTTATATAACTGATGAACCATGTACTACATAAATAGATTAGTAGATGTATCATGGTCTACTTTAACGACATACTAATCTACAACAAGAACCTTGCCGAGCATATTAAACACCTCCAAGAAGTACTTGATGTACTCCAAGGTGAAAAGTTATATGGCGGTGTCAAGAAGTGCACTTTCTACATGCATGAAATAATATTTCTTGGGTTCATAGTTAGAAAGGACAAAGTCCAAATGGATGAAGAGAAGATTAACATCCTTTTATAGATGATTTGTCCACAATTTCAACACCAGTGTCACCCTCTAATTAAGCTGACTAAGAAGGGTATAACATTCAGATGGATACACCAAGCTCAATAAAGCTTTGATGAGATTAAGAGGAAGTTGATTACTACACCCATATTTTCCTTACCAAGCTTTGAGAAGGTATCTAAACTTGAATGAGATTAAGAGGAAGTTAACTACTCCAAGCTACAGCAATAAAGAACTTACATGATTGGGATTTTTGTCTACCCATTATAGAGTTTTCATACAATAGGTTTACCAACAATTCTACTTCTCGGATCCCATTCAAGGTCATATATGGTCTGAACCCAACCTTACCCATAGGACTTGGATCTAGTCCAACCACTAAGATAGAGAGTTCACAAGGATTCAATCAAGCAAAAGAGTTAAGAGGCTACACCATGTCACGGGACAGCTCACACAAACAATATCCAAGCAAAAAGAGATCAGTAGCCATGGAAAAAAGGTTATGAACTTTGAACCAGGAGATTTAATGTGGGTACACCTTAGTAAGGAGAAATTTCCCAGCCGCAAGATCAACAAGTTGTTATCCCAAGCTTAGAATCATTAAGAAGGTTAGCGATAATGCCTACAAGATAGAATTACTAGAGGATATGGTGTCTCTTCCACCTCCAATGTATCCAACCTAACTCCTTAGGTCTCAGATAAAGCCATACCTGACAATTTGAGGTCAAATCTTCAACATCCCAATGGTGCTTATGGGAATCTAAAGTCTAGGCCATCCATGCTAACCTATCTACATGGTGTGCCAACCTCTTTTGCAACTCCACCATCTATAGAACCAAGGCTATCGACCTCGGGCCCTTAACCATAGCTAACTAAAGGGCCTCTAAAACATGGTTACAAGATTACTCAAAGGGCAAATAGATAAGGACAAGGTTATGTACATCGAGGAATTCTAAGATCACCATGTGCTAAACTATAGTACCATCATTCGAGGTCTCTAAGAATCCCTACCTCCTATCTTGAGGTCAGAACCAAGTTCCAAGGTCATCCATTACCAACCTTACAAGAACAAAGACTAAAATAGCTCGGCACCCAATAGCACCATCTATACTGATTTATCTCTTCTGCTACATGCCCATCCAATGTATGAATGCCATGTATCCTACCCAAAATGAGAAAGAATCTGCCAACCGAAGCTTCCTTTCCCATAATTCTTTTTGAATCCTTAAATATTCCTTATATTTTGCTCATTTTAGAATGTACCCTTTTAGTTTTTTCCTTATATAGCAAGCAGACCTAATTGGTAGGTATTTAAACCCTTATAAGAGACAACAGCCACAATCATCTTATATTGAATATTACAGAGTATTTTCTTTCTACCAAGCTTATGTGCTTTGGTTTTCCACTTACTCTCATCCATTTCTCATTCTACTTAGGAATTAGTGGTGAGTACCCTCATTAGCACCATTTATGAGTAATATCAAGTGTACGGTATGAGTCCATCTTATGAACCTGTATCATATCCATGGTTCAGCTTACAAATTAAGCTAAAAGGTTTCCATTTTCTATTTCTTCTCTATGAAAAGGACCTATTTCACAAGTTCAAGGTAATCCCTAGTAGTTGAGAATCACCTTAGGCACATCAATTAAGATAATCATCTAGATCTTTCTTGCCATCATAAGTGTCAAACTATAGTAACCTAACACTTAAAGGGGGAACTTCTACTACAATCTCCTACATAAAAGGGCTCGATCTCTTTCCCTTTTAGTTAATTTCCTTTTTGAACTTCCCTTCATAGCTAATTTCTTGATATATTCCTCCAAATCTTGCAAACTCATATCTGTAATAGCCTTCTATAATAGTAGAGTAGTCATATGCTCAATTCTTCCTTCTTGTGGAGCAGGAACACAATCATGAGAAAAGCTCATAATGGTGCTTAGTAAAAATCCTTTGTTCTACCCTTAAATACAATTGGGAGCACTCATTTAGTAAGAGCAACGGTAGGTGCTTACTGATTACCATTATCTACCATAAAGGCCTTTCTATACGTAAGACAATAGTTCTCATCTTCTAAAGCGAACCAAACATCATCGGTTGCTTCCTCCAAAGATGGTATCATTAAGGATGTAGAATCACACGAGTCAAGTCTTCTCCTCAAATCCACATTACGTACCATCACCTGTCTTAACTCTTTTACAAATCATGCTCATAACAACTACAACAATGAGATTCACATTGATTCAGTTTGCTAAGGTGGTTGTTAGAGTAAGGTCTCGCTCAGCCCCAGGTGAAGTTTTGCATCTGTTGATGGCTCAGGATATAACCCTCTCCTACAATGTCATCTTTATTCATTTTTTGTAGTTACCATTGTAGGCTTTGAAAACAAATGGCACCAAACTATTAATAGTCTAATTTGGAAATTTAAGATGTGGTTGGTGCGTAGTGTATAAGCCTACAAAAAGAAAGGAAAGATTAGGCCATAGGGATACGAAGGTGACTCTAGCATAGCCATTTTAATGCCTAAGTAAGTATAAGTAGGAAAAGCAAGAGAAGAAATGTAAGCTTCATGGTAACTACTGGCATTCGACTGTTATGTTATCTCTACATGGCTGAAATCTCTATTTAGACAACTTGCTCACTTTCTAAGAACATGGGGTAATGGGTAGTTACTAGTATAGTTACCTCCTAACTACTCACACTCGTGTCTAAATTCAAATGTTTGGCATATAAGCCCCTTAGTCAAAATCATGGACTAAAGTTGTCCATAACTCACCAGCTCCTTTTCCTAACCTGTCTAAGACTTTCTCGAGCTATCTCCACATGATCCATGCTATCTTCCCCAGGTCATGGGGACTCCTTCAATTACATTAAGGCTAGCTAGTGAATTAGGCTGGGACTTAAGCCAGCAGGTCAGAATATGAATGCTTTAGGTAACCCAAGGATCTAACAGCTTTATGACCAAAAACCCTTATCAACATTGCCATGTATCTGAATATGATTCGCCGTTACATACCATAAATACATACATGTGGTAAGTAATACCATAAAATCTTTTTTTGTTATAATAAAAAATCAAGTATATAAAGCTACATAATAAGAATGTATAAGCAATAGATATTACTATGACATTCATTAAACTTCCCTTCTTTGGCTATCTCATTGCCCATTCAATACCATTGTTCTTCTTTTCTTTTTTCTTTTCCTCCTACGATAATAAAAGATGCACAAAAATAACAAATTACAACTTTCGTTGGACTTCCCTTCTCTAGCTATCTCAATGCCTTGGTTTTTCTTTTTCTTTTTTTCTTTCCTCCCTCGATAATAAAAGATGCACAACAATAACAATAATATAAAGTCTTAGCATTATAGCATAAGGCTTTTAAGTCCTAAGATAGGAGTTGGAAACTTCCTTAAATGAGGTAATACGCTGAAATCATTTGAAAGTAAAACAAAAACATTGTCAGATGGAACAAAGGCTTGAAAAACCATACTAAAATTCTCATTTCATATACTTGAAATGTACCCTGAATATGGAAAATGGAGTGAGCACACTAGACCAGACAATAGGTGTAAACCCACAACATTACAAGTGTCAATGAGAATAAAATAGTTATGTTATCTATATTGTGCTTTGGATAAAAACCATATGGTTTATGAAATACATACTTAATTAATAGAGGTGTGCACTAGAGTTTAACTTTTGGTAATGAGAAGAATAAGAAACCTTTCATTTTCAAAGTTCAGATCTATTGACCTCATTTATGATGTATCAACCATTTTATTCAAAAGTTTTATTAAACAAATTTCAATATGTTTTGTTACGTTTATGAAACACTAGATTTGATACTATATATAAAGTAGCCTATTTATCACAAATCGATTCCATCAATTGAGAATATGGAAACCAAAATTCTTCTTGCAAATGCTTACATCAAAGTAGTTCATAGGTTATAGATGCCAATGTTTATGTTCCGACTCTTACTCTTCCATGACATGATATTACCACCAATAAACACATAATATCCTGTGGTCAATCTCATGTCCAATTGTAAACCTACCAAATTAGCATGTCCATGTCCATCAACATGCACCTGCCTATCACTTTTGTACAAAATACCTAATTTAGAGACCCTTTGCAATAATATAAAATACGAGTCTAAGGAGTCCAATGGCTGATATGTGCCAAACTACCCTATTAATTGGCTAGCTATGCTAACTACAAATAGTATATCAAGGCATCTCAAAGTGTTATACTACCATCTAACCTTATGTATCTCTTCAAGTAATCTAAACATCACCTACATCAAGTAAAAGCTTGACATTATGGGGGACAATCAGAATCAAGTGGTTATACTGCAATCAAACTAGTATTAGATAATAATCACACACATACTTTCTATAAGAGATCAAGTATATACCTTGTACAAATCGAGTGACTTCAATCCCATTTGATATTTCAAATGATCCATGTCCTTAGTCTAGAATTTTTGTTCTAAAATCCTTCAATTTCTTAATGCCTTTATATTCATCTTTTAAAATCATAGTGTCATCAACATAAACAACCAATATAATTTTCTTACCATTATATTGCCAATGAATGATAAAGTGATCTAAATTACCTCTAGAAAGATTGAATTCTATTACAACTGAGTTAAATCCACCAAACCAAGTATGTATAGATTGTTTAATCCCATATAAAAATTTCTTTATGTAACAAACTAACATTATCTCCTCCTAAACAATAAAGTTGGGTGGCTACTCGATCTACGCCTTTTCTTCAAGATCATCATAGAGAAAGGAACTTTAAGTCTAGATGATGCAAAGTTCAACAACAAGTAGCAACAAGTCAAATTAGAAGATGGAGGATTTCAGTCTGGAAGATGGGTCAATGTAGATGAAATGATAGGGATAAATTCTAAAATCTTGAATTTGGAAGACTTGTTTTGAGTCAACGGCTCAAGAGGACATATTTAGCTTCATCTTTGCATGGAATTATTTGAAAATTGTCAACTTTGCATGACGAGGTTGCTTGGAAATATTAAATGATGCCAACAACATAGATTTACGAAGACTTAATAGTAGAGTAGACTTATATTATTTCTCTAAACTTGTTATTTTTATTTTACATTATTATTTTTTCAATATTAGTTTCTATGCTTACTTTACATTTCACAACTTTATCCTTATTTTAGTAGTTGTTCTATTGTTATGTGCTTAAGGTTTCTTAAGGCTTCCTTTATATTCATTGTTAATAGAACAACTATCTTAGAGTTGATTTACAATATTGAAAAACCCTAAAAAAGTCTTTGTTATTTTTGTAATCTTATCAATTCTTAAAACAAAATTGATGTGATCAACCTTATTTGATCTAATTGTAGTGAGTTACTCTAATCAATTAGATTAAACAACCATTAGTTTAATTGTAATCATGCTATCAATATGTAATTAAACAACTCCGATTCAAATTGATCTAGTTGTGGCGACCATTATCTTATTAATTAGATTAATTCGCCCATATCTTTTTTTCTTTTAATTCACTGTTCAATTCCAAAAATCGTAAAGACCCATAAGAATCAAAGAATACAAAAATGTTAAAATTACTAGTTTCTTTAATTTTCAAAAAGTTCCATCACGAATCAATCGAAAATAGATTTAATCCATGTCAATTGGAGTCATGTGGTCCTATGTACTAGTGTGATATCAATCAATATAAACTAACATATCTAACTAGTTCAAATGAGGGAAGCTTAAGAGAATAGGAAAGGAGTAGAAGAAATATGGTCATCAGCAAGTGGATCATAAAAATCATAACCTGAAAAGTGGACAAGCTGTTTTTAAAGTAAAGCTTCTTTAAGATAGTTATCAACCAAAAAAGTAAAAAGTAAGACACTTGAAGGACTAAAACAAGAAGCTCCATATCCTGTCAAAGCAATTGAAAATATGTGAAAATGAGGGGATCTTTCAAAAATTTAGTCTTCCAAAACCATTTAGGTTAATGAAACTCTTCCAAAATTTCCTATGGAAAACTAGAATCATTTGAAAAACATGGGATCACAACAAGATTAAACCCAATGTACATGCCATTTGATGCTTTTAGGCTATCTCTATAAGACCCCAATCTTCGACCAACTATCGAGGATTTGGAATTACAATACATTCCTAATATATATGGAACTTAAAAAATATGACTTACAAAGTAAGAAAATAAAGTAATTATTAGTAGCACAAGCCATAAGTATTATCATGTAATATGATCGTAATTACTTAGAATTGACAGATTTAGGGCCTTTAGAAAATATTCTCAAAATTGAATTAATTTGTAATATAGAGTCATAAAAATTAAAAAAAAAGTCTTGGTGAAGTTTATCTTCCAAAATAAAGTATATAAATTATTTAATTTAACAAAAGCATAATTTTTTCGATATTGTTTATTTTATTGAAAACGTACAATTTGAGTTTCAATAATTAACAAACTATTAAAGATAAATTATTTAAACAAGGAAGTAAATGAAAAGGCATTAAATGATATCTAGGAAATATGTTTACATTATAAATATAATTGGTTGTAAAATATGTACTCATAAATAATTATAACCTACAATACACATAAATATCTATAATATATTAGCATAACTTAGTAAAATTAGTAGGAGAAAAGTATAATAAACATAAAGTAAGGAAAGATAACTTCTTGGGCCTAGCAAATACTAGGAATAACGTGGAGAAATGTTCAGGTGGACAAATGACACCTCAATTAGGGAAAAAGAATAAAATATACCACTTCTCACCTTAGAAAAGATCCAACCAATGATCCCCATTGATATAAAAAGCAAATCAACACTTCTGTACTTCATTTTGGTGAAAGCTAAGTTCAAGAAAATATTAAGAACTCAAGAAGGCATGGGGAAGAAGCAAGGAAAAATTTATAGAAAAATATGATACAAATCTAAGTATATATGAGATCGAGGATACATGCATGAACTAACATGCAACAACCACCATAGGCTAAAGGAGCACCCCACATTTAGCCTTTTTTATATAGCCACCAATATCTATGGTGGCTAAATTGTATTATTTTCATCCAATATGTATTATTTTCTAAAAATAGTAAATATTGTCTAAAAATTATGAAACTAGGTGTTTCTAGGTATTTTTGCATGTAGAATCTAAAAATGAAGCCAAATTTTTTAAATTAAAATTAACTAGATGGGTTCCTTAAGAAATCAAGTTTAAAAACGAATTTTGCATTTAATTTTAAAAATTGTAAATGACGTAGTTTTAAACCCAATTTTTGTACACAAGTTCCTAAAATGGTCAATTTTGATTATGTATAAAGAATTGTGAAAAACTAAGAAGTTGGATCTTAAGTAATTTTGATGTTTTGTAGAGCAATAAGTTGAAAGTGCCCTTTCCTAAAGTAATTTGATGTGTATGTGATACAATAGTATCGTAAATGAGGTTGAATTAGTGAATTAAGTTGGTAGAATACAGAAAAGGTGAAGTTAGTGTCGACATGAAGTGATTTGATGATATGAAGTGATTTGATGATATGAAAAGTGAAATAATGGACTCAGAACTTGCCTCAAAAGGTGGTCAAAACCTTAGCTAGCTAAAACCTATATTAGATTGGCACTCGGAAGTTAATCTAGAGGATTTCTTGACAAACATTAGACCAAAACTATCTTAGAAGTTAGGTTAGAAAGTTCAGTGCTAGAGCTCTATATTAGAGTTAGCTTATAAAGTGAGTTAGAAAGTAAATCAAAAGTTAAGTTAAAAAGTACCTAGTATCATAGATGTAAGTAACTTCTTAGATTAATTTGTATGCAACTTGGGAGTAACTATCTCATATATGCTCTCTAGGTGAACTAGGTAAGGAAGCATCCTTCATTGAAGCATAGGCTTTGAGTTATCAGCAATTTCTTGTAAGTGAATACTTGTGTGTTAGAGTATATTATATCTACTCATGTAATCTTCTTACTTTGCTACAACTAACTTAGTCGAGCTTGTGTGCAATTGTGATATGTTGATTTATGAATTATGAAATGATTTATGAGCTATTTTGTATATGTTGTCTAATGAATCATGCTTAGTCAAGCTTTTACTTCGATTTATTGCTTAGTTATGATTATTAATTGAGGTGTATATTAACTTAGACAAGAAGTTAGATACTTGCTAACCTCACCTCCAAAGTTATTCACTCAAGTGAACCCGATAACAAGGTTTAGAGATGAAAATGTTGATAAATTGAAGTAAAAACTTAGCTAATAAATAGATGAGCAAGTTTGCTTGATATTGGTTAGTTTCTCTCTGTATGTAAATGGTGCGTTCATGGCATGGCATGGCATGAAGAGGACCTATGAGTCAAGTTTTTTAAAATTGGGATTTCGCTTAGCTAAGCTTTATTTTGAACTTTATTAAGCAAATAGTTTGGCTATTAAAAGCTTGGTTTTATAAGGCAAACAACTTAGTCTATAAAAATTGGTTTTTAAATATAAAGAAATTGCATAGCCTCTGCTAGGTTAAGTTCTATTCTAGGTTTCTAGAAGTTATCTAGATGCTTGGTAATCTCGACTAACCAAATGAGCTTGAGCTTGGGCTAGGGCTAGGGCTAAGCTAGGATATTATCACTAGTGCATGTTACAAGCATGAGCATGACATACATTGTTTGCATTGGCTACTTGGCTGGGATATAAGTTAATATAATATGATTAACAACAGGCCGGTGTGTTTATGGTACTGGTTATGCTTACACTTATTATTTGTTTATCTACTCTCATTTAGCTTACAGTAAGTTGAGGAGATAAGTTATTTTATCCTCAGGTTTAGAAAAAAGTTAGATAGTACCTCACACCTCAGTAATAAGAAGAAATGAGAACGTTAAGGGGAATGGCTTTTCTTAAGTGAAGAATAACTATAGACATGGATTTAGGTTCTAAAAAGGAGCTCTTCAAGAAGATTGTTGAGTTAAAATGTAAAGACTACAACCTAAAGATTGTGAATGATGTATAGACTATTGATGAAATCATATACTGCAAAAGAATGTATAGTTATGATACTCTGAGTATGTCTTGTTGTTGTAAAGATTTCTATTGTAGTTTGTCATATTGAATAAAAAGAGATTTGGAAACTAGTGTTTCATGATGTTGAATACAGATTTCGCCTTATCCTAATTCAAGGATGGCGTAACAAATTGTCTTTATGTACCAAAGGTTAATGAAAAAACTTTAAGCATACGTCTGGAAGGTAGAGCATTACAATCTTTGGGGAAATTTTGATTAAAAGCTATTATTTTGGCCCTTTAAGGAAAGAGAAGACATGTACGTCATTTATTATTTTTAATAGAGATAATGCTATTATATGACAAACATGTATACTATGAGTTATAATAACCTTTCATGCTAATGTGTAAGCCACAAGATAAGAAAATTTACTTTATGGATGAAAACCCTTACAACTAGAGATATAAGACACACCAACATAAGATATAATTGCAAAATAATATATATGTATATATAAAATAAAATTTTTAAAAAAAATACTCACACATAAACAATATTAATGTGTATTTTGTATTACCAAATAATAAAAAATCTTAGAATATAAAGAATAATACATGAATTATATAGGGTACAACACAAACCCTAAGGACATGTGGAAAAGACAAAAGTATCCTTATACTCAAATAGCATAAATGAATATAAATGAGGAAATATACAATAATATGCCCCCTCAATCTCAAGGTGCGAGAGTCTACATGAGATTGGAATAATGATCGAGAAAATTTGATGTATACAAGTTCTTTATAAAGATATTAGCTGTTGAAGTTGTATAGGAATGAAGCAAACAAGAACCCGAACAATATTGACCATTTCCTAAACAAAGTGATAATCTATGTCAATATGTTTTATGCACTCATGGTGAATAGGATTAAAAAAGAGGTAGACGGCACCAAGGATGTCAAAACAAAGAATGATAGGTAGTTAGATAAGAGTACCAAGTTCATGAGCAACATGAAAAATCCAAGTGATCTTAGCTACTGCATAAGTAAGGGCTCGATATTCAACTTTAGTGGAATTATAAGAAATAGTAGGTTATTTCTTGGACCGTAAGGAGATAAGATTGCAACCGAAGAATATGGCATAACCTGTAGTAGAGCGGCGAATGTCAAGACAGCCAGCCTAATCAGCATCAGCAAAGTTTATCAAAGATATGCAGGACATGCAAACAATGGGAAGGCCTAATATGGGTGTATTGTGAAGATAGCGAAGAATACATTTTGGTGCCTACATGTTGTGAATGGTGGGAAAATTCATGGATTAACTTAATTGATTCACAACAAAATTGATATTCGGTCAAGCTATTGTCAGGTATTGTAATACAGGAATGATCTCACAATAAATAGCAAGGTTAGACAAAGTAGGAGAACTACTAGTACTAAGATGGCTCTTAAGAAAGAGGGGGATCTAACAAGTTTAGACAAGTGCAAATGGTGATGCTTAAGAAGATCATGGATGAACTAAGATTGACATAAGTGGAAACCGTGGGTCGTACTAGTGACACAAATGCTAAGAAATAAATGTAATGGGCCAAGATCTTTCATGAAAAACTGGTGAGAAAGAATCGAGATGTAGTTAGTAAGAAGAGAATTACTACTACCAATGAGGATGACATCATCAACATAAAGGACAACGACCAATGTATCAGGACCTTTGGTGAAAATGAACATAAATGTATCAGCTTTTCTTGGACGGAACTCTAGGTTTATAAGAAAACTGCTGAAGTGATGAAACTAGGCCCTAGGAGCCTACTTCAAACCATAAAGAAACTTATTAAGCTGATACATATTGTAGGGATATTGAAGATGAACAAAGCTAAGAGGTTGTTTCATGAAGATTTTCTCTGTAATATGACCATGAAGGAAGCCATTCTTGACATCAAATTGTTAAATGTCCCAATTAGATGAAACAATCTATGAGAGTACAAAACAAATGGTGGTGGGTTTAATAATAGGACTATATGTTTATATATAGTCCATGCCCTTAAGCTATGTAAATCCTTGAGCAACTACATGAGCATTATGGCACTCAATCTGATCCTTAGCATTACGTTTAATACAAAACTTCCAAGTGCCACCAACAACATTTTGGTGTAAGTATGGGGGAATTAAGGTCAAGGTATGGTTTTTAAGGAGTGAATTGACCTTTTCTTTCATAGCTAGTGCATAAATGGGATTGCAAAGGGCCTCATATGCTTTCACAAATTTAGAAACATCACTTTTCACATCTTTCTTGTTCTCTTCTACTTTCTTTGGTTCATCTACTTTTACATCCTTTTTCTTGCCATCCAATTCCTTTGCAGGCCTAACCAAAATAATCTCTAAGTCAAAACTTTCTTAACTAGCTAACTATGCAGACTGGATTGACATCTCCAATCATAGTCAATTTCTTATCTTTCATGTCCACAAAAATTGATTCAATCCCTTACTTACCTAAAACTTTTTTCATAATTCTCATTTTTGTCTTATCATCGTGAAGATCAACTCTAAGCACCAATTTTTTCATGATGGTAGATTGTTAAATGATCTAGATTTGACAACATAAATGCATCGCCTTTTAGCTTCAATTTTGTGTACACATTTGGAGAGAGAGAAGAGAGAGAGATAAGGGCCGTTTGGCTAGATCAATAAAATTGTTGGGTAGAAAGGAGATAATTTCTATGGGTAGGGATGGGTGCAAGGCAAGAGGGAGAAGTGGAGTTGACTGAAGTAGATGCTAATGATGTAGGGACAGTAGAGGAGGATGGGGAGGAATGAGAGGCAGGAGAAGAAGGAGGAGATGTTGTTATGAGAGTAAGATTAGTGGTTGAAATGTAGGGGATAAGGATTGTAAAGGTGAGGGTAGTTTGTGAGGTAGTAGGCTTATTTATAGAATAAGCATTAGTAATGAGCTTACTATAAAGGAAGTTAAATTCATAAAAATTCATATGGCAGGTAATGTAAACACAACCAATGGTAAGGTCAAGACAACGATAACCTTTGTGATTTACAAGCTAGCCAATAAAAATTTAGGGAGTAAAGCAAGGTGGTAGTTTGTTTGGGGCATGATGTGTCAAATTAGGGAAGCAAAGGCACCTAAACATGCTTAGAAAATGATAATCGAGGGACATTTGGTGGAGGAGTTCAGAAGGTGATTTGTAGTTGAGGGTAGCTTTGGGCAGTCTGTTGATAGTGTAAATAATAGTAATGTTAGCATCAACCCAAAAAAAGGAGGCAAATTGGCATGTAAGTGAATGGTGCGGGCCAAATCACTTATGTGTTAGTGTTTTCGTTCAATAATCCCATTGTGTTGGGAAGTATAAGGACAAGATAGTTGTAGTTATATGCCATAGTCATGTAAAAAATTGGTAAAGTTCACATTAACGAATTCACTACCTCTATCACTATGGAACACTTTAATACGATTAGAAAAGTAATTCTCAACCAAAGATTTGAAATGTCAAAAATAAGAAAAAACTTCCCTCTTATTATACATTGGAAAAATCCATGAGTATCTAGTAAAATCATCTATAAAGAGAACTTAGTAACGAAAACCTAGATTTGATCTAATCAGCAATTGTCACAAATTTGAATGAATTAAATCTAGAGGCTTCTTGGCTCTTTGAGACGAGTGCTAATAAGGAAGACGCATGAAATTTCCAATACAACAACAGTGACATGGACAGGGAAGATGCAGGGGACGGATGAAGATGACCTAATGCTAGACCAGTTTATTGAGGACTTCAACATGACGATGACACAACTGAAAATGTCAGACTTCTTTAAGAACAACTTATGCAAGAAAAGACCATGGAGACGAGGTGAAGCAAAAAGTGATGGGGTAAAGAGGATGCCTAGTTGGATGGTGAAGCAAATTCTTATGTGTCTAGGAATCCTTGACACAAAAGTAAGAATCAGTAAAGCTAACAATGCAATTATTATTCTAACACAATTTTCTAATTGACAAGAGATTGTGTGTGAGGGAAGGGATAAGTAAGACATTTTGTATGATATGGATCATGGCCATGAGTATGAATGGTGAGGTTTCCAATGTGAGATATGTATAATGATGTACCATTACCTACAAAAACCTTAGTAGAACCAACATAAGGTGTCAAGTAAGAAAGTATACCTACTTTTGCACTCATATGGTGAGTAGCTACGAAGTTAGGATAACAAATAGCATCACGTGATTTACTAAGGTATAAGGCAGCAAATGATTGGGGAATATTAAACCTGTGATAACACTGTAGGGTTGAGTGTCCTAGCCTATCATAGATTTGGTAAGTGAGTCAAGTAGAGGTGCTAGTCTAAGAGGTAGTGTCTAAAAGATGAGATCTCTACTAATTAGAAGAACCATGACTAGAGATGGAATGGCATTATTGTAGCCAAGAGAGGTGCTCAAAAGAATTGAAAGTGAGCATCTACACCCCCTAGATTCAAGGCGGTTATGACCACTCCTGGAGTTAGAAGAAGAGGTTTACATATTGAAAGTTATAGGAGCTGATAGGGGAGTGTCATCATTATGGTGTGTAAGCCAATGTTCATGATCAATTAACTTAGCTCGAACTTGCTCAAATGTAAGAGGTACCACTAAATGTGTAAGGGTAGAAGGCATTGTAGTCGCAAGGGAGACCACAAAAGGCATGAGTTATGAGGTTTGTGATGCTAAGGGGTTCATTAATGGAGGCAAGTTGATTAGTAATGGATTTTAGCTTGCAGAGATATTCTGATATGGAAGAGTTGTTAAGGCAAAGTGTTAAAAGCCGATTCTTTAATTCCATGTCATGTACTACAGAGTTTTCAAGAAAGTGTTGTTTGAGCGCTTTCCAAATATCATAGGCAAGGAGAATATCATGGATCTCCATGAATATTTCGATGGAGATTGTAGCAAGGAGAGAAGCACAAGCAATATGGTTTATTCAAAACCAAGTGTGATAATCCGAAGGTAATGCATTGCCAAAAAGCAAAAGTTGACTTCATGGAGCAAGAATAATGCCATCAATGTATTTATATAAATCCATGGATATTAGGTAGGATGTCAAGAGAGTGGACCACAGTTGATAATTTTCGGTAGTTAGCTTAATAGAGACGGCATTGGAGATGCCTGTAGGTGTGGTTGCAAGCAATAAAGATGAAGAGTTAAAGGTCAAATTCGATGTAGAGATGTGATATTGCACGTTTATCTCTACGTAAAGCACATATTCATACATGTAATCCGCACTTTAATTTTGCTTAAAAATTTGATAAATACATATTTTGGATCAATTGTGTATATATTAAGAAAAATGATCAATAATGTAGGCTTTAAATGATTAATGCATCAATAGCACATTTTTTGCCCAAATGTTCATTGAAATGTTAAGTTTCTTAACATGTCATGTTTATTAGATACTCATGTTCTAACCTTGCATATTGAATACACCAACATGCTAGGATTCATCAATTCATGTGCTTTTTATGGTCTTTTAGTGTTAAACCTTGCTGTCATTAGCTACATTCATGAGGAGGCTTTGCACTATCATGTCTTCCCGAGCAGCTCACTACACTACGTGCAGGCCGATATAGATAACAGAGCAAACAATGGCCGGGAGCTCCAAGAAGGACAGCAGCTGTGACGTCCCAACATTCTACAGCAGGCCTAGCAAATTCAGCAGTCCCAAGCACATTTGCAGCTGGGACTCCACGTCAAACCAGCTAAGCAACATCTTTGACCAAGCAAAGCAAGACGTGAACCAAGTTAATGCCAAGTAGCTGCTGAACTTCATCCGAGCTTACCAATGTTTCTACCCAAGCTGCCGCTGTCCGATTCTTTCTTCAGTGCTCCAGTTTAGACAAGGACAGCTGATGAATACCACAACCTGACCACAATACATTAGCAGTAGCAAGTCAGTGCCAATGCGAGCACCATGTTTTTTAACTTCGCCCGAGCAGAGCAAGCATGATAGAGCAACCATTGCAACTTATCGAGCACTCCACACAGCCGAAGTGACAGCAGCAGCAGCTCCATTCGCAAGAATATCAACAGTAGCCCCTACACGTAACACAAACCTATCGAGCACTCCACACATCAGCACCAACCTGAGCCTTCGTCAGTGAACAGCAGCAGCTCATTTGGAGAGTTATGCGCATGCTAAGCAACCAAGCAGCAAGCATCAGAACATCCGCATTATGTTCAGTAGCTGAACTTGCAAACAAGAGCTACACGAGTGAGCAACACAAGTAGCAGCCCGCAAAACTCCACCTCCTTTGTTGAATTTGCAGCAGGCCGTGTACTTCAACTTTTAGCAGCTGAACTCAGCTGTATTTGACCAGGTGACGAGCCTCTTGAATGGCAGATTCGATTAGTAGACTCTGGCACAAAGCCGAGCACGATCAGCCCCTTGCACTATCTAACTCCACCAGAGCATTCGCTTGACGGTAGCACACGCCAGAGCAAATCCTTGAGCTGCAATTTAATGAATCCCACGGCCAAATTATTGCAGAACAGCACCTGGACCGTGGTTCGTGACCAAAGGGGCTGCACACGTGATCAATAGCATTTTAAGGAAGTAAGCCCATGGTCCACTTAGCAATTCACTGTGAAAATTTGGGGAGTTTCAGAATATTCATCCGTCTAGAAGGCATTACATGAGCAGGAGTCGATATATTTTTTAACACGTGCAGACCTGTCATTAGTTTTCCTCATTCCATTAATTTAAGCAGATCCACATGTCAACATCAGCCCACTATTCATTACAATTTTGACAGAATATAGCAACTGATACCTCCTTTTAATTCAGGCCCATCAGACCACAATTTATCTTACGAGTCATGGTTATTGGCAAGTTAACCTCATTGTTTCGATCAGAGAAGTGCAAGCCACGGTAGAAATTATTTTTCAAAAATCCAGCCCACGAAAGGAATGGCTCCTAGCAACCGGTGGAGGGGTTTCCTCGGGAGCTTAGTCGAAGAAAAAGGGGGACAGTAGCTGAGAAAGAGAATAGGGTAGCATAGTCGAATAGAATAATACAGTAGCTTAGAAATATAGATTACAAACAAACTCCATTTTCTTGTTTATTTTGCAGCATGTTATCCTTAATTTTAGGGCAGCAAAGCCCTATATTCTAGCATACTATGACGACATCCTAGCTTCCACATGTATCGAGGCAATATCGATTTCACATTGAATAGTGAATTTAAAGATGCTTACGGAGGTGCTCTCTACTCCATATATTGTGTTTGAGTCTTGATCATTTGGGTTTTATATGAGATGTTGCGTTTATTAGTCTTTAAGTTTATAATAATAAATTCGATGAGTTCATGTTGCTTTATAAATTATTTCGATATCAATATTGAGTATTAGGGTTTTTAGCTGTTGTATTTGTTATTTATTTAATTAATACTTGACTGTTACTTTTTAAGTAGATAGAGTTAAACAATACTCAAGAGAGATTCAATAATTCGTAATAAACATAACTTAAAGTTTTGAAAAAACTTATTATAGAGCTATGTAAGTTTTAATTAAATTCATGAACCACGTACTTAATTGAAAACATGGTTTGGGTCATAAAAACATGCTTGAACTATATTTCTAACTAAAATAGTAATTCTAATATAAATAGATTGCTATTTATTCAATAATTATAGATAAACTGTCTTGATAGAATGATTTATACTATAATTAGAATTCCATCACTCCAAAATGTAAGCGAGTTTTTGTAGGTTTAGTTAGATCTTATTTAGTCAATTTTAAATATCACATAAAGACATTGCATTAACTCACATGAGAATAGATTTGTAAATCTCAAATTGGTTTTCACATTTTTTTAGCTCTACGATCCTCATGGTATATCATTTTATTAATTAATTTTTACTGATTTTTAATTCACTTTTCGATAGCTTAACTTCAGAATTGAGTCAATTAGTCACTTAACTAATACTTAACTCTCCGGCGGATATTACCTTGACTCACTATTTATATAGCTTGCACAACCCAATATACTTGTCGATTTTCATTTGCTTTAATTTGAGTAAGTTGTTGTGTAACTTTCAAATGTGAATTAAAGTTTACGAGTCAAGATGCTGGTAGTGTTGTGTGGGATTGGACGAAGATAGAGAACTAGGTGAGAGGCGGTGAGGCAGCGAAGGTTGTGTTGAGGGAATCGTGTATGAGAACGACATGGGTTGGGTTGATCGGGGTAGGTCGAGATGTGAAGAACTCCAGAAGCAAGTAGCGTTGCCAGCGATGGTGAAGGGCATGGACGGCAGTGGTGGTTGCGACCGGTAGAGGGAGACTTGTGTTTAGGTGAGTGCACTGGTTTGGATTGCGTCGGAGTGTGGCTGGGAGAGGGGTGGGTCTAGCAGGTTTGGTTGTGTGTGGTAGTTTGCGATTGAGAGACGGAAAGAGGAGACGAGTGTAGTAGGAGAGTGATGCGGCTGCAATGGGGTGATGGTGGTTGGGGGATCGATGGTGGTGGGGTTCTCAACTGTGGGTGTTTCGGCGGTGAAGGAGGACATGGTGCACGAAGAGGGATGCTCGCCAGAAATCCAGTCGGAAATGGAGGGAGCAAAGTCCGGCGAGAGAGAAAGAAGTAGATATCAACAGAAATTCAAAAAACAAAAATTAGGGTTTTTGCCTTGATGGCTCTAATACCATGAACAATATTAATGTGTATTTTGTATTATTAAACAATGAGAAATCTTGGAATAAAGAATATAATACATGAATTATATAGGGTATAACACAAATCCTAAGAACATGTGGAAAAGATAAAAGTATCCATGTACTAACATAGCATAAATGAAGTAATATACAATAATAACACACGCACAATGGCTCTTTAACGACTCCAATGAAACTGAAACACAGGCAAATTTTGTCTGCTCCCTGCTGAGATTGACTTGTGTACAATCGTGTACGGGCATCTTTACGTAAAGTCGTGCACTAATAGATGTGATACAAAGTTGCAGATTTTGGTACAAACATACAGATTTTATATAAAGCGACTTTATGCAGGAATTCTCCCTGCTCCTCTTGATGCCAACACGAACTGGCAATTGACATTAGATTCAAACCGTCTGAGAAGATGAGTAGCAGAATCTCGAGAGACAGAGACAACGATGGACAAGGAAGAGCGGCCAGTAGTGACAGGGATGTGGATGTCCAAAAGAAGGAAAGAGCAGTTGAATTAGATTATGTATCGTAGCTGATAAACATATCAAAGATAGAGATGATGTGCATAATTACGCACAAGATTCACTCTCAGATAATTTATCATCAATATATACATGTGCACAACACGCTTCTTTCTCTAATTTGTTGTATCTTATAATACATAATACGTTTCAAGACACTCTCTCAGCTAAACCTACAGGCTCACATAACAGTATATCATAGGAAGATTACACCATAGCAAGTTTTTCATTTTCAGTTTTTATCTTTCTTTTTTGACAGTAGGGCAGACACTGTTACAAGTCTAACATGTGCTAATTGGCATAGACTATTTCTCCACTACTATCAATGTCCAGTTCGGACTCAGAATCAAAGTCGTCCATGTCATCATCGACATCCATGCCATCTCTGATGAATGCATCGAGGCTCAAATATCCAACAGGTGGAATGGTAGCCTCGGTGATTATTTGCATGATAGTCTCCTCACTCTGCATAGGTCGATCAGACTCTTCACACTCGTTTCCCGTGGTTTTCTCATCCATCAGGTCTGCCGGCAGATTTTTCAAGAACCATGCATGATTCTTGATTTCAGGAATAGTAATTCTCTGTGTCATTCTCATGCAGATGGCAGCAAAAAGAAAATTGATTAACTCAGCTTTCATGAATAAGCTAAACTGACATCAAGGAGATCCAACATGAAACAAATAGTAACGAGTGGTAGTTTCTTTTCTTGGTAACTTGGGAAGACACATTGTTGATGCAACAGGTAAGACGATGGTCTTTAGAAACGACAAGATGCCTTTCATGTCTCACTACTTTTCTGTCATGGATGTACTTAATCATTAGAGAAATGGAATTACAAAGAGGTATTTCTGGAGAAAGAAAATGCAACGTCCATATCTTGATGTATGGTCACATATGAGAAATATAAATAAAAATGAAAAGAAAGGTAAAATATACTAACCTCTTCAGGGTTAGCAACAAAAATTCTTGATACCAGGTGCCGGCATTCAGGGGATATCTGGATATTATCTGGGATGGAATACTGGATGCCAACAATTCTCTACATATATGAAACTAAACTTAAAACTAGATTACAACAATTTCCACAACACTACAAGTTACTGATTAAAAAATGCATAGACCTGAATTGTCTTCCCAAAATCCTTTGGTTTATCAGGATCCTCAAAGGGATAGGCACCAACCAGCATCACGTATAAAGTCACTCCACATGACCACACATCTGCAATCTGACGTAACAGTAAACATTATCCATCTTATTATCATCCCTAGGTTTAACCATAAGAAAACTTCATTTTCCAGTAACATATGATGATGAATTTTTCCCTTTTTTTTTTCCCAGGGGGTAAACATGATAAAGAAAATTTTATATGCATTTTAATGAACGTATGTATAAGAGACAATTGTATTAAAAATATTAACAAGTAACACGACACATGGATGGAAGATTTAATTGGATGTAATCATCAAATGCATACCAGCATGCAAAACCTATTCGTAATCAAACAAATATCATGTCCGGAAGTAGTCCTAAAGAGGGAAAAGTAGGGGCATTTTGCTGCCATTGAGGTTAAATGCATCAGTATGCACTCCAATGAGCATGTGGAGATGATATCAGCATGCAAAAGGAGCATGATATTTCACATTACTCACTTCCATGATCAATATTCCCAACAAAAGATGTACAGGTACCACTCATCACAAAATCTGACAGATAAATATAGCCCTAATGACCAGACGATCATCAACACAAGGTGGTGCAATCTTTTGAGGACTTGGATAAATGATGTTTACAGGAGCAAACATAATTCCTTGTTAATGGTCTATTAACTGAAAAATCTGAATCCAGTTTGTGTTCATTGGCTTTACTTCATTGTTTTCCTATCTTGATAACCACCTTTAAGGGCTCATTCAACACAACCCAATGATCTCTAGAATATTTCTGAAAAAGATCACTGTCTTCTCTCATTCACGATAGTCAATATAAGTACATGGCAGATAATAACCAAGAAACTGCTTCCTATTTTCCAGACACACAGACCCCATGTATAATCAACACCCAATTGCCCCCAATCCAAAGCATATAACTGACCCTCACAGACAATACAACATAATATATGTTGCTTCAGCCAATCAATACCCCTCTGATCATTGCTCATAATAACTATATCATCCATAAGAAAAACAAAATAGATGTGGTGATGAGGTGAGGAACACATGTAAAACACTGGAAGATCAACTTTACTTTGAGACATACCAGATTCTTGTAGGACATTGCCAAATCACCCAAATCAGGCTCATAGAGATTGCTTAAGACCATATAAGGATTTGCACAAATGACAAACCAAGCTGACTCCCCATCAGCAATAAATCCTAGTAATTGTTCCATATAAACCTCCCAATGTAAATCATGAAGTAAAAGAGCACTTATAATATCTAATTGATACTAAGTCCAATGGCAAATAGCAGTTAAAGAGAGAACCAGGCAAACCAAGGTTTTCTTGGCTATAGGAGGTAGTTTTCTTAGCTATAGGAGAAAATAATTTCACCGTAATCATCCCTAAAATTTGACCATAACCTTTTGCCACAATACGAGCCTTTAGCCACTCCACTTACCATTAGGACCAACCTTAACAGGATATACCCAACGACAACTATTACAGATTTTCCTTGATGTAAAACAACTACAGTCCGTATACCACTAGAATTAAAGTAATCATTTCATCTAGCATAAATTGACACTGATCTGGACAAGAAAGTGCCTCTCAAACTATTTTAGGAATAAAAACAAAGGATAGGGCAAAGACAATTATTGAGTAGCATCTGCCACATAAACGATGATAGTTCGAGAAATTATAAATAGGACGAGGATTACGAATAATCCAAGTACTTTTTCAAAGAGAAATTGCAGGACTACCAGGAGTAGCTTGTAGGTCATGGCAGGTACAACCAATGGTGTGGAGTTCAAGTCAAAAGAGTCTAGAGGTACTTCCTCAAGCATGTCACCCCTAGTGGATAGATGCTAACAAGTGATAAAAAGTTATAGCCCTTAAGTGGGGGAAGAATTAGATGGAAGGGAAACTGTCAAAGGAGATAAATAAGGCATTGGAAGCTCCTCAAATCATAGTCAATTTTCCAGAAGAAGAAGAAGAAGAAAAGAAGAGAGGTGACTCAAATAAAGTAACAACAGCAGAAACATAATGTCTAGACAAAGTAGTTGAGTAGATTTGTATCCCTTTTGAGAAAGTGTGAAACCCAAGAGAATACACTCGACAGCTTTAGCAGAAATTTCATCCTAGCCTGGAGAAAGATTATAAACAAAACATATACAACCAAAAATGTGAGGAGGGAATATATAAACAGAATCCTTTAGAAAAAAAAATATAGAATGAGGAACTTGAGTCTGCAAGACTGCAGATGGCATGATTTGTTAAGCAACAGGTAGTCAAAATAACATCACTCTAGAAATAATGAGGAAAACATTTGCATGTAAGATAAGGGTTTGTGTAATTTCAACCAAATACAAATTTCACATTCAGCAACCCCATTATGCTAAGGGTACAAGGATATAAAGATTGTATTATATAATAAATATAAGAGTTCACACCATATTTACAAACTTAAGCTTTTAGATAAAACGGTTGCAACACTAATCATTTGTACATAATATCAGAGCACCAGGAAAAATCCTATTCTTTAATAAAAAAAAAATTGCAAATTCGATGTACATGCTGCCAGAGTTGAATAATTGCTGCCTGTTGCAATACTAATCATTTGTACATAATATCAGAGCACCAGGAAAAATCCTATTCTTTAATAAAAAAAAAATTGCAAATTCAATGTACATGCGGCCGGAGTTGAATAATTGCTGCCAACCATCACAGTGGCTGATATCATCAACACCATCTCAGCCCATCAACAAATCTGCTTCCAAATACCAACCAGCAACCCAGGGATTGCCTGCTGCAACTACAGTCCCATCAAATCTACCGCTGGACGAACCATCAACAAATCCATCAAGTCCCATACAGCTGACTGTACTATTTACAATCCCTTCACCACCGGAGACCAAACAATGACCATCGATCAATTTACATCTCACTCCACTGCTAGTTTGTCTCTCTCTTCCACCATGACCACTACTGCCACATATCCTAGCACCAATCCTTTCACTATAGGCCAAACCTTAACTTGACTTCTTTCACCCACGTTACACCCACTATAGCCCTAACCACCACCGCCACACACACCAATCCTCCTCATTTCTCCCTCCACACAAGCCCTAACCCGAGTGCCCTCCACTCTCTCGCACATCAGTTCCCTCTCAACACCCATCTGCACACACCCATTGATACCCACGCCCTTTCCTTCACTTACCCAACCACCATCACCTCCTCATATCACCGCACAGTCCCTTCCTCCATTTCCCAGACACCCACTCATGTCCCTCTCCCTTTCCAACGCCTATAATCAGCAAACCAACCACTATGTTCAGTCCCTCCCTTCAACTCTACTACCAACTCTCTCACCTACGAGTGTTTCTAGTGTCATTACCATTTAACATACAGCTGACAACTATCAACTATGGTC
The DNA here is from genome assembly GCA_024138015.1 of Lumnitzera littorea. Taxonomy (NCBI): domain Eukaryota; kingdom Viridiplantae; phylum Streptophyta; class Magnoliopsida; order Myrtales; family Combretaceae; genus Lumnitzera; species Lumnitzera littorea. The sequence continues at coordinate 39,758,710 of JAMXBB010000010.1, forward strand.
ATCACTCATGACATCATTCTTAATCTCCATGGCTCTCTATAAATATGTTGACAGTACAATTTTAGCACCCTCCTCTGATATTCTATTACCTACAAATGCTCTCCCCATACCAAACCCCTAATACACTCATTGGCTGCACATCAATCATTTGGTCCGAGCCTCTCTACTTGCCACAATCTCTGCTGACATCTTAGTAGAGATTCATGATATTTTACCTATGTATGATATCTAGAGATTCCTAAAACGCCATTTTCTTGACAATTCTATGGCCCGTGAAATGGAATTGAAGCAATGGCTTTTAGCCCTTCATTTATCCAACAACTCCATATGAGATTATCTTCATGAGCTCAAAACTATAGCTGATCAACTCGCCTCCATCAATCGACCACTTAGCTAGACAGATCTCATTATTCATGCACTCTATGGTCTTCCTCATGAGTGTGGTGCCCTTGTTACCACTCTCACTCATTCCCTTATTCCCCCTAGATTTGAGCAAGTGTGTACTAAACTCTTTAATCAAGAGCAGTGGCTCATACACCATGATGCAAAGGAAGCCACCATATCAGCCCTTATAGCATTTACTACTCAGACACCTCCTCCTCTTCCAAGGGTCGAGATTGTAGTCGCAGTCGTTCCAGTTCTAAGGGGTGCACTCATTCTACAACTAGTGCTTCAAAGCCTTCCTCCCGATTACATCAGCATACTAACCCCCCCAATCGTAGCACTACTAGTCAATGCCGATCTTCTCAATCTGATACTGCTTCTTGCTACACACACTCAACACTGATCACTTGCTAGATATGTGACAAGCTTAGCCATTCAACCCTTCAATGTTATCATAGGTTTAATGAGTCATATGTGGGTGTTCCCCAGTCCTTTGCTACCTTATCTATTAAAGAATTACAAGATACTGTCTGGTATCCAAATTCCGTTGCTACTCACTATCTGACTCCAAACACAAGTACCCTCTGTAAGGTAACCCCTTATGTTGGTTCTAATAAGGTACTTATAGGTAATGGTGCATCATTACCAATATCCCACATTGACAGTCTCACTATTCATACTCATGGTCATTCTTTGCATCTTAAAAATGTCCTTCATGTCCCTTCACTCACACACAATCTTTTGTCTATCATTAAACTATGTAAAGATAACAACTATACTATCAGCAACTTTAACAACTCTTCTTTTTCTGTTAACAATTCCCAATCAAGTACAATCCTTCTCCAGCATCCACCTAAGTGTCCCTTCTACCTTATCATCCTCCATCCTGCTCAAGACTTTTAATTCCTTCTTGCAATGGCTATTCCCTAAGAAATCCAGCATTCCCCTTACATACTCAATAAATTTACTCAACGTCAGGTTATCCACATCAATTCCTCTTCTACATCTCCAAGTCCTTGTCACTATTGCTGCATCGAAAAGCCCACTCACCTCCCTTTCAACAATCTTCTCACAAAAGCTTCTAGACTTAATTCATTCTTATGTATGACAATCGCTAATTAAATCAAATTTAAGATTTCATTACTATGTACTTTTTGTCGATGATTGTACCAAATACTCTTGGAACTTCGCCATGCATAATAAAAGTGAAGTTATTTCTCATTTTCAACATTTCAAAACTCAATTTTTAAATAACATTAAAATCCTTCAATATGATGATGATGGTGAATTTGTTAATAAGGCACTCACAAAATTTATTGTATGATAATGGCATTCGCCTACAACTCTCCTATCCATATTCCCTACAACAAAATAAGATTGTTGTACAAAAACACTATCATATTATTGAGTTGGCTCATACTATTCGTTTGCATACTGACCTATCCCTCTCTTTTTGGGTTGATGCTGCCCTTACTACTGTATACACTATAAATCAACTCCCTCAACAATACTCATTCACAAATCTCCATTAGAGCTCCTTTTTGACATGGCACCAGACTATCACTTTCTACATATCTTTGGTTGTCTTTGTTTTCCTAACATGCTGCCTTAAGCAATGCACAAATTTGCACCTCGCTCAACCCTTTGCATCTTCATTGGTTAATTCGCCCATCACAAAGGCTATTACTGTCTTGACCCTGTTTCTAGCCGTGATCATGTAAGTCACCATATAGTCTTTCGTGAATACGAGTTTCCCTACAGCAAACTTATTTCCTCATCTACTTTGGTCACCAAGGCCAACACCACCTCTCCACCCTCACTTTTACTATTCATACTTCCATCTCTTTATCTGCGAACGATCATCCTGGTCCCCCTCCCTCCCTTACACCACTTTCCCACTCCCAATCGAGCTCTCCTAACCTAATCATACCAACCTCCAATCTTCCTAAACCTACCTCCTCTTCCCCTGCTCCTGTTGACCTTCACCCACCAATTATCCATGTTTATCGTCGATCCAAATCAGATGCTCCCACATCTCAATCTCAAGCCCCCATCTCCCCTTCTTTACACCCCTTGACTAGTCCTCTCCCTCCCCCACAAAATTCTCCTTACCTTTACCACTCCCAGTGTTTACTGTTCCCTACGCCTCTCAACCTCCTTCATTGCAACCTAGTCACTCCATACAAACACACTCTTAAGTCTACCATCACCAAACCTCACTGATGCTAATTAGGCGACAAAACGTGTTCTTCAATATCTTCAAGGTACACTAAAATGGGACTTCCAATTGTTCGCACATCTTATACCTCTCTAACAACCTTTGCTAATGTTGATTAGGCTGACTATCCAAACACCCGTCGCTCTACAATAGGCTATGCCATCTCCTTAGGTCGAAATCTCATCTCCTGGCGATCTAAGAAGCAATCTACAGTGTCTAGAAGTTCCACGAAAGCCAAGTACAGAGCCCTTACCTATGCAACTGCAAAGTCAACTTAGATCTATCACATTGCTCGTGAACTCGGTGTTCCTATTAGATGACCTATCATATTATGCTGTGACAAGCTCGGTACTATTTATCTATTTGCAAATCCTATTCAACATAATCACACTAAGCACATAAATATCAACTATCACCTTGTTGATTAGATGGTTATCGCTAGTCAAATTTTGGTTCGCTACATTTCTACATGTCATCAGCATGCTAACATCCTCATCGAGAACCTCTCCACATCAACCTTTCTTGATCATTGCTCCAATCTCACAATAACTTTTGCACAACAAGATTAAGGGGGCATATTATTGTATATATCCTTAATGATTGTGTTATTATTTATCTAAGGGCATTTTAATCATGTCTCACATTACAACTAATGATGTATATAAATACTGTAAACGTATTCTGTAAAATTACTCTTTACTTAATACAATTAACTTTACATTTGTACATATTGATCTAAAATAATCCCCAAAAGGTAATTCAATATCTGCTAGCTGGATCTTGTAAAAGTTTCAAGTTCACTTAATCATAACTGAACTGTTAAAGGTTTAAGTTAACCAAATAGTTCAAAACTCAAGCAGTATGTTGGCCCCAAAAAGGAGTCAGTTGAACTGCTATGGCACATAACTCAAGAAAACATATCACTGTAGGTGCTTAACTTTCAATTCCATTATTATCAAAGGAAAAAAAAAAATGAATTCAATGATTCACCAATAAGAATGATTAGCAAATAACTATATTTCGAGTTTCACAAAAAAATTGATGTAAAATGACTTTTGAGATGGAAAAAAATAAGGTCCTCACTTCTTCATAACATTGATGCAATTGTCATTAGCAAGAATTTCTTTCTCTATCTCAATTTTTAAGATGGATTCCTCATATAAAGAGCATTCCACTTTAAAATTAACAAAAAAGAACTTTTAAAACAACATTAAAGGGGAAAAGGTGCATTTACCTTTCCATCATACTTCTGCTTCTGCAGGACTTCTGGGGCAATATATGCAGGAGTTCCAACTCTAGATTTCGGCTGTGAATGTAGCACGGAGGACTGGCAAAAAAACCATCAAAAGGTGGAAATTAATGTCACTATTACTACATTGAGCATGCAATGCAAAAAAGAGAGAATAAATGTCATAATAATTTAAAAAAAGAAAAGTAGAAAAACAAAAACAAAGTACTTGATCTCGTGCAGATATTCTATATTGCTATTCTTTTTGTTCAGTGTACCTTGCTAGAATACGTTGAACAGAAAGATAAAGAAGTTTCCCTTAAGCATGCAGTTCAAGAGGAAACTATAGGCTTGGACTCCATCAATTTACTCTATTAAATGGGTATTATTTTGGTTCTACATATCAGATCTGACTGGATAACCTTTTGTAGCCCATAAATTTGGAAATTAGAATACGTTTGCTCAAATACAAAATTTGGATATTTTGTAGCCTATTCTTTTTGTTCAGTGTACCTTGCTAGAATACGTTGAACAGAAAGATAAAGAAATTTCCCTAAAGCATGCAGTTCAAGAGGAAACTATAGGCTTGGACTCCATCAATTTACTTATTAAATGGGTACTATTTTGGTTCAACATATCAGATCTGACTGGATAATCCTTTGTGGCCTATAAATTTGGAAATTAGAAACCTTCAAGTTTACAGTGAGAAAATAACTGATAAAAAATAAGAATCATACAAAGTAATGGAGAGATAGTAAGAAGCAGGTGATTGATAAAACCATGAAGATAAGAGGAAAGAAGCAACCTAATTTAAGTTCAATATTCACATCTATCTTCCATATGAAGTCAAAGCCAAATATAAGTAAAAGATAAATCCCTAATAATTAATGAGTCAAAATAAGAATCGAGCTCATAAATGAGCCTAACAAAACTATTTCTTGAATATGAATAATAGATAAATCAAATACTAAATTGTATAGTAATGAAGCTTAAATAAACTAAATCTCCTTATTTAAAACTGAAACAATTTTTTTCCCGCCAGAAAAATCTCATCCTTTTGACAAGTTATCTAAAGATTCCCTTTAGAGCGTGCGAGATGAACAAGATCTTGTTGCAAGATGCAGTAATGCTTCCACAAGATTCCATCCAATGCAATCAAGAAGAAATATCATTTTCATCTAAATGAAAGGGGGAAAAAAAAATTAAAGCTAGGGTATGCATCATAATTGGGAAATACATTCTCACTTCTGAATAATAAACAAGTATTAATTGACCAAAAAACAGAATAATAAGCAAGTATTAGGACATTTGTTGAGTCATCATGGAAGGATGAGGCTTAGGTTCTGGAGCCAGTTCCAACGAAGTTCAGGTTCAGGTTCAAAAAGAGACATTTGGTCAAATTAGGCTCTCGGTAAGAACTTAGGATAAGGTTCGCCTCATATTTCAAACTCAGAATGATATCACTCAAATTTGGAGGTTAGTAGCAAGCTAAATTTTACCAAGTACACTCTCCATTGTGGTCAACTATTGGCTTTAGCTTCAACTTTTTGTATATTCATTATTCATACTATCAACAAAGCTCGTGATTCTGTGTACGTCATCATTATATATTATGAATAAAAGTTCCTCTACTCAGGGATACGTTGCTAGTTAGTGACAATCCATTTAAACATGGTCACTTTCATAAATATTATTCATTTAATGCCAACAAGAAAAATAAGGATTAAACTAAATTTAAACACCATAAAGATTATGGTTAGACATAACATACAAAATGACACGATACTTCAATGTCATTGGACTTGACACTCGACCGTTGATGGGTGAATCTAACAAGCTAAATATCTCACTCTAGAATGCCAGCCTTTCTTTTCCTTTTGACATCTCAAATTTTCTTCGACAGCCTTCTACTTGCACACCACCCAACCTAAAAGTCTCCAATTTCAAGAAGGGTTCGTGTTGGTAGTAATTCAGAATAAATCTTTTTCTTCTCAACCTCTTTGTGACATTCAATGTAGTTGACTCTTATTCTCTATTTCACCTCATTTGATATTTTTAGATTTTCTTGCCAGAGACTCACACAAACAATAAATAAGGCAAATAGGTGCACTATGATGCGATAATTATATAGTCATAACAATCAAACTTTCTCTACCTTTTAAATCCAGTCTAAAATTCCTCAGGTGAACTATCACCTCAAGTGGTAGTATTTTCAATCTACCTGTATCGATCCCTTGGTTCAAATGATTCTTATCTCGTCCTTGCTCAAAATCAAAATTTTCACCTCCTCTCTTCTAAACACTTTTGAATGAGTTTATGTATTATTAGTCAAAATAAAAAGATTACGAGGTGTAAATTGTGATTATATAGTGTACATTATAACCCTAATAATCGGAGAAGAAAGATTATAATACTCTTAGGTCTATAATAGCTACAAAGTATATAAAATACATATGATAATATGCCTCCTCAATCCCAAAGTGTTACAATTAGCATGAGATTAGAGCAATGACCAAGAAAGGTAGTTGTAGAGAGATTTTTGGTAAAGATGTCCGCATGCTGGAACATACTAGGAATGTAGCCAACCTAGACCTGACCTATGGAGACCATTTCCTAAACGAAATGATAGTCAATATCCACATGTTTAGTATGACCATATTGGACAAGGTTGCCGAAGAGATAAATTGCACTAAGGTTGTCGCAACACAATGATGGGACACTAGATAGGTATGCCAAGTTCACGAGCAAGACGAGAGATCCATGTGGATTCAACTACTACGTATGCTAGAACTCAGTATTCAACTTCAATTGAACTACAAGACACAATAGGTTGCTTCTTCGATTGCCAGAATATGAGGTTGCCACCATTATAGATAGCATAGCCAATGGTTAAGCGAAAAATGTCAAGACATCCAACCCAATCAACATCGACAAATGTGATGAGAGATGTATTGAATGAGCGAATAATAGGAAGGCCTAAATTTGGCATGCCTTAAAGGTAACGAAGAACACATTTGGCTACCTGCATGTGGTGAATGGTGAAACAATGCATGAATTGACTCAGCAGATTCATATAAGGTTGACATTTAGGCAAGTGATCGTAAAGTATTGAAGCATACCAATGATCTCATGATAGGCAATGGGATTTGATAGTGTGAGAGAACCAATGATACTCAAAAGGCTTCTAAGGTAGAGAAGGGTTTTGATAGGTTTAAAGAGATGCGTATGATGTCGTTTGAGGTCGTCATGAAAATATAGAGTTTGACATAAGTGAATACTATGCTACATAGGAATGATACAAATGCCAAGGAAAAAGGGCAAAAGGCCTAGATCTTTCATGGCAAGCTAGTGAAAGAGGACAGAGATATAATGATGAAGAAGTGAAGTGCTGCTACTGGTGAATTTGATGTCATCAACATAGAGAAGAAGGATCAATGTGTCATACCCTTGCTAAGGATGAACATAGAAGTATCGATCTTGCTTTGACGAAACCCTAAGTGAAGCAAAAAACTACTAAAGCAATGAAACCAAGCTCTACGAGCCTGTTTCAAACCATAAAGAGACTTGCTTAGCCAACATATACAATGAGGGTAACAAGGATGAACAAAGCTTAAGGACTTTTCACGAAGATTTTCTCTATGAAATAACCATGAATAAATGCATTCTTCACACCTAGTTGACGAATATCCTAACATGAGGAAATCACATGAGAAAGGACAAGGCGAATGGTGGTAGGTTCGATAACAAAGCTAAATGTTTCTATATAGTCAATGTCGTCTCGCCGAGTGAATCCCTAGGAAACCAAGCATGCTTTACGACATTCTACTTGTCCCTTGGCATTATATTTCAATTGAAATTTCCAAGTGCTACCCACTACATTCTGGTGTAGATATGGGGGAACAAGAGTCTAAGTTTTGTTCTTAAAGAGAGAGTTAAACTCTTCGTTCATGGCAACTGCCTAAATAGGGTCATAAAGGAAAGTTGTATAATAATGAGGCTCAAAGGAAGATGTGAATTATTAGAGATTGAGAATGTGGTCAGGTTTGGTGATTCCAGACTTAAAGTGGGTTTGTATATGATATGCAGGTCAGTTGGAGGATAGGGGGGTTGGTGGAGGTGGTTAGAGTAGTGGAAGGAAGAGAGTGTGACTAGAGAGGATAAAGGGTAAAGTGATGCAAAAGCTGAGGGAGCGAATGATTTAGAGCACTTATAGACATCAATTATTGGTGTTCAAGTGGGAATCAATGCAGATGACGAGCAAGGAGGTACAGGTGACTCTAAGGGCCACGCTGGAGAATTGGTAAAGGTTAAGGGGCAAGTGGTAAAGCTAAGAGAAGGGGAAGCAAATGAAGGTATTGTTAGTGAAAATGGAGTGGCAATGGAAGAGGGTAGAGAGGGAGAGCATTGTGTGACGGAAGTACGGAAGTGAAGGTTAGGGTAGTAGAGGAGGTGATGTTCTCACTAACAGTAGGGCGAGATGAAGTGAGTTTGGTGCAAGGGAAGTCAAGCTCATAAAAGACAACATAACAATTGATGTTAACACGACTACTAATGAATCTAGACAATGATAACCTTTGTAGTTGGCTAAGTAGCCAATAAAGATGCAAGGAGTAAAGCAAGGGGAAAGTTTGTGTGTAGCACCATGAGTCATGTGGCGAAGATAATGATAGTAGAGAAACATATTGTGGAGTAGTTCAAAAGGTAGTATGTGGTTAAGGGTGGTTGAGGGTAGCCGGTCAATAGTATAGACATTTTTTAGGGCAGCGTCAACCCAAAAGGAAGGGGGAAGGTTGGTACGAAGACAAATAATACAGGCCAATTCATTTATATGGTGATGTTTTCATTCGGCCACCTCATTTTGTTGTTAGTTATAGGGATAGGATAATTGGATTCAAGTAACATTATTGCACAATAGGTAGTAAAAGACCTTTTAACAAATTCACTGCCACCAACAAAATGAAAGATTTTAATGCGATTAGAAAAATGATTTTCAATTAGAGATTTGAATTATCAAAAATGAGCGAAAACTTCATTTTTATTATGCATGAGAAATATCCAAGAATATCTTGTACAATTATTAACAAAGATCACATAATAACGAAAGCTTAGATTAGATCTAATAGGCAATTGCCAAACATCAAATGGATTAAATCTAATGGCTTCCATGCTCTAAGTGACAATTACATGAAGGGAAGATGAGTAGACATTCCACTGTTGCAAGAGTAACAGGGATTAGTAGAAGCAAAAGAGGACTATACTTAAATGACTTGACACTAGACCACTCATTAAGGACATCAATGTAGGAGTAACATAAGCGATGGTATTAGACTTCTCTAGGAGCTACTGAAGCAATAATAGACCAAGGAGATGCAATAGGTCGTAGGGTGATGGGATAGAGAGGACACCTAGTTAGATGCTAGAAGAGGAGCTTACCTGTCTTAAGGTCCTTGACAAAGAAAAAAGAGTTAGTAAAGCTAGCAGTACAATCATAATCTAGATATAATTAGAGGATAGACAAGAGGTCATGTGTAAGAAAGGGAACATGTAAGACATTTTTAGTATTAATTTGTGACATGAGTATGAATAAGAAGAGTAACTACATAAGATATAGATAGTGAAGCTCCATTAACTAGAAAACCCATCAAAACCAACATAAGGCCTTAAATGAGTGAAAATACCTGCATCCGAGATCATACGGTATGTAGCACTTGTGTCTAGATACTAGATGGCATAGTGTGATTCATCCAGGGACAAAGCAACAAATGACGGAGGCACATCTTCATAAGACTCATTGAATCGATGGTAACACTAAAGAGCTGAATGTCTTGGCTTATGACATCTTTGGCATACCTCCTAAGAAGAGGTGCTCATCTAAGATTGAATGTTCAAAGGAGGAAGGCGTCATTGAGTGGAGTAACCACAATAAGAGGACTGAGCCTGCTCTTGTGGTTGTCAAAAGGAACGTTAAGTGACTAATGAAGCACAGCTACATCCCCTTATTCTAGGGTAGTTGCAACTATGGCCTCTACCCTAAAGGAGGAGGTCTAGTAATTAAGAGTTGTAGGAACTAAGAGCAGAGAGTCATCATCATCATGGCATTTGAGCCACTGTTCCTGATTGAGCACTTTGGCTCGAACTTGTACAAATGTAAGTGGAATAGGAGGGTTGGCGAGTGTCGTAACCAGTTTGTCATAATCTCGTAGAAGGCTGCAAAATGCATGAGTAAGGAGATCCGTTGTGCTAAGTGGTTTGTTGATGGATGCAAGTTGATTAGCAATAGATTTTAGTTCACGTAGGTAATCAAAGATGGAAGAGTTGTTTAGACGAAGCGTAAGCAGCCACTGTTTCAATTCCATTTCACGAGCCATGGAATCATCAAGGAATTGTTGTTTGATAGCAATCCATATGCTGTACACAAGACAGATGTTATGAATCTCCATGAGAAGAATATTTGTAGAGATCATAGCAAGAAGAGAGAATTGGACCATGTGGTTCATCCAAAGCCACTTACTACAATCAGGATGTGGAGTAAGTAATGCATAAGCAGTAAGGAAAATTTCTTGAGGTGGTGCAACAATCGTACCATCAACGTATTAGAGCGAATCAATAGATATGAGAAAGGAGGTCATTAAGAATGACCACAATCAGTAGTTATTAGAGGAAAGCTTGATTTTAACCATATTAGAGATACTGTGTGGTTGAAGTGTAGGTAAGTTATAGGGGGAATCATCTAAAGGGGATGTGTGGCCAGCTTCGGTGTCGATAGGAGTGGGAAGGCAATGTTCAGAAGAAATTAGAGTTTGAGGTGGGAATAATGTGTGTGGTAATAAAGAAACATATAGCGGCAGCAACAATGGTTCATGTTTGGGTATTAGCAGTCAATGGTGGATTGGGTGGCATTGTGGAGAGAGAGGAGGTGAAGTCAAGAGATGAGAGTGGAGGATTGTTTAGCGGCATCAGGGTGGTGGTTGACAGCACAGAATGGTTTTGGTTGTGCAGTGGCTGCATAGTTGCCACCTAGGTGATGGTCAACGGTGTTGGGCTGGGGTTTGTAGTGTAGGAGAGATGGTGATGGGTGGTCAAAGTCCAGTGGGTTGCGACTATCATTGGTGTTGTGTGGTTGTCGACATAATGGTGGTTGATGGCAGAGGTGAGAGATTGGGAGTAGAGATGGCTAAGGTGATGCTACCCCAGATAAGATCAACAACGATGGGATCAGTAATACAAGATCTACTCACCATGGAACTGCTGGTGGTGACTGACTTTTGCCAGCTAGGAAAAAAGGAGAAAGAACCAATGAAGATAAATGGTATCCGGTAATAAATTTCTGATTTTTTGTTTCCCAATTTGGATATTTGACCCACTGCTCTGATACCGTAAACACTTTTGGATGAGTTTGTGTATCGTCGGTCAAAATCAAAGATTACGAGTAAACTGTGATTGTATAGTATACATCATAACCCTTAATAATCAGAGAAGAAAGACTATAATACCTCTAGGTTTACATGTACAGAGTATATAAAACACATAGGATAATATCTTGCCCCCTACTGTTCTTCTCCTTCCTAGAGTACTAGGCATGCTGGCTTGCACTTCCATCCATTCCATGAATGTTTCCAATAATTCATTACTATATTCATCTGTTGCTTTAAATTAATACACTTATTGAAGTCTCCTCCACATATTGTTATTAATGCTTTCATCTAACATCTTTTCAAACTCACTACAACAGCAACTAATTATAACTGCCAGAAAATTGTTGCAACCCAACAACAAAAACCGTGCACAATCACCAAACGAAAATCTAAAATTTCCATAAAGAAGAACAGAACACTTGCCAATATTCCAAGAACACATCTCACCAGTTGCTTTTGATACCAATTATGATCTGAACCGAATCAGCACACAATCAAGCACGAATCACAAGGAACCATCTTCTAGGTTTTTTGTGGGTTTTTAATAAGAAAGATGGGATTTTCAAGGTTTCCAAATGTAAACAACAGAAATCAAAGGATATGAATAATTTATTAAATTGGATATTATGTACTAACCTAATGAATCAAACTAGGATATAATCACAATTCATATGACTAACTATAATGAAATCAAGGGTTAGATTAAATAGAACTGTTATTATGCATGGTATCAATTACTCTAAAAGTTCGCCACAATCTAATAACAAGATTGAAAACAACAAATATGAGTTTGAGGAAAATCTCTCAGTCACTAGTTTTTCATTATTAAGAAAGTTCTCATTGCCAAACTAAAGCAAAAAAACCCTTTAAATAGTCTTAGAGTAAACAAGGACAAAACAATAATAAAATAAAATAAGAAACAATAAAATTCACATATGCTATGCAATAGCAGGCAGATGGCCTCGTTTGACCATCTAAATGGCCTCTCATAATCAAATTTCTATCTGAATGACCTTGGTTGGCAGTCCACACGGCCGGCGACTGCATTCTGTGATCAGCAACTCTCCTCATGCTGTCCAATGCCAACAGTGGGCATGCAAATGCTGTAGTACTTTGCCTGCTAGTTGTGCTCCGAGGGTTTTGAACTCATCTTGGCTTCACAGTCTCCTCTTATATCCCAGACCCTAGATCGATGTTTAGGACACTGATTCCATCAGATTGTCTAATGCCCTCAATAGATATATGCACCAGATGAACTATGTCTGAGAAGGTACTTACAAGTATTTGTTGTTGTTTATTCTCATGACATTCTTGGTCATTGCAAGAATTTGGATGAGGATCTACAACATTTGAGGAGTGTTTTCCAGATTTTGAAACAAGAGAAGATGTTTGGCAATCTTAAAAACTCTTCATTTTGCCAACACCAGATTTTGTTTATAGGCTTTGTAGTTTTTGGAGAAGGTATTGAGGTAGATAAAGAGAAGGTTAGGGCAATTAGGGAATGGCCTATACTGCAGCATGTTTCTGAAGTTAGTAGTTTCCTATGCATAGCTTCTTTCTACCACCGCTTTGTTAGATACTTTAGCATTATTTTAGCACCCCTCTCCAATTTAATCGAGAAGCAAGAAAGTCTATCGTGAAACCCTCAAGCCAAAAGAAGCTTGGAGACCATAGAGTATCGGCTATGTTTTGCACCCATCTTGGCATTGCTGGACTTCAACAAGATTTTTAAAATAGGATGCAACACTTTGGTGTATAATAGGCTCTAATTTCATGCAAGACAGAAATTCATGGGCTACTTCATTGAAAAGTTGAGCAAGATCCACCCTAATTATTCTACCTATGACAAAGAATTCTATCCATTGATCCCTGCCCTAGAAACTTAGCGACACTATCTGCTTCTAAGAGAGCTTATAATACACACCATTTCGCTTCAAAGTTGCTGTTATATTCTCCCTCTTCTTCATAATATGCAGCAGCCTAATGATTTACAACAAATGGTGGTGGTGTGTCTAGAGGGAAAGGGAGATCGGTGGTGAAAGTGGTCAGGCAGAGATGACTGAAGGATAAAACGACATTTCTGGTGGCTAAAGTTACTGGAAGAAGCGTATGAACATTCAGATGAAAATTTAAAAAATGGACGGAAGATGAACAGTCCACCTAATGCAGATGCAAATTTCTGAAATATTTTTTTGAAGTTATTTTTGTAAAAACAGCTGAATGGTTTTCAAAATGAAACTGATGGATCATTGTATAACAAAAAAGTGTATGAAATCACTCTGATACCAAATGATAGGGGGATTAGGATATAAAAGGAGAGAAAAAGAGGACTGCAAGCAAAGGAAGAGAAGATACCAGAAACTAGAAAAAATGAGCAGATGCAGGAAACTAGAAAAAATGAGAAGAGGAGAAAACGCTAATTTAGATTTTCGACATCAACTTCTATCTTCTAAATTAATGTATATCTAAAAATACAACAAAGATGAGTCCAACTACAAATTAGGCTCGTAAACAAGCCTAACCTAACAAGTTCTAGATATAGACGAATCCCAATGTGATCCTGCATTATTAGCGCTCATGGGAGATAGGCAACAAAAAGCAAGGAAGTCACTCCAAAAACACCAACTGGAAGTATATTGGTACTTAAAAGAGAGTCACAACAATCAACAATGTATTAAGTGGGGGACTGCAGCTCTCATGGGCAAAACTAAGAAGATTAAACCAAAAAGTTCTGATACGCATGAACAGATTTCATTTCTGGTTTAAATAGGGAGTCCCTCCAGGGGAAGGATGGTGAGAGAAAGCTGGATGCAATTCAAATATTTCAAAGCAATTTTATTGGTATATGCAAGGAGCAAGGACTGAAAAGCACAAACCTTGGAGTATCCAAAATCACATATCTTCAGTCTAGGTGCTGGGCTTCCATCTAACAAGGTGTTCTCCAATTTTAGGTCACGATGGCATATTTGCTTCATTAAAAATTGAACTATTGAGAAACCAACAGAAACCCAATTGAAGTTTATGGTGTGAAACAGCTCAAAATTGGAAATAAAAACATAAATTACCCTTGCATGGAAAAAGCTGACACCAGAGATGAGTTGTTGAAAAAAGAAGCGAGCCTGCACCAAAAAGTCGAATAGTAAATCCTTCCAATAATCCAAAAAAACTGAATACAGGGTTGTATAAATAGAAAGGCATTTGATAAGGAACCTCATCCTCACTAAACCGCCCAGCATTACATATTCTCTCAAAAAGCTCTCCTCCAGATGCGTACTCCATTACAATGGCCAGATGAGTGGGAGTCAAAATAACCTGAATTTGCTTTTCACGTGATCAACTTTCCTAAGTAGACATAATATTTAACACATGAATAGCCTTTACCTCCTTAAAACGAACGATGTTGGGGTGCCTCAAAGATCTATGGTTGATTATTTCTCTCCGAACATTTTCATCTATCTGCAGAAGAAAACCAATCCATGTATCCTAAGACATCTGCAACTATAAAGATCAGATTGAATGAAAACATGATAACAACCAAAAGATAAACACCAACAGGAACACCAATACATGGACTAGCTCACCTGCTAGTTGTCAATTAAATTAACAGTTAGAAGGAAAATCTCAATGGATGCCCAAAGGACATACTTTTTACCCTTCCAGGCACTTGCTTTTTAGTAAAATGTGTAGTAAGTGTTTGAAAACATGAAAAGTTTCCTTTTAGACCTTTATAAAGTGCCCCAAGGCATGCTCTAACAGGACTCCATTTAGAAACATCCATTTAGCCAACAACTCATCCATAAGAATTACTACATCGTTTTAAATTCAACAAATGCAAATAAGATTTAGTGAAGAATGCTTTAATTCACAACTACCCATTGACAGAAATAACATGTTGAAATTGAGGTAGCGTTTCTAGAAACAGTGTCGAAGATATGTAAGATTTAGAATAAATGGAACAAAAAAGCAGCTGGGAATGTCCATTGTACTTTAATCTTCACCATATCTTCCCCATAAAAATTAACCAATCTTGCCTTGGAAATCTACTAATGCAGGGCATTTTAGCACATACTCTCCTACTCATTGCTCTTATCTGTGCATGGTTACTTGCAATGTGCACAAATTCGTCATTCTCAAAATCTTGCAAAACAAATAATGTGCTAAAAACATGTGCAACTATAATACTGAGTTCCCTCAAGTGACAGTAAATAACAACTTGGGCTGGCAACCAAGACACCATATGTTAACAAAAATACTCCAATACTCAAAGCTATACTTATATATTCAATATAGCATGATGGGTAGGTATTGATCCTTCAGAGAGAGGACATCGAATTCGGTCTATCTAGTTGGGATACTAATGCTCATGCCACTAAGTCACCATGGCTTTGATTAAAATAGAACTTGTTAAAGCCACACTACATGCGATTGTTGGTTTAAAACATATCAATATTAACAAAAATTATAATTTTATTCAAATACTATCACATTTAACATATTAACTCGTAAATTTTTTTTATTTGGCATGAATACAATTATTTAACTATATAAATTTATATTAAATATTTGTAGTTTTATATTATACTAATGGTCTTTCCATATTTATATTAAACAATATGATATATAATTTAGAAAAATTTGCAATCTTTCATGTTATGAAACCGCAACATCATGTATCAAGAGTTGTATCATTTTGCATTAAATCATATAAATGTTGCAACTCTTCTATAGCAGTCAATCCTTGATTACAGAACATGTGTCTCTAAACATAATTTAAAAATTTAAAAAAAAAATCGTTAATGGCCAAAATGTAATTTTCCTTTTATGGGTAAAATAATAATAATAAATACTAAATTATATGTTCATAAATCATTTTAGATATGGTATAAGTATTATAATTTAATTCTATAAGAATATTTTACATATAGATTTTATATATATTTCATATATCGATTTTATACTATCATTGAGTTTGGCAATTTTAAGAAGAGTGGTAATAGGCAAAAAAGGAAAGGAAAGGAAAAGAAATTCATCCTGAATGAATAAAATATTTCCCTTTCACGCTATTGCGTTGAGATGACAAATAGGGAGAACTGAAATACTTGAAAGACTAAAATAGCCTTACTTTTTCGTTTTAGTATATTGATAATTTTACATCATCTCCTCTCCAAAAATTGAGCAAAAATGGAAATGTTTCCATTAATATCCCTTTATTTCCACCAGTTTCCACTTTTATTTTGAATATCCACACATCGCGTTTGTATTGATTTCCTTCTATAGGTCCTTGTTTCAGTATTCCGCATGGTAGATCTCTATAAAAAGTTTGTTGATAAGCAAAAGGAAATAGCTATGATTGGGTACAAATGATAAAATAATGTATGAGAAATAGATGACAACACTTTCCAAAAATATATAATATATATGTATATGCGTATAAAATATTCGTGTTCACGATGTTTTGAGGATGATAGACTCAAAAGATTGTGGAAAGGAGTATGAAATCTGAGTCACCGAGAAACTTGGCCTAAGTACCACATAGCAGAATACACGAAGCAATAAAAATTCTCCAAAACTTGCTTACCTTATCGCCTCGTTCAATATACTTAACAGCAACGAGTTCGTTCGTGAGTTTATCTCTCATGAGCCTCGCCACTCCGAAGTTGCCAGACCCGATGTCCCGCACGAAATCGTACCGGTCGCTTTCGTGTATAATCGGCATCTCCATGGCCGCTCCAAACAATTCTTGAGCTTTCTGATTACCCTTTCTCTTCACCCTAGCCCTAACATTTTGACTGATCACATCAGTCAGATGAAATTGGACTGGTGAGTTAAGTTAACGTTGAGATGCATGAAGAGACAATCACTGTCGATGGACGAAGTGACTCGAGATTTTAACTCAGTAAGTCTGCTCGAGTGTTGTTCATGTGAAGTGAAATGGGCAAAGGTTATTTTCTTTTTCAGATTCTTGTGATCGATCGGTGATGGACTTCGAAGAAGCAGTATTGTTTATCAATTGAAGTGAAATGGGCGAAGGTTCTTTTCCTTTTTCAGTTGAAAGATATTTTCAGTAGCATTGGAATCTTAGGGAGATATTCTGCCCCACGTTTGGCAACTTTTTAAGGGTAGTGGAAACCGAAGGAAATAGGTAGAAAGGAAAAGTAAAAAAAAAATAAAATAAAATAATAAGGAAAATATAATTTTTATGATTTTTTGAATATGAAAAGTGGAAATGATTGAAAATGTTTAACTTAATCAAGAGATATGAAATAATAATTAAACTAAATTAGGTTCCATATATTCCCTTCGCATTTTATTTCTCTTTCATTTCAATACTCATTAGATAAAAGCGAAGTGCATCGATTCCATATAAAAATAAATAAAGTATATGAAAAAATATGTAATATTAAGTATACTTATTTCAATATACATATATATGAAAAATATTGTAAAATAGTATAAATACATATATAAATAAGTAGTAAAATATGGGTGTATATGTAAGCGCCTATATGTATATATATTACTCTATTTTTCTAAGGTTTAAATAAATATATATATTATAGTATAAGTATCTACAGATGTACATATACTGAAAAATATAAGTATATGTATATTAGTATTTTATTTTATTAGAAAAGATAGATTAATAAGTATAAATATATACATAAATGTACATATGCTGGACATGACCTTGAAATGAAGAATATGAGTTATGTTTCAATATTTAATTATTTAAAGTATTATTTACATGTATATATTAATATTATAAATTGAAAAATTAGTGTCGAGCTTGATTTTATGTTTATAATATTAATTTCTCATTTCTCGATTAATACTAAACCCTAACCCATTTAATATTAACCCTCGACTAAAGAAATTAAGAAATTCCGGTATTTTATTAAAAATAATTTTTGGAGTCGCTATTCGATCAAAGTCAGGAAAAGAAAAAGAAACCGTAATCAATTGAGTTGATTGATTACGATTTAACTACCGGTCTTTTATTTCAATTTTAACAAAGAATCAGAGGGTTCCAAATTCAGAGGTTAACCTATTAAATCCTAACGGGTACCACTATCTATTTACTGAAATTAGGATTATTTTTCTAATCACAATATTTAAAAATAAATAAAAATTAAAAGAAAAAAAAAAGAACCTAAGTTTCTACAAATTTTATCGTCGCCCCGAAGGTGCCTACGTATCCGCTAGCCGAGATCAGACGATCGTAGTTCTTTCTAAAAAATTTAACGTGTTGATTGATTTTATTTTTTTGAAAATCGATAGAATTTATGTTGTTACCAATCTAGTTTATTCAAATAAAATTTAAAAGGGTCCTAACTTCTCGAGTGTTTTTGTTTTATAAAAAATGCTCTAACAATCCTATTTTTAAAAAGGGTCTTTTATTTATTTTTACTTAAAGAAAAAATAACTTTCTATATAACAAATCCTTAAATAAAACCAAATCTTAAAAAAATGACCAATCCTAATAATCCCTAAACTTATCTATCAAAATAAATTCATTTCATATAATATACTTACTAATACAAAAACTCTTAAACTAACATATACATATATTATATATTATGTTAACTAATAAAATATAATTAATATAATAACATATATATGTAATAAAAACCAATCTTAACATTCCCTTATCTAATATATCTATGTCTTTATATTTATATTACTACTTATTAAATAAACAATCACTTAAATCAATATAATATACCTAATCTATATTACAAAGAAAACTAATGACATACACATATGTATTATTAAAGTCCTAACAAAATAATAATATAATATGATAATAATAAATCAGAAATAATAAAAAAAACTTAGACAGAAACTGAACTTGATTGTAGAGCTACAGTACGATGAAGAAACTGTATACTTGCGCGTGCAGCAAGTCTTGGGGGTGGAATCGAGAGTGGCTTCAACGGCTGCTGCAGTGATCCTATTTGTTGATCGTGAATGCCATAGTGCTTATGGACAGCGGGAAGTGATCATGGCAGGGGCATATATATGTTACTGGACAGCAATCATGTTGCGGTGGCGTCGTCGGCGTGTGGATTGTATGGTACAGCAGTGACCTGTTAATGATCGCGTGAACCTCTAGTCGATGGAGTTGTGTGCCGCATGTACTGTTGTTACTGATCGGTGAATTACAATACACACGGAGCTGTTGCAATGGAGTGTGGCTATTTAGTTAAATCAAGGGGCTGCAATTCGCGTTTTGGGATTCGCTACTGTTGAGTACTGCAATTCTGGTCGATTGTCGAGTTTTGCTGATCGTAGACGTTGTGCGGCGATGGAATTGCTGGCCTTGCTACCGCAAGTCGTGTGGCTCATGTAGGGGACGTCGCTGGCTACTATTCAACTTGCTGTTCGCCGAATGCTACGACACTGATCATGGATAGAGATGCTGGTTGATGGGGTAACCTCGGACGTCGTTGGCCGAAGAACGAAGCAATACGTACGCGTAAATCGATTGGGTTGTGATGGAGCTTCGAGTTGCCGCAAGCCGCGATGCAATGATCAGTGAAGTGTCCGTGTATACTGACTGGACTAGGAGGATAGGATGGAAGCATGTATGACGTGAGATAGAAAAATAAAGACATAGGTGCCTACTAAGACTCGAACCCGTAACCTCCAACTAAATCCACTCAAGCACTCCGCTGCTTATTCATTAGGCTGTTGGTTTGTGTCTTGACATTCATTACAATTAAATTATATTTAAACTATCTGAATCCCTAAAATAAATTTTTAACTAAACTAAAATTAAAACTAACATTAAACTAATTATTCCTAATATAAATTACTTCCTACAAATCTACGAAATCTTTATAATTTTTTTCTTTTCTTATTTTTTTCGTATTTTCATTATTTGTTAATTTTTATTATCTTTGAATTAGGACCCTTTTTGTAAAAAATAAAAATAAAAAATAAAAAATAAAAAATAAAAACTAAAACTATGGAAGAGCAAAAATTAGGTGTCTACAATTAGGAAAATTGCAACGTGAACCAACAAGAAGTTGCCACTCAGCTTTTTCTAGTTTTCCTGATTAAACCACAAATTATAAAAATAATAAGAAGATAATAATAATAAATTAATTAAAATTTACAATTGTAACAAAAATTAAGATAATCAAAGATTTAGGATTAAAATAGTGAAATAAAGAAATTATTACAAAATGAACCCAAAAATAAAGATATTTAGAAAATACAAAATTTAGAAATTATTTAAGCCTTTATAAAAAATAAAGAAAAATCCAATAAAGAAAAGCTCAAAATAATAATTAAAAATATTTGGGCAAAAAATAAATAAATTTGTAATACTCTAGGCCCATAGTAGAAAAATGTGAGTTCCAATATCTAAAACAAACCTTACTATATAGAAGTACATCCGAAAATAATAAAAATCTACTATAAGATCATAAAAATTAGAGTTAAAATGAAAAAATTACACATGATTGAAAAAAAAAAAAAAACTAAAACCGAGAAAATTATGTAAGATAAATAGGAAATTAGGTAGATTCTTAGATAAATACTTCATAGAGTAATTATCCCACTTAGATACTTATTATCTTTCATATTTCTTAATTATCAAGTGATTTCAATGAGGATACCATTATTCCCACCGACTACTACGACCCTTACTATGATTATGGCCGAGTGAGTATTATTGATAATTCCATACTTGTTAGTACTTACAGATAATAGCATGTAAATATTTTTGATAAATTGATTTATGTGTGGGGTTTGAGATCTACATATAATTAATATTAACTGGTTGCCAAGTGAGAATATTTTAAATTGCTATAACAAACTAATTGTTGCATTTTAGATAACTGTAAAGAATTTGGTTGTTTGTGATCGTGGTTGGTCACTTAATAACTGGACTTAAGTATACTTAGCTTTATTAAATTAAATTGGATCATGCATCACATTGTAAACATCCCGACTGTCATACACACAGAGGTAACAAGAAACCATACGAGAGTTGTTTCTATATATTTGAGATTAAAGTGTTTCATATGGTACATTCATACAACATAATCTTACCTTGGCCCACGAGATTACTAAGTGTTAAAAACACCAACAGCCTAACTAAGGATCGAGTTTAGAGACCTCCGTTTAAGGCTAAGTATGGACTATAGAGGCCTACTCACAATCATACTTGAAACTTAGTTTTTTTAAACTTGAAATTAAATAAACTATTTTATCTCAAATATGAAATGTGAAGTTTCATAGTTATGTGAGTTCAGGTATTGTACTCGGATTTGATTGGTACCATGTATTCTCCAACCCTAACTTCAAAGGGCGTTAAGTTTGAATTGCATGTAATACCTAGTCAACCGTATGTATTTATGTAGCTTTTTGCTTGATCATATATTCATATGTTTAAAATTAATTGCGGAATAACTTGTTTACCTATATAGTTGAAAGATAACTCGCTAAACTTTGTAGCTTACACCCCTATGGGCTTTTAATGTAAGAGGACCTATTTACTACTCCTGGCCAAGGCTACCCAAGATTAATTTGGGACTTTTTGGGAAAAATGTGTGGAAGAAGAGAGCCTAAGTGAATATGTATATAGTAGGACTCTCAGCTAAAATTTCTATGATATTATGTAATGTGATATTTAGTAACTATGTAGGGCAACTATCTTTATTATTGGACTTTTACTACTAGTATTCTAAAACTTAAGGACTTATAACACTTATATAGTGATGTTCCTATATGAAATCTTATATTATTATATATATTGTGATATAATTTCTACTTACATAACTCTTAAGTAACTAGTTGTATAGTAGCCTTATATGTCGTATAAAAGATCGTTGATTAGAAGAGAAGCCAATCTAGAGTCTTTTGTACAGTATACAGCGACCTACTATGGTCAGGCTGCCCCTTGAGTTGTGATACTAACAATCCCTTGACTCATTCCCAATCCATGGGGTTATATTGGCATTTACATTGTTTGTGAACTCATTAAAGGATGCACCATTGGCTCGCTGCTACCGACTGCCTCAAAATTCACCCTAACGCTTCTATCGATCTTTTTATCATCACCATCAACATCATCATCATCATCTTCCTTGTCGTTATCCACCTCATCATTACTTTCCAAACTGATGATAATCCTTTCTAAGTCCAGATCATATGTTGAGTTTTTTTTACCAATTTGACCCATATTCTACATCAAGCTGTTGCTCGTTCACATTTATATCCACTTCTTCCTCTTGACCCATCAATTCTAATAATATGCATCAAGCACTCCCTACATTGAAATATCACCAATAATAGATTGCACTTAATGTGTCTCGAAGATTGCAGTATTCTCCTAAATTGTATTACCTTCGAGTTTCACACTTAACTGCTTACGAATCCTCAAATAGATATGTTATATTCTATCTTCACCAAAAGACTCCACCATCTTAATGAAGTTCTTGACATCATCATCATCTCTCATAGGCATAAGATCATACAACACTTCGCCTTGATAATAAGAAGGATGCCAATATATAATCTCTATACCAATTGTATCAATACCAATGCTATTACAAATCCTTTGTAAAAAATGGCTATAATTTATATCCTTTTTTTTTTTATTTTCAGCTTCTTAATTGGCTTTTATCATACCCTAATCCCATACTATAGTTGATAATGTTTTCGTGTGCATACACGATAATTTTCATACAACCAACCATTTTTTGACCTATTTATTACATTGGTCATCAATTAGTGTATCCATCAAAGAATAACAACAACTTTACATCATATATCATATGCTATTTACCTATTCTCATACTGCATTTTCATGTATAATGCAAAATAATACAACAAATACATGAACATAACACATAAATATATCATAGCATAAATAATACAAGAAAAAACACCACAAACCAAAAATTTTCATAAAACACTACGAAGGTTTCATTTACGTTACAAAACCCTGGATTTTCTAAGCATGGACATGAAACAAAAATTTTTAAAAAGATAAATACAATAGCATGGAGGAATTAAGTGAGTGCAACTTACCCAAAGCGGTTATTATTGGAGTGCTCTGCAAAGTGGAAGAATTTGAGAGAATTTTTTTGTGCAAAAGTGAGGTGGGGGTACTATTTGGGGAATTTATATAGGCTATGGTGAGTTCCTAATTATATATATTTTATTTAGTAATTTTTCATGATTTTTCCTTAGTATTTGAGTTTATTTTTACATAATGATATTCAACTAAGTAAAATTTTGTTTTCTAGGTTTTGAAATGATCTATACGAGAAAAAGAGAAGATAGAAACAAGTTTCACCCAAATCAAAGTTAAAATGAGCAAGTTGTAAAGGTTTAAAGATCAACACAACCGAACAACATGACTATATCATTCTAAGTGAATTTGGAGCTTATTTTCAACTATTACAGTTAAGGACATGATTAAAACACGACCAAAAGAGACGATCGTATCAATTATCGTATCTTTTCCAGCCAACTTATTTTTTTATTTGCTTCCTATATAAGACCTTGTTAGGGTTTGTTTTAAAGAAGAACTTGTTGGACATAAATTTTAAAGAACTTTTCAAGAGAAGAACACTTAAGGAGCAATGACCATTAATAATTCAAGATTCAATCTTATTTAAATTTCATGATTTTCTTTTCTATAATTCTCTACTCTTTGTTTTTAAATTCTTATTTTAGGATGTGTAGAGAGTAGATATTTGGTATATAGGTCTTGTAGAACCTAGATCTACTAATGTGACATGATTATTATTTGATTAATTTAATTCTTTAGTATTTTCTTGGTTCAACTATGTATGCTTCATGATTTAGATCATTATTTCTGTAAGTAGTAATCTAAAGTTTGATATCTTATAAGACAATCGAGAGATTTCTTATAAGATTAAATCTAAGCATAGTTCATGAAAGTTATTGTAAGATTATAGATAATTTGCAAAATCCTTTCAGAATTTTGAATTAAGCGTAGAGAATTCGTTGTGAAATAACGCGATTTTAAGTCATGCTGTTAAGAAGAGATTTTAATACTTGATTCTAAGGTTAGAGTTAATTAACTTGAGAAAGTAATTAATTTTAATAGAGAATTCTCCCCATCAAAAAAATTAAAAAATAAATTAAATTATCTTTAGAGAAATCACATGTTAGGTATAGGGGAAGTAAAGATCTAAATATGACTTTTTGAATCTTGAAATAGTTTACACTTTTATTACTTTCTTATTTAAGTTATTGAATGATTCTTGACTAGTTTTTAATTTAATAATTGCTACAATTTAATTTAGATTCTTTAAGTTTTTTAACTCAAATTTACCAGTTAGATAATAGAGATCTAGTAAGTATTAATAATCAAAGTCCTTAAGAGACCGACATTCGAACTTAATTCGCTTACTACAATTTGATAGGTATACTTACTTAATATCAGGCTATGAGGTCACATGCTTTGCATGCAAGTTTGGTTTAAACTAAAGTTACATGGTGTCTATGCAACTTCTAGTAGAATTGAAGTTGCGTGGACAGTATGCAACTTCTTTTGTTTAATAAAAGTTGCATGGAATTTCGTACTATTTTATGAAAAAGACCCCATTTATGTACAAAACTCTTCTACAAAATTGCTATTATTATGAAATAAGGAATTACAATGCTTTTTTATAGTTATTGTTCTTATTTCTCTATTTTATTCTTTAATAATTACAATTCTTTGCTACCTCCGCAAATCAAATGTATTTTATAAATAGGAAATTAAAATCCTTAACTATTACTTTCACTTTTCCTTTTTTTATTTTTTATTTCAAACAGCCTCTTCAACCAGCCTGCTTAGTTATTATCTTTCTCCAATGGTGACTAGAACTTAACTATATCTAATTCAAGTAATTACACTCCCAAGAAAGTACAAAATTTTTTGCTAAAACCAGTCTTTATGTAAGTATTATACACCCACTCAATCACAAAGCAACTTAATTCCTTATCTTCTCTTCTTTTTTGTTTATTTGTATTATATACAATATGATAACATTTCATTCAAACCTCTAAGTAAGCCAGGTTCGCAACAAAACACTAACGAAAAAGCCATGAAAACAAATCTAATTAGATTTTGTCCAAAATCAAAATAGAAATCAATAATCAATAGTTTGAATCAATTTAAATGAACAATATCTAAGGTTTTCTTCGAAAATCTCATGATCTTTGTATCCATTATATCTAAGATATGTATACTCATATATATACTAAGAGTTTGCTTTCATAAAGTGCCCGTCTTTTTATACATTTAAGTATACTACTTAGTCATACTCGATCACCAAGCACCATTGATATTTTGAAACCACAACAAGCAATGGGGATCAGCGAGCTTAGCTTTTATCTTTAAGGATCAACTCTATACAAGTCATCAACAATGAACTAGAAGTGGATTAATGGAAGCAGTAGAGACACTGAGTGACAAAGACAAACTACCGTAGTGAAAACAACAGCTTTGACCAAATAATAGTAATTATCACTAGAAGCAAGTTGGGTTAGGCAACTCTCTATCATCTTCTTTTCTTCTTATTTCCTTTACGTTTTCTTTTTTTTTTTGTTGTTGTTTCTTTCTTTCCATTCTTTTTTTAAGTATCATCATGGAAATCCCTACCAAGGATAAGGAACCATATCATCTATCATATTCTATTAATTTTACATTACTTTTACATCGAGTCCAACAATCAACCTAAATACATAAAAGGAATCATTACTCTTTCTCTAAAGCTCGACAATATTGAACGCCAAGATGCTAATCGACTTCCTTATGGCGGATGCTTGATCACCGAAACTATCTTTGGAAACCATGAAATCAATGAGAAATTGTGCAAATGAAAGAAAATGAGTGGAAAAGTTGTATTTGGATATTAAAAAGGGAAGTAGAAATTGGGCGAAAAAGAGAAATCAATGATATGACACATTTGTGGTTAGAAGCTATTAATCTAAAACTTGGATTGAAATTCTTTGTTTTGGACCAAGCTTACAATGTAGTCATGGAAGTTAGGCAAACTAATGATGTGAAGTTTGTTTCATAAGATACGGAATATAGATAAGTTAATTTTATCATAATCATGATGTAACAAATTGGACCATTAGTTATCCAAAACTTAAATATCATATCTAATATATAACAACACATGAGAGATTGACTAATGTAACTTACAAAATTAATATTTATTAAGAAAACATGTTAAGGTACAACGATGAGTCGAATATATATCATAGGCAACATAATTATACACATACATTACATCATCAAACTAAAATAAGTAAATGCGCCCATAATAAATAAAATTAATTAAATAATTAATTTTTACTCCTAAGTTGATGCTTGTTCAGTAAGGTGAGTTTGGGAAACTATAAAATACTAAATGGAATTTGAGAGAGAGAGATAAACAAGAACATACACTACGAACATAAGAAAAAAAAATAGAATATAGTAGGGGAAAAAAAAACTCTAAAATCCTTTCTTCTCCATTTCAAGTCCACCGAACCCAACTTCTAATTTTTTTCTCCCCATAAACTCTACTACATTGGTTAAGGTGGTTCATGGCCTTAGACATGTTTTGTTGTGGTGATGCTTAGGTGGCTAAGAGAGTACGTCATGCTAAAGCCAATTTACAAGGTGATGACCACCGATGGCCATTGAAGCTTCATATACAGATGATCTTGTAAATGTAGCTTAATCTTTGGATATAGTTGCTAGTTTTACTTATCGAATTTTGCTTATCTAAGAAAGTAAGTTTTCTAATTTAACTAATAGTGTTGCTTGTAGCTGGTATGGTCGAACACTTGCTTGTTAGCTATTAAATCCTATATAATCACTTATTATGACCATTATAAGAGGATCTACAATGGGATTTACAATTTGTTATTGATCTTGTCTGCTTTATTATGGAGATTACAATATTGTGCTTATGGTTTAGATTTATGTATTGAATTGCCTTTACATACTAGTATTGCTAGTATGTAGAACTAAAGTGGAAATTTGATAATTTGCAATGGCTTCATGAACTACTTATAGATATGATTTGAAATAAATGTACTAGCTCGAGAATAGAATTGAAATTATGATTGCATTGTACATCATTTGAAAAATTGTTTTAGCATGATGATTGTATTGAAATTACAAGTGCATTACATAAGATGAACATCTAGCATATGCATGATTATCATTGGTTATGAGCTTTATTAAGTACATGTGACAAGTTTGGAGTGTGTTAACCCTTGTATTCTATTGAGTCAAACTAGCAAGTATCACTTAAGAGAATGGACCTTGTGAAGGAACACATTTGGGAACCTAACATCATATCTAACCAAAAACCTCAAGGGATTAGGTTATGACTCTTCTCCATTTATATATTCTTTACTTAACTCTTTTTTTTTCCTATGTGAGATTTCTTTTCTTTTTCCAACTACTCACACTTATATCTTAACAATCTCAACTCTTAAGTGTGAGTTCCTTTCACATTAGGCTTACATTTTGCTCCCCCTTGAGTGAAAACTTCTTGTAGCCTCATCAAGAGCTCATTAATTAACTTTAATAGGCTCGTCTCATAAGCAGCTTGCAACCCATCTTACTTATCATGACCCGAACAATATCATTGTCGTGGTAGATCACCATGTACCATACAGAGATCTACAATCAACCCCCTCATTGATCATAGGCCTTCCATACAACATACAAAACTCCTTCTACTTTATGCTATCATCAGGCCTATAGATATGCAATATTGAGTATATTGACTAAGATTTACCATATAATTACAAAAGCACTGAAGTTAAAGTGCGGATTCGTAGAATTGTACAACAAAATATTACAACACATCTAAAATCCTACAAGAGCCTGCATTAAGAAATTCTAACTACAGAATTAAACTAAATAAAGAAAATAAGTATTTACAAGCCATTATTACAAAATTCTCTCTTCACTTCCTGAAACACACAATCTTGTTTTAGCATGAGACTCACCTTGAGCATTCATCGACTCGGATGGATGAAGAGGTAATCCTGCATCAAAAGAAATCTATCAGGGTATAAGCTTACGCTTAGTGAGTTAATCATTCCGTCATGCTATACAAACAATATAATTTAAATGTACAACATATGAATGCATGAACACTCAGAATGCCAATTAATACATACAGCAACCTAGAAACTACATGCAACTTAAAGTTAGCCCCCCTGTAGTTGGGGTTGGAGATAATTAATTGACACAAACCATTAACCGAGTTCTAGCACCTAGGTTTTTTCTATTCCAATTGCACCAACATACTCAAAATAACTCAAACTTATGCATAATATAAATAACTTTACTTTTCATATGGAAAATACACTTTCCTTTTCAAAAATCAAACTCTAAGACAAAATTCTTAGGTTTAGTGATGTGGTGGCCTCTACAATCCATATCACAAACCCTAAGCAGCAATCACAAGACATGGCCTTTCACTAACAGTTAGCATCTCTTAGCGCTTAGTAAGCTCGAAAACTCATAACAGAGACTCAATAATATATAAATGGCATACCGTTACCTAATCCCTATAGGAGGCCCCCCTCCTGTGAGTCTCTTCCCATCTTTCGCCTGAGATGACCGTTGGTATAATTATAATGCAAATATGAGAAATGCATGACTCGTTGAATTTCTTAACTAAATACTTAATCGATTCAACTTTTATTGTGATAAGACAATTTCATTCCATACAACTATGCATAGCTATCATCACAAATAATTTCCATTATTATTTTATTAGCAAGTTATGGCATTCAATCATAATATCATACACATGCATTTCCCATATCTTATAAGCATTCAAGTTCATTATATTAATTTAAGTGCATCTATACTACAAGTAAAACCAAGCATGAAGTCATCGAGAATCACTTAGGCGAATCAATAGTAACAATCCAGGGGTAAGTTGTCTCCAATAGTTAGGTCCCTTGAACATCGCAAATATGAGATTATAAGATTTGAAATAAAATTTAGAAGATTAAGCTAAAATATTTGAAGTTACATTTTTAACTTAGTTTTCGTATTTTTCCCAATTGTACTTAAAAGTTCAATAGCATATAACTTTCTTGTTTTAAGTCCGATATGATCTTATAGTCTATTTTCATCATTTTTTAGTATACTTTAACGTAGTGTGGTTAGATTTTTGAGATAAGGCCCACAATTTTGTCTACTAGTTAGAACAGTAGCGGTCCTCATGTTTTGGTGTTCTTTTAGGCTTCGTTTGATTGTTAGGTTTTTTATTATCTTAAGAAATCTTTTGGGCTTGGGCATGGGCTTAGGCTTAGAAATTTATTCTAGGCTTAAAACACTCTTCAAGGTCAAATTTCCATCCTTGACTTATGAACTTGGTGCTATTAACATTTTCTTGAACTCTTATGTGGGCTTATAGGCTTATTTTTAGGTTAAACTAAAGTTATTGACTTTGTTGGGCTTAGGGAGTTTTATGTGAGCTTCTTATGAGCCTCAAAACAATTTTTCTTGATAAATTAAAGTGTTGTTTAGAAATTTGGTAAGAGCCCAATTAGAAGTTCTAAGCTTGTTTTGAATGTTTTTAAGCTTGGTTTTGAGTTTTAGGTTTTATACACTTATTATACTTGTTTTGATTGGTCTTTTTACTTTGTTTTATTATATTTTTAAGTGAGTTTTCTTGGGGTTTCAAATCTGGACGATTTGGAGTTGTGTCTTCCAACTTGGTTTATCATTTCCTTAAGTTTATGTGATAGATTAACAAGCTACACTATTTATACTCTGACTCCAACTTAACTTTTCTTCTATGAGATGATTATTTAGCTTAAGTGCTAAGTAAAAATTATAAATCATATACTTATCGTAAGTTCTATACATTAGTTTACGTCTCAAAAAGCTCATTTCCTTATAAAAACATCATGTAAGGGTTTCTCCTTCATCTAAAGCTAGATTTAAGCACATTCAACTAAAGGAAGTTAAAAGTAATATCCAAATACCCTACATATGCTTTACGTCCAACATGTTTAACAATCTTCCATGTTCACATTTCATGATTTTTTCAACTCACAAACTTCCATTCTAAGTATTAGATATGTATCATACATAATATTAAACCTATTATGCTCATAATCCAACTTTCATATAAGAGATTCATAAGCTTATCACCTAAGGTGAAAACATAGCTAGTTTACCTTATGTATATGTCAATATCCTCATGAAAATATAAAATCCTAAGCATGGTATACTAAAGCACTTAGCAAAGAAAAGAACTTACTCATCTTAGATGATTATAAAGGTGGTTATGCACTTAGAATCCTCTTTTTACTCTTCATTTTCCTTTTCCTTTTGTAAGCTTCTTATGTTACCACAACTTTGGGATTTAAGGTTGGTTTTGAGATGTTCTAAGATTTTCTAAAATAGCTTTTGATGTGAACAAAGTGAAGACAATAAAAGTGTGTTTTTATGCTGTGAAGGTGTAGGTGTAGGGTGGTGGTTGTGTGTGATTTTTTGGGGCTTAGTTCCTCTTTTTGATTTTGTGTTTGAAGTGTGAAAAAGGAGATGGAAGATGAGAAGAAAAGAGAGAGTGTGTGCCAGTTGTGATTGTGGGTGTAATGGATCCATGAAGCCTCTTTTTGTTGTCTTTAACTAAGTACATAAGCTATACTTTGACATGATTAAATGATGTAAACATTAAGGAGTAAACAGTAGATGTGAAAGACAATGAGTTGATAACTGAATGATAAGGTATGGTCTCTCATCTCCCTCCTTTCCAACCGGCTATGTAAATGTTCTAGGGGTATGGTTCTTGTCTTGTCACTTATTTTAAAATTAAATTGATAAGGTGATGGAATAACTTATCCATGTGTAGTATAAGTTATAATGATATATATGAAAATAGTTTTATCACTAGCTTTTAATAGGTTATCAAGTGATATGTGATTCCAACTCTCAAATGATAAGTTATTTAATATGATTGGTTGGTTTACCTCTATATGTAACATAGTTTATAAGGGAAAATAAGGGAGTTAACTTAAATGTAATTCTTTTAGGATTTGGTTCTTAAATTAATTTATAGGTTATGATTTGCTTCTTAGGAAATTTTATAAATTTCTAGAGTCAAATAAGATTATTTAAATTAGATTCTCAATTATTCATTTAGGGTCACAGGTCTTTGATTATCCTAAGGTCTAGGGTTTTAGGTGATTTAAAGTCCATTATTCTTGTGTTTGAGTTTTTATCAGCAATGAACTTTTGAATTGAAAAATTAGATTCGTTTTCTAAATGTAAACTTTAAATTCATAGTTTAGTTGATCCTTGGGAATGATCAAAAAATACTTTTAATTAATCACATGTCCCTTAAGTAGCAAGGTTTACATTACTTACCTCATATCATAGGCTTCATTTGAGTCACCATCATACAGCTTTTCTTTCCATATGGAATGGCTCTTCTAATTGAAGCTAAACCGCCACATTTAATCCATCTTATATTAACAGAACCATCAACTCTAATACCATTTGTTGAGTTAAAGGAGCATATACCATTAGCAAGAATAAATCTTATGAAGGAACACATTCATGGGCTTAACACCGTATCTAACCTAAAACCTCAAGATATTAGCTTATCAATCATTTCCACATATATCCTTTACTTAACTCTTATATTTCCAATGTGGGATTTCCTTTTTCACAAGCTCACACTGGTATCCCAACTTATTTGATACCAAAGCAATCCGTTGTTATTAAGAGAGCCAATCAAAATAACCTTAAAAACTTGTTCTCCTGTTGAACTCATTAAAGTATCTTCCTCTCTCACAAGTTTCCTCAAAAAGTACTATCTCAAACCCTAATTCTCATATCCCTTGTGAATCTAGCAAGATTTATGTCAATTACTAATAGATATGCAATTATAATGATTTACTGACTTGTTTTCTATGTTTCTTTATGGCATAAACTCTAAGGATAGCCTAAGGTTATACTCTTAAGAGATATAAGTCACAAAGAGGCACCAAATCTATATTTTCAGAGAGGTGAAGATGCTTATACTGTTGTTATTCTTTTATTTTATATTTGTTTTTATAGTAGATTTTCTCATTGCTAGTTTGTTACGTATACTTGCATGATAGTTATGTTATGATGATTGAGTAGTTTACAGATTTACATTAGGTTTACAACCCAATGCACTCATTTAGTCATAAAATTTTTTAGCCACATTGACCTCTTAGTTGTCTTCATGTCTAGTCGATAATTTACCTTCACTCCTTGAAAAAAAAAATCTTATCCTCAAGGTCATAATATGGGTATAACTATTTGAAATTCTCAACATCTTCCCAAGAGGCATCTTCTAGTGCAACACCTTATTACTACACCAGCACTTGAGACACCCTCCAGTCCTTTATAGAAATATCTTGCATAGCCACAATGCTTAAGAGTGTACTAATAGGGTAATAGTGAAATGCATTCGGAGATAGAGCTAATGAGAGAATAAGAGAACTATGTACTTACCTTAGTAAAGAAACATGGGAAATATTATGGATATAAGCATTTGGTGGAAGTTGAAGCCGCACTTACTCTCTTTGTTATAGGGAAGGACCATAGTATGGTTTGGTTGAGATAATTCGTGATGACAATTTGAGCAAGAGAGACTTGTTTTTATGGTTGAAATTTGATAAAAACCATATCTTCAATAGAAAAGTATACATCTAACCAATGTTCATTAGAATACATTTTTCACTCTAGCATATGCTTATATATCAAATTGTTTTTTAGCACTCTTAGCAGATCTCATCCTTTGTAAGTAACTTATTCTTAATATTATCTAATTTAAGGAACCCCTTACATATGATGGAATAGTAGGTGGTTTCCTCTCATAAGCCCTCAAACAAAGTAAGTTGGACCCTATCATGAAAAGAAGTATTATAAGTAAACTCTACTTATGGAAAATATTTCACCTACTCACTAGGTTGCTTCATGACAAATTCCTTTAAATAATGACAAATGACCTTATTTAATACCTTTGCTTGACCATCACTTTATGGATAGTAAGCACTACTCATGGAAAGTTTGGTGTCACTAAGAGTAAAAATTTCTCTCCAAAATTTATTCACAAAAATAACATCTCAATCCGACACAATAGATCTAAGGAATCCATGTAGTTTTACCACAATCAGTAGAAATAATTGAGATACTTTGGTAGCAATGAAACAAGTTTAAAGCCCCTAAATCATAGTATTTAGAGAGGCGAACAACTATCAACAAAATTATATTATATTATTTGGATTTTTGTAAGCAAGTAGTAAAATTCATGGATACATCTTTCCATACTCTCTTAGGTAATGGTAAAGGAGCTCATAGATCAGAAGGCTTCTGGTAGAGTACTTGATTTATTAGCAAACTATATAGCCTTTTACAACAACCTCAACATCATGTTTCATTCCTTGCTAATATAATTCCGAAGCTAACCACCTTTATGTCTTTAGTATGCAAAAATGGCCAGCAATTGGTGTACAACGAAATTTTACTAGCAACTTAGGAATAAGTTGAGAAGTAAGCACAAAAAATAATATGTAATTATAATATAAGAAGCCATTCATCCATGTCAACAACCGTTTTAATTGTTTCCTTTCTTCTAAGTCCTTAATGAGTTGTCTAAATGTAAGTAAAGTAGAGTAGTTGATAGATTATCGACTACTAGCCCACTCACTTGCGCATGCCTCAGAGGCCTCCAATCCCTTACTCAAAGAATTTTCTCTCATCAACCAACTTGCCGATGACGAGAAACATTACACAGAAGGTGAATGGATAAATTCCCTGAGAGCTCTAAGTTGTCATATTATGCTTTGTTGTGCCGATGCTGACTTTTCTCTAGCTAAAGATTCTATATTGAGTGATCTGACTTATTGCTGACAGTTCTTGTCGAGTAATGAGAGCTAATTTCATACTAGCTAAGTACTTCTCTCTCACCTTCCTCCTCCTAATTCTCATGGCAACACTTCTTGTCTTGACATTTTTGTTGCCGCAACATCTCAATTCCTCTCGCTTGCTATGATTAAAGAATCTTTGTATGAAACTAATGTTACATCGCCACCTATCCATTTCATCTTACACTGTACTATTTTTCCCTTTTTATCCTTTTTTCGTAGGTATTGAGAATTCCCCTTTTTGTATGTCTTTTTATAATTTCTTTATTTATATTATTGTCCTATGGACTTACTATAAATAATCCCTTCTCCTTGTAAGCCGGAATCAGCTTACCCTATAGAATAGACATTGAATATACGATTCTTATGAGATTATTCACTTTAAATCCATTTTCATACACTCTTATCTAATCTTGCTGAGTAGCTTAGAATTAGTAGTGGATGAACCTTGACATCAACTTGTGCATCATATCAAGTGAATTATCAAGTCATGTTGTGCTCGTTGGTGTGTCATATCCTCTAAGCAGCTTCACGTTAGCTACTCTTGTTAATTCACCGATCTACTGATTCTATTTTTTTCAATATTTTGAAGGACCCATTAGTTGAAATCTACTACGATAAGTCTTAGTGATAACTAAGCTCCTAAGCATATCATATAATTCCTGATATCAAAGCTTAAGGTTGTAATCGAGAGCTGTGTTTCAATAATTCCTATTAGTCTGTTGTTCGATACTCTATTTTCACCTGGGAAGACAGAGTAAGTCCATAGTTCACTATTAGATTGGTATTTTCTCTATGTGGAAATTTCCTGTGTAAAGAGTGTGTTCTAAAGCTTACTCTTTGAGAGCATGTCGAATCCTAGCATTCAGGGAGAAATTAACGATGTTGAGAGTGGTGCTCAAGGAAGCAGTCATGTAACCCAACAGTTACCACGGACTACTGATGAGCAGATACAAGACCTCATCACTATTGTAGCCAATCTAACTGTTTCGGTGTAAAGAGTCTTAGAGACCGGGCCACGAGATAGGATTGTCACTGAACAGGGCCGAGAAATAAAGGATAGGCCTAGAAGGCAGATGAATGAATAAGCACCAAAAGCCTTTCTTATGAACCAAGCACTACCCCATTGTACTGATATAGTCGTGAGAAAAAGGTTGGAGTTAGACAAAGTGGAAGAGTATGAAGAAGAAGAGGAACAATATGTCGGGATTGATGATCGTAAGTTTAGAGCTCCTAGAAGAGCTAAACACCTTAAGGTACAAATTTCGAGCTTCAATAGGTTTGGTAATGCTGATAACTACCTGGATTGGGAGGAGAAGATTGAAAAGATATTCGACTTTTATAATTATAAAGATGCTATCAGTATTTAAGTGGCTAAGTTGAAATTTTCTGGATATGTGGCAATGTGGTGGAAGAAGCTACAGAATGTTTGCTTTAGGGCTCGACGCGAAATCCAAACATAGAATGAGATGAAGAGAGTTCTAAGAAGTAGGTTTGTTCTCGAACGCTATGAGTAAGACACTTTCCGATGTCTATAAGATTTGAAACATGGTAACCAATTGGTAGATGACTATATCTGAGAGTTTTAGTTACTCATAATTTGATGTGATGTCGACAAACCTGAAACGTGAACTATCGCAAG
Organism: Lumnitzera littorea; assembly: GCA_024138015.1. Taxonomy (NCBI): domain Eukaryota; kingdom Viridiplantae; phylum Streptophyta; class Magnoliopsida; order Myrtales; family Combretaceae; genus Lumnitzera; species Lumnitzera littorea. The sequence goes on from JAMXBB010000010.1 coordinate 39,794,508, forward strand.
GTTCGTTTCTAGATCAAGAACTGAAATTGGTCATATTATGGAATTATAAAGGTTGGGAAGTTTAAATGAGAACATCTGAATGGCGTAAAAGGTTGAGAGGCAGAGATAGATCTAACCTAGCTAGCAAGGATTGCCGAGCCGAAGTAGCATGCCAAGCTGATCAGACTATGGCCATGCACCAAACAGTTCTGAGGTGGACCGCTGAGGACTAGTGTTAAGCCGACCAGAAGAAGGCTGAAGTAAGGGCAAGGCTGAGGACCCTGAGGTTAGAAGAGACCGAGGTTAGAGCTTAAGGAGAAAAACTTGAGAAATCAAATGCTTTGAATGTCTCGATTATAGGTATGTGGCTAATCAATGTCTGAACCACCGAGTCATAACTATAAAGGGAGACAGGCCGTAGTTTGAAGTAAAGAGTACTAGCAAAGGAGAGGAAGAGATAAGAGTTAAACAAATGTTGGAAGAGTTTTAGGAAGACCTCGATGCTGAGACACCTCTTGAAGGTGGTATCGAGTACTATTTTGTTGTTCGACGATCTCTTAATACTTTTGTGGTTGATGAGAATGAACATAGAGAAAACCTCTTCCATATAAATTGCCAAGTGAATAGCAAGCTATGCATCTTGATCATTGATGGAGGGAGCTGTAACAATTTCATAACGCAAAGGGTAGTCAAGGCCATGAAATTGCCAACCCTCCCACACCTTAAGCCATACAAGATTCACTAGTTGAATAAGAAAGGAGGCTTATATGTCGCCGAGCAGGTTAGAGTACAAATTACCATTGGTAATAGGTATAAGGATGAGGTGTTGTGTGATGTCCTTCCCATGTGCGCTTCTTACATATTACTTGACCAACGATGGCTGTTTGACTTAAGAGTATTGCACGATGGGTATATGAACACCTACATGTTATAAAAGGATGGGAAGAAAATTATACTAACACCCATGAGTCTTAAGGCAGTACAAGAAGCCTAAGAAAAGGTTGCTAGATCTCTATAGTAGAAGGCCTTAATGATTTCCTAAGCTTAGTTTACTCAAGAAGTCAAAGCCAATGATTATGTGTTCCTTTTAGTCAAGAGACTCTTAAAGGTGAGAGAAGCCGAGAACTTTCCAACCGAAGTGAGAGCTCTACAGAAGAGTATGCCGATCTATTTCCTGCTAAGATGCCGAAAGGTTTATCGCCCTTAAGAAGCATTACACATTGCATTGAACTTCAGCTTAGAGTAGCCCTTCTAAACCGACCTGCTTATAGACTCAATCCTGAGCAGGTAGCCAAATTAAAGAAGTAAGTTGATGAGTTGGTGGATTACAAGTATGTTCGAGAGTGCATGAGCCCATGTGCCATCCCAGCCATGCTATTACCAAAGAAAGATGAGTCATAGCGAATGTGTAGTGACAACCGTACCATCAACAAAATTATTGTTAAGTACCGATATCTGATTCCACGATTGGATTATATACTTGATGAGTTACATGGTGCCCGCATCTTTTCAAAGATTAATCTGAAGAGTGGTTACCACCAAATACGAATGAGGCTTGGAGATGAATGGAAGATAGCCTTCAAGACAAGGGATGGTCTGTTTAAATGGATGGTAATGTCATTTAGCTTAACTAATTCGCCAAGTATATTTATCTAGCTAATGAATCATGTGCTTAAAATGTTGATCGACAAATGTGTTGTAGTTTATTTTGATGACATTCTAGTCTACAATACCGATCTCATCACTCATGTTGAGCATTTAAGAATGGTGTTTGATATCCTTCGTGCCGAGAGATTATTCAGCAACCTGAAGAAACATGTGTTCTATCAAAGCAAGGTTGTATTCCTTAGATATGTTGTTTCGGAGGAAAGATTTTGAGTAGATGATTAAAAAGTCGAAGCTATTCTTGAATGGCCCATGTTGACTAATACTGCTGAAGTTAGGAGTTTCTATGGTCTAGTTTTATTCTACCGGAGATTTATTTGGAACTTTAGTTCCATGACAGCACCCTTAATTGAACTAACTAAGAAGAATTCCAAGTTTAGGCATTTGGAGAAAACTTAAAAAAGTTTTGATGATGTAAAATCTAAATTGACGTCTACCCCAATACTCACTCTACCTGATTTTAAGAAGGTTTTTTAGGTCGAATATGATGCATCTGGAGTTAGCATTGGTGCTGTCTTTATGCAGGAACACCGACCAATTGCTTACTTTAGTGAGAAACTCAGAGGAGTTATCCTAAATTACTCAACCTATGACAAGGAGTTATATGCCCTTATCCGAACACTATATAACCAGCAGCATTACCTCTTATTGAGAGAATTCATTATCTTCTCTAATTATGAGTCTCTCAAGCACCTTCGAGGACAACAAAAACTTTCTCGGCATCATGCTAAGTGGGTCGAGTTCTTGGAGACATTTTCCTATGTCATTAAGTATGAGAAGGGGAGCACAAACTTTGTAGCTGACATTATTTCTCATCATTATACCTTCATAACAACATTACAAGCCAAGATACATGGATTTGGCACTCTGCCTAATCAGTATAGGCATGATCCACATTTTAGGCCCCTAGTAGCCAAGTGCAACGTTAGAGAAGCTACAAATGGATTCTACTTGAATCAGGGGTTCCTAATAAAGGGCAAGCAAGTCTGTATGTTGAGTGATTCGATAAGAGAACTTCTCGTCTGAAAAGCTCATGCTGGGGGTTTGGCTGGCCATTTTAAGGAAAAGAGGCTGACTGAGATATTGAAAGAACATTTCTACCGGCTTAGGATAATGAAGGATGTGTGTCGAATTCTTTAGAGGTGCGAGGTATGTGAGCATGCAAAGGGAAAGAGAGAGTCATATGGAGAGTATACACCCCTACTTATACCATCGACCAATCTTAGCATGGATTTCGTGCTCGGCTTACCCAGAACACCAAGAAGACATGACTCAATCATGGTGGTGGTTAATCGGTTCAACAAGATGAGCCCCTTCATTCCCTACCATAAAACTAATGATGCTTTATTTATTATTAACTTCTTTTTGCAGGAAATTATGCGACTAAATGGAGTACCAAGAAGTATTGTGCCCAACTGTAACTCAAAGTTCACAAGCTTCTTTTGGAGGACCCTGTAGAAGAAGCTCAGCATTAAGTTCATGTTTGGTACTTCTTGCCACTCCTAGACAAATGGCCAAATTGAAGTTGTAAATAGGACAGTCGGTAACCTCCTACGAATAGCTGTTGGGAAGAATTTGCATGACTAAGATTTATGCCTACTTGTCATTGAGTTTGCCTATGACCGCTCCACTCACAACTTAACAAGAAAATCTCCGTTTGAGGTCGTTTATGGGCTTAACCCGAACTTACACCTGTATTTAATTATCAGTCCAACTACACAAGGAGAAAGCTAACCTAGCCTACAGCGAGTTGAGGAATTCCAAAAGTTACATCAGAGAGTTGTCGAACAACTGGCCAAAACTATGGCCCGATAAAAGGAGCAAAGAAGCCGAGGAAGGAGACGAGTTGTTTCTACCCCTGGAGACCTTATTCAGTTCCATCTTAGTAAGGAATGCTTCCCTAGCAAGAGGATGAACAAACTATCTCCTAGAGTTGATGAACCTTATATCCTAAGGTGTATTAATAACAACACCTATGAAGTTGAGTTGCCCGAGGGTTATGGTATGTCTACCACATTCAACATCACCCACCTGACTCCCTATGTGCCAAATGATGACAAAGATCATGATTTAAGGGCAAATCTCCAACAACCTTAGGAAGTGGATAGATTACCAACCACTAGCTTACTTACTTACATACATTTCAGAGGCCTCAATTCCCTCACCTGAAGAATTCTCTCTCGTCAACCTACTAATGACGAGAAACAATACACAAAAGGTAGATGGTTAAATTCCCTAAGAGCTCTAGGTTGTTGTACTATGCTTTATTGTACTGGTGTTGACTTTTCTCTAACTAAGGACTCTGTACTAAGTAATTTGACCTACTGCCGAGAGTTTCTACCAAGTAACGAGAGCTAGTCCCATACCGGTTGAATACTTCTCTCTCGGCCTCAGCCTCCTCCTCCTAATTCTTATGGCAACACTTCTCATCCCGGCCTCTTTGTTGCTATAACATCTTGATTCCTCTCGCTTGCTATGATTAGAGAATCTTTGTACTGAACCAATGTTGTGCTACCACCTATCCATTTCATCTAACACTGTACAATTTTTCTTTTTTTGTTGTTTTTCCTTTTTGCCCTTTTTTGTAGGTACTAGGAGTTCCCCTTTTTGTATGTCTTTTTGTAATTTCTTTATTTGTATTATTGCACTAAAGACTTACTATAAATAGTTTCTTCTCCTTGTAAGCTAAAATCATCTTACCTTACAAAATAGACATTTAATATATGGTTCTTGTGAGACTACCCACTCCAAGTCTATTTTTATATACTCTTATCTAATCTTACCAAATATCTTAGAATTAGTGGCGAATGGACTTTGACATCAACTTGTGCATCATATCAAGTGAAGTGTCAAGCTGTATTATACTCGTTAGTGTGTCATATTCTCCAAGTAGCTTCACATCAGTTACTCTTGTCAGTTCGCTAACTTACTTACTCTATTTTCTACGATATTTCAAATGACCCATTCGTTCAAATGTACTATAATAAGTCTTAGTGATAACTGAGCTCCTAAGCACATTAGTACTCCTGCTTCAATCCCTCTATGATACCAAATTAAGGCATAGAAAATGCTAAGAGAGAAGAGTCATAATATTGTGATAATGAATCAACTATAGTGCTATCTTGGTTTGACTTCTAAACAATGTTGTAGCATAACTAAGCAACTTAGTAAAATTTTTTTTTTTTTTAATTTTAAATGACTTGTCAATAGTTCCCTTAAATTTTGATGGTCTATCCTAATGATAAAGTGAGACCCAAGTAAATATTGCCTCCATTTTCTTACTACTTCAATGATAACATGTAATTCTCTCATATAAGCTAATGTCTTAGCTAAAAGCTTAGATAACTTCTTGCTTAAATAAGAAATAGGATGTCCATCTTGAAATAGAACCATTCTTATACCCATGTCTAAAGCATTAATCTCTACAATAAATTGCTTGCCAAAATTTGGTAAGGTAAGAAAAAGAGCACCTACTAAGGCGTCCTTTAACTATTCAAAAGCTTACTTTGCTTGCTCAATCTAATCAATACTATCTTGTTGTGACATATCAATTAATGGGATAGGAATGGTTGCATGATTTTTCCTGAATCTTCTATAGCAACAAGAAAACCCTAAAATGCTCTCAATTGTTTAATATTTTATGGCAATGGCCATTGTTTCACTGCATCTATCTTGTATGGTTATAGACTTACCTTACCCACTAACATAATGTGGCTTAGATATTTGATAAAAGATTCGTTAAAAGCATGTTTACTCATTTTCAAGTAAAGAGTGTTGTTAACTAAATTTTAAAACATTTAAGTTAAATGTACAACATGCAACTCTAAAGTCGTATTATGGACTAGAATGTCATAGAAAGTATGATGACAAATTTCCTTAGATATTACTTAAAAATCTTGGTCACAATAGATTGAAACATAGCTTGTGCAACACCTAAGCTAAAAGACATCGCTAAAGTTCATAATGGTCTTCATGGATACAAAAGTCGTTTTCTCCACATCTTCTAAGTGCATGCAAATTTGATGGTACCCAAAGCACAAGTCTAACTTAGAAAAAAGAGAGGCACTTTTCAACTCCTCTAACAATTCATTAGTTGTTGAGATAGGTAACTCATCATTGATAATGATATGCCTAATAGTCTATATAAAATCTCCAATTACCATCTTTTTCTTCCTTAAGAGTACAGGTGAAGAAAATGGGCTATGGCTAATGATGTCCTAATCCACATGTCCTTAATCTGTTGTTTAATCTCCTATTTTTGAAAGTATGGATAATAATAGAACTTCATATTAGTAGGCTTAGCATCGCTTTTCAAATGAAAGCAATATTATACCATAGGGATAGTAATGAAAGTACCTAAAAATGTGAGGAAATTTGCCTAATACTTTTTCTAAAAGAGGGTTGATAGTTGTAACCCCTTATTCATCAATCACTATTAAGCCCTAATTATTGCAAATGTTGAAATCTTGAGACTTAATATACCACTTGTATAGGAAGTACGTAAAATATGTTGATAAAGTCTAATCCTTGAATACCTACTAACAAGTCGACACATTTGTCTTCACATGAAAGTTTTTTACCATTATCAATTACAACATGAATTCAAGTGATGTGAAAATGGTTAAGCTTAAGAATTTAGCCAAGCAACTTTGAAAATGTGTAATCCCCACTTTTACCAATACTACACTATATGTTTATTAGTAAAACCTTAAAACGAAAGCTCTTGGTATTGCTTTCTCAAATAATGAATGATAGTTGATAGCAAATGAAACTTCAAGTTCATATAATGCATCTTCATTAGTTTCATTATGAAGAGTGTTATCTAATTATCCTCATTGTTATCGTATAATTACGATAAGAATTTGACCTTACTTTTAAACCCCTGTAATACTTCTCATCACAATTATAGCATAAGTCTTATTCTTTTAGCAAGCGTTCCTAAGTCATTTTTTTAATTAGTATTGACTATTTAAGTAGAGTTACGGAAGAAGTAAGTGATAAAAGATTAGTTGGTGAAATTTTGTGCAAGGTATGTAAATGATTTTGTAAATTGTGATTAATATATGTGTTTATGGAAGAAGTATTGGAAGATGAAAATGATTCTTTAGAAAAATTAAAGTGAGTTGATGGTTTTAGAAAATGAAGAATATAAAGAGAGTTTAAGAAAAGAGAACTGATCTTAAAATTTAGAATTTTGCATTTTTGCTAGGCAAATTGTTGGATTAGACTACTAAACTTCGTATCTTATAACTTAATAATACGAATACTAATTTCCTAATAGATAAATCGAATATAATTCCCCCTCTCCCCGAAAGTTGTAATGTAATAGTAGTTGGCCTTGAAAAAAATACTAGGCCTTACAATTTGTATTTCTATTCTTATCATGGGTTTCAAGTGTGAAATAAAGCAACTAATTAAGCAACTTTCTAGAAATGTAATTAATTTATTAGAGAGTAATTTAAACTAAGATTGATAGGCATCTACTAAGTGAATTTAAGTTAATTTTGATCAAGTACCTTAAACGTCTTCATATTTACAAGGACTAAAGTGAATCTTGAAAGCTCCAATAAAATTCTTTTAAAAACTTAATTGCAAATTCTCATGCATCAATTAAAACCACTAGAGTGCTTTATCTTCTATGGCAAATGAAATAATGATGATTCTTTACTTATCAAGAATTTGATGAAAATCAAAGAATTGTTCCACCTTAAATATCCACTTTAAAGGGTCATCATCATTAAATTTTGGAACTCTTAATTTGATGCCTTTTAAGATAGAATTAATATGAGTAAAAATCAATAAAGAAAATCATAAAACTCCATTTTCTAATGAAGGAACTAATTGTGTGTGTGTTTGATTCTCTCTAGATCACTTAAAAGTATCTGTAAAAGAGTCAATTATTTAGTTAATACTTCAAATTTATCTTGAACATCTTATTGAAATTGTTTTGTTTCTTGTTGCATTTATTGCTAATTAAGTTGAAGGGATTCAATCTTCTCATTAAGATTGGCAGCTTTAGTCATGTTTGTTATGGCGAAATTTTTAAGCTTTGCATAATCATGTTTGTTATGGTGAAACCACCAAATTTTTAAGCCTTATATTCCATACTAAGGATTGGTCTACTATTATGTCAAGAGTCACTTAGGATAACCTTGAGTCCTCTTCTCTTGCAAAACTCTTTCGACTATCTTCGTCTCTTATCAAGTTCTTTCAATAGGTGATATCCTAAACCTTAATTCTCATATCCCTTATGAATCCTGCAAGATCTATGTCAGTATCCAATATATATACTATTATGATGATTCACTTACTTGTTTTATGTGTTTCGTTGCAAGGTAAACCTTAAGGATAGTCTTTTCTGGCAAGCCACACTCCTAAGAGATATAGGTGACAGAGAGACACCAAATCTATATTTTTAGGGGACAAAGATGCTTCCCTTCTTATTATTTTTTTCTTTCATATTCCTTTTTATAAGAGATTTTCCTACTTATAGTTTGTTACATTTACTTGAGATAGTTATGCCAAGATGATTGAGTAGTATACAAATTCTATATTATGTTTACAATCTAGTATACTCTTTTAGTCACAAAATCTTTGAGCTACGTTGGCCTCTTAGCATGTCATAATGTCCCATCCATAACATAGTGTTAACTATAAACTATCTAAATAAAGAAAGTCTTAATCACCACCCAGTGAGTTTGTGGTTTTAACATGAAAATTAACCCGACAAGTTTATGGTACAATCCTTAAATTGGCCCATTAATGAATGATCTATTAAAATCAGTCTCTGGGATGCTAGGCAAAGAAAACAAGTTACCTCAGTATTTAGTCAAATTTACAATTTATGAGTATATAAAAGTGTTAAGGCTATGAGTTAACTAAGCGATCTAAGTAAAGATGTGAAATGAATGATGTTGATGAGGTTTCTATTGGTGGCACATAAGGAGACTCTATCTATACATTTATTAATGAGAGATAATCATATTGATTTGTTCATTAAGAGATATTTATCATAGAAAAATATAAAAACATGACTCAAATCTTGGAAAGATATTCAAGTTTAATTTAATTTGATGTACCTAGAAATTTATACATGTATCATTAATATGAAATTATGAGTAACTGTAAGTTGTTTGGATTAAAGAACCAAGTTGATCATATGGATTATGGATCCTTGGTTCATAGAATCAAAAGAGATGAATCAAATGTATTACGAAAAAGTTGTTTTGGTAATTAAAAGTTTGAAGGTAGATTTAAGAAATTATGAAGTTTGGTCTAATTCAAGATTTGTTGTTAGATTATGGAATACTATAAAAGTTGTTATGGAATACATAGATGATTCGATTTGCTATATGAAAATATTTTATTTACAAAATTTATAATATATGATATAGTAAATAGATGTATAGAGAAAATATTGAATCTTGATTATTATTATCAAAAGTGAATATAAGATTTATTGTTATATATTGATAAGTAGTTGTCAATATTATTATTTAGGAACCAAGTTAACATAAGAGTCATGAAACCTCAGTTTGTTAATATGTAGGTGTTAAATTAACGATTTTCGAGCAAAAAACTTGTTTTGGAATTAGAATTTGGAAGTCTATGTTGAAAAAGTTATTGATTCAATCTAACTATATAATGAGCTATAAATTTGATAACAAAAGATTATAGAATGTAAAAATCATTCATGATAAGAGATAGATAAAACAAGCAATTGATTTGCTATAAGTTAAGATTTGTTGGTCCCGTATAAGATATTAAGAAAAGGGTAAAGGGGTGAATTGATATATTTAAACTTTTTAATACTTTTTCGATATAAGAAAAATACCCCTCTTAATAACTTAAATTGGTGAACTGTGATATTTTAATAATTTAACACATAACAATTAAATAATGCAAATTAAAAGAATAAAGAAGGAAAATATCAGGTTGAGGATTTATAGAGTTTCAGTCTTTTACCTACTGCTTTCTTCCAACTCTATTATTGGGGACTTGATCTACTTCATCAATATCGTTTCACTTGATTTATTATATCAAAATTATGAAAAGTTTACAAGCAACTGCCATACATATGCTTCACCATACTCTGCTCTACTTATGTAATTTCTCTATAATCTATACTAATTACAAATCTACAAAGTACAATCAAACTTCTCTTTATTCTCAAACAACAAATAATGTTTATAAAATACAAGTAAGGACAACAATACAAATCTTAAATAATTTCGTACTAAAATAGAAATAATGATTGATGAATAATTCTCTTTGGTTCAACTTTCTAAAATAGTCTGAGAGTTATATGGTAGAATTTGGTCACGATCAAAGTGTAACGAATATATATATTTTTTCCCTCAGAAAACGTACTTAACACTTTGAATCTTTTCTCCTTTTTATACTGAAGTCTTCCAACAGCTAACTTATTGAAGATTATCTTTACTTTATGTTTATCTATATTTACCGTTAAAGATAATCCATAGATATTTTTAAAGAAAATCTTGGAATTTAAAATTTAAATTTGACCTTATCAACTTATCTTGATTAAATACAATTTAATTAACAATATCCAGATAAGCTTCAAATTTGAAATTGAAATCCCATAAAATCTAAAGTTAACCTTATCAACTTTATCCTTATCCATTCTTGTATTCAACATTATCCTTATTCATTCTTATATATATCTTGATTTATCCAAAATAAATCCACTCAAAAATAATCTTATGGATTTTGATTCCATTTTAAGTGAAACAGGATTAACTATATTTCCCTAATACACTTAATCTAATGAAACTAGGCCTTATTTTCTTCAAATTTGATATAAATTAATTTTCCACGTTACTCTTCTAGAACAACTATCTAAATAACCTTATGAAGAATATCAGTTTTCTTTTTTTCGAAGTTTTTGAAATATTATATCAATTCTTCTTATAAAAGCTTTCGAAAAACTCTCTAAAATTTTTTATACTAGTCTCTTTTTTAATTAATTCAAACCTTCTGAATAAGTTTCTGAATGTACATCAATTTGCAATTTTAACTTTCTGAAAAACTGTTTGAATACCTACATACTTGTTAGTATATTAGTATTTCTCTCTTTTGGTTATCATTAAAATCCATGAAAGATATCTAATAAGATTAATATTTGAAAAGCTATTATAGAAAAGATTTAATATTTGATTAGTCCAAATGTGTGATTTTATTGAGAAAGTCGTTTTTGGAAAAACCGGTAACTAAAAGAAGTTAATATTAAATCTTATAATTATTTTATAGGTTAATAATCAATTAGTCATAATAAGATGGTATTGTTTAGCAGTAAGTAGTTAATTATAGTAAGTTCGAATTTAATTAATAAGTTATATATAAATTAGTTATGCTTAGTCGCTTTAGTTTATGAAATGGGACAAGTTAATTAATTATGTAAAATAGGATTATTATTATAATATGTTAGAAATTGGTTCTAATTAAGTAAATTTAGCCCAATTAATAAGAATGAATGGCCATAATTAATCTAACTATCAAAACCTAAATAAATCGATTTTGAATTCAAAATTTTGAAACATTGATTAATTACAATAAGTTGGCCATAATGAGTTCAATCAATATGAGTCAATGGTCATAATTAGAGCAATTACTATAGGGTAGTTAAATCTTTAAATCTAAATATTGAAAATTTGGGTTAGTAATGGGTTAATAAATTTGTAAGATATATAAGGATGGAATTGTTAAAACAAGTTAATTATTATAAGCTAATATTAATTGTTATAATGAATTTATGGATTAGTATTTAGTTATATATAATAAGTTAATAATAAATAACTAAAATAAGTTTTTATAAATTTAAATAATGAGTTGATTATATAAATATATATATATATAATAAGTATTAGTTTATAAGGTGGGATAAGATAAATATATATACATATATATATATATATGATAACTAGTATACAATAATTTGTTACCAACTTATGGTTTATATATTTAGCATGTTAACTATCCTTTACATACATACATACATATATATATGTATATATATTAGCAAATATGTGCTTGTGATGTATGTATAAAAATTAAAGGTAATGATGTGATAAAAGTTAAAACATAATATAAATCAAATCATATACATGACTAATAAATTAATAAAGAAAATGAATATTGTGTGAAAGTAGAAATGAAGAATGGTTTTTGTACGTATAAAATAAATAGGATTTGGCATTATCAAATTAAAATATTTGAGCATTTATATGATTTGATTAAATGTGTATATGGTAAATATAAAAAGGAAGAACAACATAAAACTTGCAATATATATGTTAGAAGATATTTTTATTTTATTTTATTTTATTAAGTTTATAACTTAACTCAAAAACAAAGTAGATGTTTAAAATTCAAAATTAGAATTTCAACAAACTTAAGGACCTCCAAAATAAGTTATTCAATTTTAGCTTTAACTCAACCTTACTTTTTAGCTTCTTGTATCATCATCCTCAACATATAAAATAATCAAAAGAACTTTAAAATTAATAGCACATTTTATATATATAGTCTTTAAACTTAAAATAAAAATCGATGATCACAATTGACCATTGTACAAATATTTTATTCATTCATCTTAAGAATATCTTATCAACTATAATGTGCTAAAAAAAATAAATAAATTTTTTGTTGCATCACACATACTATGGAAATAGACATAAAATTACCCATCAAATATAAAATAAAAGAAACAACAACTAATCTTAAAACTAAAATTTTCTCAAAGGTTTGAAAGTTATGAATAAGGAAAAACATCAAACAATTCTATTTCTCTTTTATACATTTATATGAAAGTTTCTCTCTCATTTTATAACTTTAAATAGTTTACTTTTGAAGATATATGCGAAATTAACGTGATTTTCTTCTTTGCATAAATTGAAAATGAACACGAAATTTAAATAAGTCTAACATGTAAGTATTTATATTTTTCTTTGTGTTTTTGAATAGATGTCTCTAAAAGTAATTTAATAATTTTACGCTTTCCTAACAAAGAAATAGATTTCTCTACTGTTTTGATTACATAATTATGATTTAAATTAAAACTTCTAATTTCATAAACCTCTTCACAGAAAAGGCATAAATTATCTTGTTTTAGTTTGGTTAAAAAATACTAGAAATACATATTTTAATGAAACTACTTTGTCATTATTTAAAACTAATCTTCATAAAGGATCTTAATATATTCAATGTTTTCCTCGTTTTTCAATAAGTTTAGATGATCCAAAAATTACGGATAGTTTAGTATTACATTTTTAATTTCAAAATCATAATTTTGTAGAAGGAACTAAAATTATGACACTTATATTTAGGATCTAATATAAAATTATAAGTTCTCAAATTAATTTAAAAGATAAAAAGTTATCTCTTAAAGGAGAAACTGTTCTTTTAGATACAAATACTTCAGAATCCTTAATATTTACTCTAAAGTCGTTAAGTTGAAATAAAGTTTAATTACTAGAGGGATGGACTTTAGAAAAAGTCCTTCCACCAAAGTTAGGTGTTTCTTAAACCAGACCTACTCTTGCTCAAATATTTGATGATGGTAGTATTAGAATTCAATTCCTTAGGATAATTAATAGAAGACCAACTACTCCAAACATAGAAGCTTGTTTCAATAAAATGAATATTTATTTTCTAAGAACTAGTCATGGATGTCAAATACCTAGAGAAGATAATGAAAGAGAAAATATACAATCAGAAATTCCTGCTAACTTTGTAAGACTTAGAGGTGTAAATTTTCAACCACCTATTCTAGAACCAAGTTATCAACTTCAACTAAATTCTCCTACTTATTATCAAATCAATCAATTAATTAAATACGATAAGTGTAGAGCAACCATTAGAGATAGACAAAGAATTAAAAAAAAAAAAGATTTTTACTCAAAAAGAAATAAATTGGAAAGAAAAGAATACTTCAAGACTTATATAAAAGAGGAAACTTATTTAATAAACGCCATGTGGTATAATGATATGCAGAATAGACTTAGAAAAAATGTATCCTTTTTTAAATGGTTTGCTAAAAAATTTGGTCCAAATAAACACTATTATATTCAAATGGTTAATTCATCAAATCAAAAATGGAAAACTTAATAAAAATTAACTATAGAAACTCATCCTCCTCTTCAAGATATAGATGTTAAAGTTCAAAAGGAGACAATAAAAGCCTCACCTTTCAAGAAAACCACAACAAAAAATTAAGATTTTAATAATATAAAAGCTCAAAATAATTATACAAATCAAATTCTACAAATAATCGATTACAAACTGATAAGATAGAAAACATGTTGGTAGAAAGAGTCGATAAGAGAAAAACTCCACTAGGAAATTCAAAAGAAGAATCAAGTATATCAAAATCTATGATTGCAAAACTTTTTTATCCACTAAGATTTATTCCAAATACTCAAAATTTTAATTTTAGCAAAAATGACAATTTGTTAAAAGCAATTTCAAACAAATTAAGCAAATTAGAATTAGAAACAAAGGAAATTATCACAACAATAAATGAAGATATTGAAGATTTGATATGTCAATTTTCTCAAAAGTTATACATTAATAAAATATAACAAAAAATGAGAGTTATATCAAATCAAGGATCATGGTATTCAAGACCCTCACCATTAGATGCTATGTATGAAGAAAAACTTTATATAGATTTAAGTAAATTTTCTAGTAAAGGAACATATGAATGAAATATAGATGGTTAAATTGACTATCAAATTTTAGATATTTTAAATTTAATGATAATATAATCAAATTCTTATAAACAATATGGAAATACTGATAAAAAGATTGCAGAAATTTTAGAACAAGATTTATTGGTATGCTCAAAGGTTGGTGCGAGAATTATCTTAATGATCACCAATGCCAATTTATTTTACATGCAAAGAAAAAAGTAATGAGAGATAGTATTTTATACCAAATAGAAGATGCTGTTTCAACGTTAATATATGCTATTACTAAACATTTTGTCAGAGATCTTATTCAATTTAAAGAAAGAAATGATAAAATTCTTCAAAATCTTAGATGTCTAACTCAATGATTTTAGATGATATAGAGATGTTTTCTTTGTTAAAATATTTTTAAGAGAAGATTGTAACAATAGTTTTTGGAAAAAATGATTTATATCCGAACTTCCAAAACTATTTGCAAATAAAGTGAAAGAAATAATTTATCAAAATTATAATCTTATTTCAGATTATTCAAGTATTACTTTCGATGAAATTGTTAATATGGTCAATTTAGAAGAATTAAGTTTATGCAATGATTTAAAGCTTAAGTCAAAGATTCAAAAAGAAAAAGGAAGTTTTAAAAGGGAATTAGGAGATTTTTGTTATCAATATAACTTAGAAAAGATTTAAGCTCCATCTTCAAAAGTAAAAAAGAAATATAAAAAACATAAATTTAATAAACTATATGAGAAAAAAGAATACAGGAGGCAAAGAAAACATAGACTTAAGAGAAAATCTTTCAAAAAAGAAGAAAAATGTTATAAGTGTAGAATAAAAAGATATATAGCACCAAAATGTTCAAAAACTAAAAAGGTTAATGAATTAGATCTAGATAATGAAGTTAAAAAATAATTATGCAAAATTATCAATGAAGAATATACAAAAGATAGTGATTTAAGTTATGAAAATACTGATTACATTCAAAATTTAGAAAATAATTTAAATATTACTATAGAAGAATTTGATTTAGAGTGTTGTCAAGAAAATAGTTATTTATGCAAACAACTAAATGTTGTTATCAATGAAGAAAAAAATTTTAAAAGTAATTGATTAAATTAGAGATCTAGAAAAACAAAGAAAATATTTGCTTAAAATTAAAGAAATGTTGATGAAAAAGAAGAAGATTCTGATAATGAAGAAATATATTCTTTACAAAAAAAATATAATAGATTTTTAAAAGAAAAATATCCAATAACAGTAAACACACTTTAAAAGGAAATTAATAAAATAAAAGGAAAAGTCAAGGAATTAAAGATAAAATATAATAATCTAGAAGAAAAGGTTGAAAGATATAAAAATAAGTGTTCAGAATTAGAAAAAGAAGAGGATATACAGGAATTAAGAGAAGAAAGTAAAGAATATGTTAATTTAATTAATAAAATAAATATTCAAAAATGATATGTTAAAATAATATCGTCCATTCATAATAACTTTAAAGTAGAAATAATTACTCTTTTAGATTCCAGTATTGATCAACACTGTATTAAAGAAGGATTAATTTCTACAAAATTTTATGAAAAACTTTAAAAAGATTAGTTTTAGCCAGTAGATCAAGACTAAATGTTAACTATAAAATTTCTATAGCTAAGATTTTTTAAGATAAAATTAATTTTATAGCATCTTTTACCTTAGTAAAAAAGATAAATAATGTAACGATTTTAGGTACCCATTTTCTTACTATGTTATATTCATTTCAAATAACTACTCAAAGTTTAAAAACTCAAGTCAAGAATAAAGAAGTAATGTTTAAATTCATTAGTCTAATGAAAGAAAATGAAGTGAATTTATTAAAGGATGATATGATTAGTTAAATAGAGAAAAAGTTAAAACATGTTAATTTTCTCAAAAAAGAGTTAGAAGAAAAAAGAATTTTAAATCAATTAGAAAAATTAGAATTAAAGAAAAAATAAAAGTTTTACAAGAAAGTTTTGAAAAAAAAATTTGTTCAAATGTTCCAAATGCTTTTTGGTTAAGAAAAAAGCATATAGTTAAACTACCATACGTTGTACTGAAGATAGAATTTCTACTAAGGCTAGATCAGTTCAAATGAATCATGAATTATTAGAATTTTGTAAAAAAGAGATTCAAGATCTTTTGAATAAAAAATTAATTAGAAAGTCTAAATCTCCTTGCCCTACCTTTTATGTTCAAAATCAAGTTGAAATAGAAATAAATGCTCTTAGATTTATCATCAATTATAAACCCCTAACATAATACTCAGGATTAGGTATCTAATACCTAATAAAAAAGATTTACTCAATAGATTATCAAGAGCAAAATTTTTTTCAAAATTTGATATGAAATCAAGATTTTGGCAAATTCAAATAAATAAATTTGAAAAATATAAAATTGTATTTACAATTCCATTTAGACATTACGAGTGGAATGTAATGCTTTTTGGTTTAAAAAATGCCCCTTCAAAATTTCAAAATATCGTAAATGAAATTTTTACTCCATATACTAGTTTTTCAATTGTATATATTGATGATGTTCTAATTTTTTCAACAAACATAGATCAACATTTTAAATATTTAGATATTTTTTTAACATTATTGAAAGGAATGGTTTAGTAGTATCAGCAAAATAGATAAAATTGTTTCAAACTAAAATAAGATTTTTAGGATATGATATAAATTAAGGCATTATAAAACCTATAGATAGATCAATTGAATTTGCTAAAAAATTTACCGATGAAATAAAAGACAAAAAACAACTTCAAAGATTTTTAGACTGTCTTAATTTTATATTTGACTTTATTAAAAACTTAAGTATTAAATGTAAGCCATTATTTTAAAAACTAAAGAAGAAACCTCCTCCATAGAATGATAAAATGACTAAAATTATTCAAGAAATTAAGAAAAAAGTAAAACATCTACCTTATCTAAGCATTATCAATATAAACTCAAACTTAATAGTAGAAACTGATGCTTCAGATATAGGTTAAAGTGGAATATTGAAACAATTAATTAATGATCAAGAACAAACAGTAAGATATTATTCAGAAATATGGCAAAATGCTCAAATTAATTATTCAACAATCAAAAAAGAAATTTTGTCTATTGTTCTTTGTATTTCTAAATTTCAAGATGATCTTTTTTGGCAAAAATTTTTTGATAAGAGTTGAATGTAAATCTATAAGAGAAATTTTAGGCAAAAATATTAAAAATTTAGTTTCAAAACAAATTTTTTCATGATGGCAAGTTATTTTATTTGCTTTTGATTTCAATATAAAATTTATTAAAGGAAAATCCAATTCACTTCTAGATTTCCTAAAAAATTTCTCCAAGGTAAAAATGTCGAAACCCAAGGTATGCGCTTAAATTATCTTCTCTAACTTCATCAAAACCTAGTCAAATACCACCTATTTAATCCACTTGTGCAAAAGCTGTCATATCATTATCATCATCATTTTTAGTAGATTTTCCTACTCAAAATTGTTTCCAAGTTTTCAATCCTAGTTATTAAGCCAAGCTAATCTATGTTCAAACTAAAGAATATTTTCAAAAGAAAAATACTCAAATATTGTTCCTAATAGAACCAGAGATATAAAAAAACTTTTATGAAAATCTCCTTTTGAAATTATTCAAAAATAATTTCCAAAAGATTTTCATTTTCAACTAACCCATCCAAAGAAAAATAGAAGATTCTATGAATTTATTTTGGTTAACATTGACAATGTTGAGTTAGTCAATCAAGATGAAGTCAAGGATATTTTTTATTTAAAATATAAAATCTAAAGGGTTATTCATCTAAAGTAATGGGGTTTAGCTCTATGGAATACTAAAATGTTTTCTCAAACATATGATCCTCCAGTATACGACTACTGTGATTACATCAAAACTTGGGAAAATATATTCTATGTCAAGAATTATTCTCATTCATGGTTTATTCAATTTAAGACTACTCAAGAAGACTTTTTAGTGTGGTTCACAAATTGGTTCAAATATTTTAATCCATAAGAGAAAATTATCTCAATGGAAATATTTCAAGGACTAGAGATATATTGTAAGAATACTGATTAATCCAATTTTTTCAAGTTTCTCAAATTTGTAGCAAAATTCAATATAAGTTGGATAGTAATATGGACTTACGTTATTAGCAAAGAAGAATATTGTCAACCTTATGTTTCAAGAGCCTATAAAGTTAAATGGTAAGAAAAGTTCAATACTAATATGGCATATGCAAGAACTGGTCAAGCATATTTTGATCAACACACAAAAAGGTTGTTACTCATACAAATGAATTTTTAAAAGAAAAACTCAAATTCAAGCTGATTTAGCAAAAACCTCAGATCTATCAAAATATAAAAGAAAAATATGTAAATTAGCCTTAAGGCTATCGGAGGAAGATAGTTCTGATAATAATGATCTAAAGCAAAATGAGGATGATTGCTATGGAATTAATCTTTCTCAATATGATTAAATTGTTTAGTAATTAATTTTGTTCAATATGTGAGGAGTGTATTGTGTGATTTATTCAATAAAAAACATATTTGTTGAATATTAGAAAATTTTAGGATATTTTGTTCAAAATGACACAAGTATGAAGACTTAAGGCAATAAAAGAAGTATTTAAGTTTGGACAACATGTGAAGACAAAAGGAGTCACGAAACACTATTAATTTTTCGAAAAACAAGACATCAATGGTCAATTCATATTCAATAAAGACTGAACAAAACACTATGCAACTTTTGACTTTCAAGATAAAAGACAAAAGCATTAAAGATTGACAAATACAAATTATTCGATGAAAGAAGTAAATTATGTTGATTGTTCAACAAAGTGGCCAAAAAGCAACTGTTCAAGATAAATGAAAGCAGTACAGTAATTTAAAATAAAATGTAAACGCTTACCTCGGCAAGAACTTACATACTTGTATAAATAGAGATAGAAGTAGGTGAAGGAAAGGATAAAAAAAAAAAACTTATCACAAAATCCTTCTTATAATATTTCGTATGTTTTAGTGTATATTTTTAGACTCTAGTGTAATGTTGTAAGTTTTTAGTACTTATTTATCAAAATTATCTTTATTACTTCGTTACTATTATTTTTACTTTTATTATGTACAATTTAAAAAATTATATCAATTATTACAAAAATTAAATTGCAAGCTGTAAGTTCAAAAGAAAGTGCATATAATATCAAATTGATTACTTACAAAATATTATAGAAAATCTCAACTAAGAAGAAGCTCGAGATAAATATTTAAAAGCGTGTTTGAAATATTATCAAGACTTAGTTGAAGAAGATGAAAAAAAATTACTTACTAGTAAGAGATTAAAAAAATATTATCATAAAAAAAATCAATAGTTTATTATTAATAATGTCTCAAAGAGTTAAAGATAATGATGGAAATGATCTTCTAGAGTTTTTATATTATTTAGAAAATGCTATAGAATTTTTAAAATATATAATTTAGGCATATAATATCTTAGAAGAAAGATTTTATTTACATGACATATATTTCAATAGAAACTAATCAAAATGAATGAATTCATCAATTTTGTAGAAAGTTTAGCTTTAAAAGATATAAGACCTATTATTAGATGTATTTTATATTTAAAAACAAAACAACGTAGAAATATTCAAGGATTAAGAAGCAATATTAAAAAAGAAGGAAGAGAAAATGTATTAGTTGAAAAATTTATAGCTAAAAATAGATTTTATTCATTATTAATCATTACCTTTAAATAATATTTACAATAATTAGATGATGCTCAACCTACATCTTTAGGAAGTAGAATTAGAAGAAGACAAAGACATTATCAAATTCAAAGATATCGTTAACTTCAAAATTAAAATTAAAATAATCATTAAATCATCATATATTCAATGCTAAAAATAAATAAATAAATGTTTTGTTGCATCACACATGTTATGGAAATAGACACAATATTACCCATCAAATAAAAAATAAAAGAAACAACAACTAATCCTAAAACTAAAATTTTCTCGAAGGTTTAAAAATAAGAAAAAATATCAAACAATTCTATTTCTCTTTATACATTTATATGAAAATTTCTCTCTCATTTTATAATTTTAAATAGTTTACTTTTGAAGATATATGCGAAATTGACGTGATTTTTTTCTTTGCATAAATTGAAAATAAACATCTTTACCTTTATGTTAAGATAACAATAACTTAGGCTTACCCATAAGAAAGTAAAAGTTAAATTATATTGACCACTCATCTGAACTTTTATATCATATCAATTTCCTACCTTTTAAAATTATAATACTTATACCTTTTGCTTTTGCTTATTGGATGTTGATGTGGCACAAAGACTAATAGTCATCACCACATCATTGTTACCTAACCATTATAAATAGTTTTATCTAATATTACAATTGTATATGTATTAATTAAGTAAAATTAATAAAATTTGGAAAAAAAATTAGAAAAGAAAAATGTTGAAACTTTTTTTAAAATAGTATCAACTTCACACATATAATATAATTATATATATAATAATTAAATAAATTAATAAATTTAAATAAAATTAAAAAAAAAAATCAATAACCCTATGGTTGGGGGCAATTAGTAACCACTTTAGAGAGGTTATGAGATCATCTATAACCACCTAATTAGACTAGGTAACTACCTCCACTAGTTTCTATTTAACAAAAAAAATAGAAGAAAAATGATTGAGTCACAATCGAGTCATGCAATCAATTGGGTTTTATCTTATTTTCTTTTTGAAAAAAAATCTAATAAAGATTATCGCTCAATTTCTTTAGTAGGCTATGGCTTAGTTGAGTGGTTGTGGTCATTTTGACCATGGTAAGTAAGGGCTAATTGGTAACCATTTATAACAGTTGTGGGAGCCCTTCCTAAAAAGTGGTCAATTATCTCTAGCCATGAAATAGCCAATTTTTTTTTTCCAATAACTTTTTTTTTTATTTTTAACTAATTTTTGTTAATTAATAAATCTACAATTGTAATATATATATATATATAATTATTCATTTTACCGATGTAATGATGATACGAGAATGATAATGTCAGCTTTTATGTCATGCTAACCTTCAACTGCATAAAAGTATAAGTATAAGCGATTTATTTTAAAAGAGTTGTTGATGTAATATACAAAATTTATAGGAGTAGCCAACACGATCTACCTAAAAGTAAAAGAATAATAATAAATAGTATAGTCAATGGACATAATACATAAATTGACTAAAAACCATTGGTTTAGTTTTACTTTCAAGAGAACATAATTAGATGTAAAACAAAATCCTACTAACATATAACAAATCTCATATATTATGTTCCTCTATAATGATAACTTATGACAAATTAATCTTTTAGTAAAAACTGTCATATTAACAGATAAGAAATTATATAAACCAAATATGAGTAAAACTTAAAACAGAAAAAATAGTTCATAAAAATTTAAAACCATGTAATTAGCAAGTGTATTAGAGTGATTAAATGTTGCTAGCAAATATATAACTATTTGTAATTAATTATGAAATAATTTAGATGATAATAAAATTTCAAAAGAAAAAAGCTTTTGTTAAGGAGTTTACATTCAGTAGAACAATGCATAAGTACTACATTATACAAATTTCTATCAGCTAATGGATCAAGATCACAAAATAATATATCAAATATCTTTCAAAAGTTTTGCCATCGTGAGTCTTGACTATTTGTTCCATCATAATATTGTCCTTTCCTCAATTTCTTTTGAAATGCTCCTCTAATCTGCATGTAAGGTAATATTAATATTTCTTTTAGTCTTTGATGAGTAAGTGTAATGCAATAAAAGCCGGAGTAGACAATAGCTAAATTTGTCTTTGGGTTGAAATTTGAAATCAACAACATAATTGAACTTTACAAATTTGATTTATTAGAGGATGTGATTCAATTGGCAATCAAAGTTAAGCCTCAAAGGCATAAAGGTATTTACAAAACTTAAGTAACTTTTACATCTACTACTTCTATAATAGTACATTTTGGTGATAGTAAAGAAATTAAGGTTGTTATGATTGATAGTAGTTTAGTGGTTTGACAAAGAGTGGTTGAGGTGTCTAGATAATAATAACAATGAGAGGAATAAAATCACTTCTAAAAATAATAAGGCATCAAGTTCAAAAGTAGTTAGGAAGAAGCATAGAGATGTTAAGTATTTTCAATGTTTAGGGTATAGTTTCTTAGTATCTTAGTCGTAAGGTTATGGTAATGTATGGGGATTGTATTGAGAGTGAAGATGAGGTGGAAGATAAGAAGATGAGGTAAAGGTTGATGTAGAGCATCAGGATGTTGCTCAAGAGTATAATGTAATGAAGGAGTATGGGGCCCTTTGTTGACTTACAAATGGAGTTGTGAGAAAATTTTTAACTGTAACACCATTTATTCAAGATGGACAACAAGTGTGGTGTAAGGGATGTCGTATATGCCATGGTTATTGATAGTGGTAGCTGTATAAATGCAGCTACATTAGTAATGGTTAAGAAGCTTAAGATACTAACGGTAGTGCATATAAATCCATACAATCAGCAACCATTTGATGAGAAAGAAAGGTTTAAAGTGGAGCAATATGTTAAAGTGTTGATTTTTATTCCTCGAAAGTATGTGGACTATTAGGTAGATTGTGTTTGTTTAATATTCAGTTATCTTATGATGGTTATAAATTCCTATACCTTTAAGAGAGATAGCAAAAAGATTACATCATATGCCATGAGTTCGAAGTTAGCAAAACTTATGAAGAATTACATAGGGGTATAGCGATATAGTGAAGAAGAGCTTGAATGAGGAGGTGGGACAAGTGGCATGAGCTTAGTATGTTTTGTGTTGAATAAACTGTTAAGAGTTAATATGAGAGGTGTTGCTCAAGGCATAGATAAATTAGTGCTATGGGTGTTATCGATATAGAGAGACTTTGATGAGTTTATCTTAAGGAGAGTTGTACCAGGGGTAATGCTTAAGCCAAGAAAAGTTAGACAATGTTACTTTATTTTTAATTTTATTTTATAGGTGCTTATTTGAATTTCATCCTTAGACTTTTAAAGATTACATTCTTCTAAATTCAAGGGTAATTGTTTCATATTTTAAGGGTGATGAAGGGGGGTAAATTTCTTATGATTGCAAATTGAAAGCTTATGATCAATTTATGAAATTGTAAGTAAGCTTGCTTGTGGTTTTGTCACCTTTCCATGGAAACATTGTAGATTCCTCAACTTTGCAAGGAATAGCATGTAAGATCCAAAGGTGGCACAATTGCATTATCATGGCATGGACATTCTTGAAGATTTATTAATTGTTTTACTTATCTTAAGATATTAATCACATGCTTGTCATTTATTTTTCAATATTAGAATAAGGTTTATTTCATAATTAGTCATTTATATTTAGGTCCTTATATTTATTAGTCTATTTCCTATTCTTATCTCCGGTGATGCCAAGGTTTAATACTATTACTTGTTATGAAACTTTATTCATTTGTTAGTGAAAGATTACTCTTAAAAATATTGATTTATTGCTTTTCCTCTATCTTATCAATCTATATTGATTGTGGTGGCAAATCTCTCGTCTTAGTCAAATGTGTGTCATATCAATTGAATAAATCAAATTCATATAGTTCTTGATTGCATGTAATATTGATTAAAAATTAAATAAAATAAACCTTAAACATAGTTTAATCTTTTCTTGTTGTTATATCCAAGAGAAGGTTGTTCATATCTTTTTCGAATATTCAATTGAAAAACCCTAAACATTAGAAAAAATCCTAAAAGATGAAATAATCTAAAACACAAAAAATAAGTTCTCTTTGATTGTGTGAAACCATAATGCCAATAACACATATAGGATCCTCTCTTATCAACTTAAGGTTTTTTCTCTTATTCGTTATAGGTTAGCGTTCAGCTTTTGGCAACATGATGTCCTCATATTATAAGCAACAATAAAGATTACCATACACATTACTTTTTGGGTGTGGAAATGGAGGAACTTCTATATGTATCATTCTACAACTTCTTATTGTTTTTTGAGTCTTTACCTTAAGTTAAGGAATTGAATGTTGTTTGTTTATTGAGTTTATCCTCATTCTATAGTTAGGGAATTATTCATTCTTCATGAGATCACTATAAGTATAACAGGGAATATAAAGAAAAATTTTTCAAGTATATCATGTACTTAGAAAATATCCCATGTATGCAAATTTTTACTAATCTTTTCTCATCACATATGTCTTGAATATCTAGAAAACACTCTCTAAAGCACTATATCTATGTATTCCATCAAGTTCCTTAAGCTTTCATTGGATTCTTCCCGTTTTCAATCTTCTCTTAGGTGGAGAAAAATTTCTTCAAGAGCACATTATATAAGCTCACCCTAGTGAATCTATTGATTTAGATTAGAGGTTAATATACCATGTCTATTCTTTCTCTGTAAGAGACTTCTAAAATTTCTTTATTTTCAAGTCTAAATTGAGATAGTTGAGTCTTAATAAACTTCATCAAGTGTCCATTAGTATTTCCTTTCTTACCATTAAAGAACGAAATCTTAAGATATATAGTCCTTAGGATATGATTTGGTGGCTACACACTTATTTTATGGAGTTTTAGCTCCACTGCTCTCGTGTTGGGCTTCACTTGTATCTCTTTTAAGTATAGATTTAAGTCTCCCATGATGAATGATGCCTTAGAGGTAGGTGTAGTACCTTTAGTTGGTGTAGGAGTAGGATTGGGGTGGTAACAGATTCACCTAATGTTGTAGAACAAAGCAGAAGGATAAAGAGACTCTAGGTTCAATTCTTGCATTTCTCACTTTAGGCATTAGGTGCTGCATGGATGTAATGTTTAATGTAGGAGCTTGCCCGTCACTTTCGTGTAAGACGTCCTCATTGACGATAATAAGATTGGATAGTTGCATTACCTAAGTGGTGCATTGTTGCATAACTATAGTAGGATTTGGGAAAGCTGTACCATGTAGAGTAACACATCTAACAACCATACCATGCATGAATCAGGTAGAAATGACCATAAACAGATCCATTTTGCTAGTAGATTTTTTAAAGTGCATGCATTAATTATAAAGTATTAGGCACAACTTCTTGCTTATTGTTGCGTCAATTGGCATCTTCTAGTGGTGGGACAATTTAACTTCGTGATTTATTTCTTGATCTTAAGTAGATATGTTAGTTGAGCCAATTATTCCTTCTTAGTAGGTTCTAACGTCAAGTTGTCAACTTTCTTCATTCTTAGTGGAGTCATTGAAATGTAGATGAGGGAATTTGATAGTAGTAGTTATGTGCCTACAACGTATGTCTTATGTTACACATGGCTTCATAGAAACAAAATGAAATGACATGTATGGGGTGATCTAGGGGAACTAAGGCAAGGATGAAAAGTAGAGGATCGTACAAAACTTAAACGCACTAGCGATATGTAAGGAGTTATTGAGCATCAACTCCATTATTTTGGATGAAAAGAAGTGTATGTTCTTTAATTTGAAATCAAGATAGCAATTTGACAACCTAATGTCCTTTCTCTAAGTATCTGAATTGTGTTAAATGAGAAGAAACTATTGAGTATTTATAGAATTTGGCGATTAATATCATCTGTCAAATACTTAAATGTTGTTTCTCTAAGTATCTGAATTGTGATAAATGAGGAGGTATTCTTGAGTATTTATATAATTCAGCCATTAATACTGCCTGTTAGATCACATTAAAGCTTCACAGTTAGTATGATTCCTTCTTTTGATGGATTCCTCCATAAGTTCTTGTTAAGTTTAGGTTTATAGAGAATCTCTTTAAGTGCATAAATTTTCTTAAGAAATGTTGAGAGTAAATGAGCTAGTTTAGTGCTTACTACTTTGTGCTCATTATGTTAAATTTTTCTAAGTTATCTTAAATATATAGACTTGACTTGAGACTCATCATTTTAGAAAGTAAATTATAGTTGCTACATCGTTTGAAGAGTATAAATATAACGTAAGTATTAAAGGAAACTATATATAAATGCGTAATATGATAACTAATATTCAATTGAGTGTTATATATAATAATTTCGAACTTTGATTGAAAAATAAATAAAAAAAGTCAAAATATTAATGTATGGGTTTCAATATTGTCCTTTTATAGTTTTCATGATAATAAATATAAAAAGAGCTATTTGAAATTGCACTAAAAGGATTTTCTTATAAAATTCTCAAGTAAGTTATCTTGACTTTAAAATATAAAAAAAAAAATTAAGATAACGTCAAAACCAACCCTTGAAGTTTATGTGTTTTTTCAATTTTGTATCTATATTTTCAAATGCCTTACCTAATTGAAATTTTGCTTATTAAACTTTTGCTTATGAAGTTTAATTTTGTTAAATACCATATTAAATTAAAATTTCATTTGTCAAATTTATTGTATAGCCATTACACATATAAGTATAAATAATTGAAGATAAATAGTAATTTTAACATGTAAAAATTTGATCTAATATACTAATTCATTGGTCTAGACTTAAAAAACAAAAAGAAAAAAACGAAATACCATTGAACTGATTTTGAGATTACTTCAAATATCAATGTAAAAAAATGCTAAAGGGATATATAAAATTATGCAGGAGAATACTAAATTTTCAGTTAGAAAGTGTAAGGCAAGCTTCCCAGACTACCCACACAGTCTCTTAGGGATTTTTTTTTTTTATTATTCAATTACTGAGAATACCGACTTAAATTCCAAAATAATCCTGTAACGTTACTTGAATTTTCAATTTCTGCACAGGTCCTCTTCTCTCTCTCTCTCTCTCTATCCCCCTCCCTTCCCCTCCCCAAATCTCTTTGTCGCCGTTTCATTTCTTTTGGTGAAACATAGACCTCTCTCCCTGTCACTCACACATTCACTCACAACGTTAGAGAGAGAAGAAAACACTGACCATGGTCTCCGACTCGGACCTAATCGCTCGACTCCGTGAGTTTCTTCGAAACTCCGACCTCGAAACCACCACCACTGGCACCGTTCGCCGTAAGCTCGAGGAAGATTTCGGCATCGATTTGTCGGACAAGAAAGCCTTTATCAGAGAGCAAGTTGACTTATTCCTACAAACCGAGTTAGAGAACAATCCCGACGGAGGAGAGAACCAAGACGAAGACGATAGAAACCAAGTTAAAGAAGAAGATGTACAGGACGAAGAAGAAGAAGAAGAAGCAGAGGCAGAAGAAGAGTCTGGTTCTGGTAATGAACAAGAAGAAGATGATGAGTACCAAGACTCCAGTAATGTGAAGAGTAAACGGAAAAAACGGTGCGTATTGGTAAATTTCATTAATTTTTAACAATTTTGGGTGTGTTTACTGATAATGTGGAGTTGGTTTTTTCTAAGTGTAGTGGTTTAAAAGAGGTTTCAATTTTGGGTATTTCTGGTTCTGGGTGCTTTAAATAGTAACGTTTCCATTCTTGGAATTGGATTGTGAAACATTTTGGATTCTTCGTCTTGCATGTAGATTCGTGTGGTGTGTATAGGAAAAATTGAAGCCTGACATGAATGTTGGATTAGAGATAGATTATTTTTCCAATAGCCAAAATTGATGAATTTGTAGGAATCAAATACATTATTCTGACCTATGAATCACCGTGCCCTGGATAAATTAGTTTGCTGGGAATAGACGGTGCAGATTCCGTTAGGACTTGAGATAAATTCCGCTATGAAGATTCCAGATGAATTGTTAAAGTCGCCTCAAAGACATCATTCTTCCTAACGCCCTGCTGGTGACGTCTAAAGATGAAATGATATCAGCAAAAATTTTCCCGACTCTTGATAGCCCTGGAAAGAGACAATAGTATTTCTCGAGCCCTAACTTTAGGGTTGTATGGTGTCAAGATGTTGTGATGAATTGTTTCTTTTACATGACTTATAAAGTGAGGTGGTTTTTTTCAGTTGGGGGCATCCATGGATTATTTATTTATTATTTTTCTTCATCAGATTGAAGCATTGTTTTAACTTTGATGAAGTGTTTAGACACATGCCACTTAGCAGGGTAATGCGTTAGTAACCGAATGGGTAGATTCCTGGTTTTTTTGTCTGCTTGAGCTTTATTCATGAGCAACATGGAGAATGAACCTCCTGTTATTTTCTTTACTATTTTGATGTACATATGGAGATTCTGCTGATGGTGTTTCTTTTTGGAAGCTTTAATGGGATAAAAAATACTCAGTAGAAGTTTGATGGTATGCTGTTATGGTGATCAATGCTGTTATGGTATCATATTCTGTGATTTTTTATGAGTTATAATCAAGATTTATGAGGATAGGGTACATTCGTGATGATATTTTCAATGCATTCTTGGCCTGCTTGGTTGTGGTTCTGTTCACTTCATGCACATGAAAGAGTGCAGGTTGTGCTTAGTGATGAAAGTGAAGGTCTTTGAATGATTATTGAGAGGGTATTATTTTTTTGCACAGGTCGGTCCTCAATTTGATGTTCCATGGATATGGAAGCATCTCAATCGGGCCTTAAGAATACATCCATGCTGGGGATTGTATTGTTAAATAATTGTCTTAAGATGGCGTTGTCATTTTGGTGTGTCTGTGTGTGTTTGTGAGTGTGTTGGGTGGATGATTTGGTGGTTGTTGCTGAGCTTTGATGTTGCTGTCCAAGTTTTTGGAAATGGTGCACCTTATTTGTTTTAAACATGCTGGCCTGCTATATGCTTATGCAATGTGAATATATGTTGCTTATTGCTTTGAAAGATGGATTACCTCTTCAAGAAAGGTTACATCTTCTTTCCTTTTTGTCTCTCTCTCTCTCTCTTTTCCTTCCGTTTTTTGCCATTTAAAAATTATTTCTCTGAACAAGTTTATCTGTTGGAGATTTCAAATTTTTTTCACTTTTGTTGATAAGCTTTTCTGTTTTAGACTTTAGTGGAAGTCTGATTTACCTTATACTGAGCTGCATTAATCTGATATTCAGGTCCATTAAGAAGAATAATGAGGTCAGAAAAAGAGGTGGTGGTTTCACCAAATTGTGTGCGCTTTCGCCTAAACTTCAGGAGTTCATTGGGGTACCTGAAATGGCACGGACAGAGGTATGGATTAATTGAGGGCCTTTTCCCCCTTTATTTGTTGTTTGGAGATTCGCACTTTTCAGTATTGATGCTATGATTCTAGGTTGTTAAACAACTTTGGGCTTACATTAGAGAAAAGGATTTACAAGATCCAAATAATAGGAGAAATATCATCTGCGATGAAGCCCTGCAATCCATTTTTGGTGTCAAGTCCATCAACATGTTCGCAATGAATAAGGTTTTGTCAAAGCACATCTGGCCATTGGATTCAGATGATGGTAACTTTTTGTTGCTCTAGTATCACTATGTTTTGACTTATTGAGGTCCATACTTTTTGGCCTTTGAAAATTATGGAGTTACTAACAATGTCCTGCATGAAGCAGTTATCCAATCAAAGCCGGCACAGAAGGAAAAGCAAGCAAAACATGAGAGAGATGAAGGTATTTTTAGGCACCTTTTTGACAATAGTATCCCCTGGCATTTTTCCGTAAAGTTCGTTGATAGTAAAAGATGAGATACATACAAGCGAGATTACAAGAATAGACAACAGAAAAGCAACTCTCTAGCAGTAGAGATTGAGTGAACACACCTTGGGTACAAAACAGAGTATAGTGACTATTAGCCAAAACAATTTAAGGTGCAAAATTACACCAAAGAAGATGACAGAAGAACTTTTCTACAAATTCTAAGAGCACAATTCTCATCATTTCCAATTTCTAATTCATTCCTTTTCTTCTGAAGAGAGTAGATTACTGAAGCAATTATATTTTTCCATTTAGCTGATAGCAAGTGTAGTGATGCTCTGACATGTTTATATGATGGTTGAATTTTGGTGATTCCTTGATTGTATTCCGGTCTGTCTTACATTTTCTCTTTTCTTTGTCTTCAAGCACTGAGTCAATTGTGAAATTGCTAATTTTGCTTTTTCATTATGCATCAGATCAGGTGGCTTTCCCTGTTTTTTGCAAAGCATCGTACATCTTGAAAAAATAGATAAGTGCACATGCTATGCGATATTGGTAAAGATTATTTTAATGATAGAAATTAACAGAAACATTTTTAGCGATTATACTTTATGTTGTAGTTAAGTAATTATTAATTCAATTATAGTAGTTATGTAATTTTTTATTGAACTTTATGGTGTCTACTTCTGTGGATTTTATTTAAAGGTTGCAACTCTTCCTAGATTATTTTATTTTCTTGTATCAAGTTATACCTTAAAGTGTGTATTCATATTGCATAGTATCAGCTTATGCTGTCAAATATATAAATCCATTAATCAAAAAGTTACAATCAGTCCAAGAGTTGATCTTTTACCTCTAGTCATTCCTTTGGACATTGAATTAGTAGAGAATTGCTTCCTAATTTATATGTAAAGGATTTTTTTTTTTTTTGGGGAGGGGTGGGGTGGGGTGCAAAAATCACACTTTATAGATGAAAATCACATTCCTAGGGTATGACTTTCTACAGAAACTATATGTAACTTGTGTTTCCTTGCAAGTCAATTATTATCTTGTAGTTACCTGCATGGAAAATCCTTTCCTCCGTTTGTAAATTACTCATGTTAGTCTCCATCTCAGACTCTGATGAGCCCAAGAAGAAGGAAAAACGGCAGAAGGGGGGTAAATCTGGTTTTCTTGCACCTCTTCGTCTTTCAGAGGCTCTAGTAAAGTTCCTTGGCACAGGAGAAAGCGAGTTATCACGTGCTGATACTGTGAAGAGAATGTGGGATTACATAAAAGAAAACAACCTGCAGGTACTGGGTCTCTATTGTTTGAAAACTTTCTGAATGTATGACAAATCGCTTTCTATTTATTTCATATATTATTTATTTGTTTTTGCTGGGTAACAAGGAACATGGACCATAACGTGTGAAAACTGATGGATACTTAGTATGAGTCAAAGTCTAGTTGTAGAGTCTTTGGGTCTTTTATTAAAGGGATCAGTTATTGCCATGTGGCAAGTTAATTGGAGGAGCTAGGGGTGTAAATAGAGGGTTAAATACTAGGAGAGCATATTATAGCATATTATTCTCATTAAGATCTATAATCACCCTTTCTTCAACAATACTGACAGTAATGTCTTTTCTCCCTATTAATTGGTCGAGCCTACCTGATACCAAAGGGAGATATGTCCATGAGAAGTTAGCGTTGATAGATGATTTGAAGGAAATGGATGAGAGTTGTGCACGGATGTGAGTGAAGTAAGAGTTAGGAACTTGTCTTTGAGGCTCATGACACAATCATTAATAGTGATAAACTTCAAGGGATAATGCATTTCATTGGGACTGAAGCATTCCATGATTTTTGTTGACAACAACAATAACCAAGTGAACATCATTGTGAAAAACCCTAAGTTTGACTTGAGTCGTGCAAACTTCAATATGCGAAACCCAAAGCCTTGAAGAAAGATTTGATTCAACACATGGTGCAAATTAGTTGGATGTAAGCTTCAGTGATCTTTTGGGAGAAATGCAATTTAAAGAGAATACAATGCATTTGTAAGAAGTTTGATTGTCTAGTGCAGCAGCAAAGAGAATGGATTGCTGTTCTTCCATGGAATGGATTCCATTAGTTGGATAGCACTGAACAGTATGTCGAAGTGAATCATACTTCCTTGGAAATGAAAGTCTAGTTGGCCTTTATGTGCATAGAAGGTGGAGCACTTAGTCGGTTTCAAGCTTTATGTAAGTGGGCGGCTCAACTGAGGAGAAATTAATACAAGAATTGCTGTGCTGATTCAACAGTCAGGTGTTGAATCCTTTTGAGAGGTTGATGGCTACTTTAAAGAAATGGTTGAAGAGTATGTTGATGCGCTAAGTCTCATGTGGCTGAAGTGCCTGGTTTGCCTAATGAATTAGTTGTATATTCCTTAAATGGATTGAAGGATGAAATTAGGACAAGATTTTTACACATTGCTCTGGTGGTGGCTATTGTGGCGGTTAAGTGAGGAGGTCATATGCATTTGTGGGTTGTGTGAATGCTGTGGTTGGAAGCCGATATCGACTTGGTTGGATTAATTGTTGTTTCTCAAATGAAGATGATAGTATGCTAGGGTAGAGTGATGAATGGAGATGGGAAAATATGTAAAGTGGTGCAATGCATAAAACATCTTTGCAAATCATGTTTTTTAGAAGGAGATACCAATCATGCGAACATAGAGGGTAAAGTAAAGTTGAGTGAGAAGTTGCAAATATTCACAATGAGGTTAAAGTAAAATTTTTAGTTGTTAATGATTGACACTTAATTGTAGTCAAAGTTTAAAGACTAAAGTTTAGTAGAAAAGCATTTTAGTCTTTTATAGGTCTAGGGATTCGTCTTAATGGTTTTGTATTTTGTATCTGGCTTTAAACTTATTTGTGTTTAAGAACCTTTACTTGTAACATGACCTATATATTTGTCGTGTTTGAATGCCTAAATTTATAATTTAACCTATTTAGTAAGTGTGTTCCATGTTTGGGTTGAATTAGCGTTGCAAACTAGTTGACCCACTAGCAAGATATTCGAGTTTGGTTTCACTTGACCTCGATTTATAAACGAGCCAAATTCGAGCTCAAAATAAAGCTTGCTTATATAAATAGACTAAGATTAAGTTCTTGTTGAGGTTGACTTGGATAAGCTTATGAGCTTATATACATATTGTATATAATATAATTAAAACCAAAAACTAATATCTATATATAATATGTATCATATAAGATATATAATATATGTAAAATCTAACTTTATTCATTATTCATTCATGTATTTATTTATATACTTATTTATTTTGCATGCTTACCTTCTTGGATTTGTCTTCATAGGGAATGCAAACAAGCTAAGCTATATGTAAGCTATATGAGCTTGGTTTAACTCAAGCTTGATTTTTAAACGAGTGAGCTTGATATAAAAAAAAAAGCTTATTTATTTAAATGAGCTAAGTTTGAGCTTGTAATTTTTGAACTTAGTAGAAGCTTAGCTCAACTCGAGTTTGATAATTTTTGAACAAGTTAAGCTTAAACCTTTAAAAGCTTGACTTGGCTGGACTCAATTTGTTTGTAACCTTAGGTTGAACTTGCATGACAATTAAGAAAATTTTAACATAAATATATCACAATTATTGAGCTTTTATTTGAAAAACATGTTTCCAGTATGGTCTGTGATTTGCTTAATGCTTATAATGGAAATTACATTCAAAACTCTACTAATACTTATAAACATATATTTATGTAGACTAAATGAACATATGAGTATGATGAAAACGTAATAGATCGAGATTCCAACCAAGTACTATGAAACTAAACTAGACAAAAATTTATGGTATAATTGTCAAGTTGGCAAAGCCATAGCCTTACAAAATTAACTTGAATACCAACCGATTAATACATTCTATTAAGGTATGCCCATATGGATGTGTACATAAAAATGATGTTTGAAATGTTTTAGGTTATGTATGGCAGAAAAAGAAATGTTTTATGCTATGTTTTACAAAAAAAATTGGAAATTAGAATATAGAAGGAAATAAATAGTTAAGGATGTTTCTCTTACAGAATTGGAGTCAAAGTGGACATAGATGATAATTAGAGAGAAAACAATAGCAATGAGTGGGACCGATGTTAGAGCAGTAGTGATGGATAATATGTGAGAAAGAGGGAGGGAGAGAGAGAGAGATGGGGCAAAAGCTAAAGGAGATATTAGAGTAAGAATATAATAGAGTATAGAATTAAATTATAAATATTAGAATAATGTTAAACATGTTCACATGTCAAATCTAAATATGTGCATGGGATTTGCTTATTAGACGGGTTCGTTAATGGGTTTGGATGTTGAACCTGAGCTTGGACATGTAGATAGACCTGTTTATATATGATGTTAAATTTTGCTTATATAAAAATCCATTTATAATGGTGTTCTATTAGGTTGGTAGATTGGGTAGAAAAAATTTTCACCCTTACTTTTTATTTAGGGGGCAGTAATGAAATATGCCTTGTCTAAGTCAAAGTCTAGTAGTAGAGGTGTCAGGATTAGTAGTAGAGTCCTTGCGTCTTTTCATTAAGAGACCAATAGATCATTGTCATGTGACAAATGAATTATAGGTGTTAGGGTATAAGTAGATGGTAGTTGCCAGGAGCTTCTTGCACTAGCATTTGGCTTGATTTTATGCAATTAGGGTTTGGAAACACTCTTTATTCAATAATAGAAATGGTAGTGCCCTTTGATTTTTGTCAATTGGACTTGCTTGTCAGATATAGATTAGAGGAATATGACAACAATAAAAACATAAGTGGATTTTTTAGAGAAAGCCATGATCAAGCTGGTAGAAGACATGAAATAAATCAAACAACAAAGTCCAATTGCTAGCAAATCTCAAAGTCCATGACGAGTTAGCCTTGATCCATGATAAATGGTTAAGTGGTTTTTACAATTGCTGATGTAGGAGAATGTCTCACATCAAATGGTAGAAATTAACACAAGAATTGCTGCATAGATATTGTGGTTGGGAGGTGTTAAATATTTCTGAGTTTGAAGGTGGTTTGTCAAGGGTGTGATTATGAGTTTGGATCTCTTAGCCCAAATGCCTAGTTTTCCTTTAGAACAACTACTTGGATGTTTCTTGACTGTACTAACTGATGATATTTGGAGAATAATTTGCCCACATGTTCCGATGACTGTTGCACATGCATTGGAATTAAGCTTTTATTTAGAAATGAATTGGATAATGATAGTGCAAAAAGCAAGCCAAAAAGGTTTTTTTCCAATTTGTAAGTCACTAGAATATTGCTTTTGGAAGTAGTGTTGTCAGACTTGGGTTGATCGATCTAGTTTAACTCAATTTAACTTAAACTCTTTATAAAATCGGTTTAAATCACTCCTTTGACTTTTATCGATAGAGACCTCGATTCAACTTAGTTGATTCTACCGATTTAACCCAATTTTTACAAGAACTCATTGGTGTTTTTTATTTTTTTGGGATTAAAATGAGTTATTGCTCTTGTATTTTGTAAATAATATACCATTTACTAAAAAAAATAAATGTAGATGAAAGAAAAATAAAAAATAAATTATAAAAAAAATCTTAACATTCAATTCTTCAAAATGAAGATAATTTTTATTATTTTATAAATAAATACAAATTATATTATAATATTTTTATTAACCTGATTCTGTCAGGTTCAACCCTGGTTAACTCTCTCGACTCCTCATTCTTGGGTAATCTTTTAGTCTGGATTTGACAACATTGGTTGAAAGTGAATATTGATTTGGTGGTTGGGATGATGGTTGCCTACATAAAGTTTATGTATGCTGGAATGGAGTGGTGAAGGGACACGGGAAAACATACAAAGTGGTGCAACCAAGAGTATTGGGCAGGGATTTGGTAGTAACAAAAGGAGCATAGCAATGCCAGTCCATGGAAGAAAGCAATCACAATCTTACTTATAAAGAGATTCAAGCCAAAAAAGAGAAGGCCACTACTCCATTGCAAAAACATATTTTTGCAGATCAATACTCTGGAGGGAGGAGATGTGGAGGTGTGCATGTAGAGGAGAAGCAAGACCAACTGGGAAGTTCCACGTAACTGCTTTGATGACAGGGAGAAACTTTTAGCAGCTGGCATTCCAAGATAACAGGCAGGGATTTGGTGGTAACAATAGGAGAGCAGCAATGCAAGCCCGTGGAAGTAGGGCAATCACAATCTTACTTATGATTGGAATCAAGCAAAAAAAAAAAAGAGAAGTCTACTACTCCATCGGAAAAACAAATTTTACGGATCAAGATTGTGGGAGGAGATGTTGAAGGCATGGACTTAAAGGAGAAGCAAGGCCAACCAGGAAGTTCTAGATATTTGCCTTGATGGAAAGGAGAAATTTTTAAAGGTGACATTCATAGATACTTAGATTTAAAGTTAAGTAGTTGAAGAATCAAAATTGAGTAATAGTCTTAGAGTCTTTTATGGACCAAAGGGTTATGTCATGTTGCAAGTCAATTAGTCCATGTTTGTAATGAGGGAAGGAAAGTTGGATTTTGAAGTTACTTTCCCTTATCTGGAAAAGGGAAGGAATTGATTTAGGAGGGAAAACTTTCCTTAAGCCCATCAAATTTTGTTTCCCTTAAAATAAGAGAGAAAGGGGAAAGAAAATGAAAAAGTTATTAGCCATTCCGTCCCTTTCTGAAGCTGTCTTTTCATTTTCTTATTATCTTTATCGGTATGTCAGTAATTTTATATTATGATGCATTTTTTTTAATTAATGATAAGATTTCTTTCAATTCCTCCCCTTCATTGTCCAATACATTTGAAGGAATCAAATACTTACAATCTTTAACCAGATCAGACGAGGGTGAGGTGCATTAGAAAGCAATAAAGACTCTTTACAAATTCACAGAAATAAAATTTTCTTCCTTTTCTTGGGTGGTAAAAAAAAATTATTAGATATGAATAGGATGGAAGTTATTATCACTAGTATAAATGATGTTATTTTCTGGAAAATGCTAAAACATGCAAAATCATTTTTGACCATTGTTCAGAATGCTTTTCTTCATATAGCATCCTCCTTTTAACTTTTATTTGATGCCAGCATTTCCTGTGCACTTTGCTCGTATGGGAGCATTCCGAAGCAATTTTTATGTATGAATGTCTAGGCTCAGGTACCATCTCTCATTCCTGATAGCAGTGGTTGAGCATAAAGTGCATTGGGTATTGCCTAAGATGTAATGAACTGATATGACTAATTGTTTGGAACTAATTATCCTATTTGCTTTAGGAGTTTGATAGATGCTCTGTTATTAGTGTGTATTTAGTCGAAGTATTTTTAAGATGGACTTGTGCGTTAGTTGCTTGTATAACTGATAGCTTGTTTATGATGTTCTAGTTGCTCAATCTCTTCCAAATCTTTCATTTGAATTTTGTGAAGGATCCATCCGACAGGAGGGTAATAAGATGTGATGACAAGCTGAAAGAACTCTTTGACGTTGACACCTTCCACGGCTTCACTGTTTCAAAACTGTTGGCCCCTCATTTTGTAAAGACAGAATAACAAATTGCTCCCCCTTTTTCACTTGTTTAATTTGAGAGGATAGGCTGATTCTCTTTTGAAGTACATGTAAGTCTAACACTCTCTTTGACACCATTTTTGTATCTTTATCGGCTGACCACAACAGGCTGACTGAAACTTTCAGAAGGAAAATTAAATTTGTAAGCTTTCATGCCACCCATATTCTAACGCGCTTCATATTATTTGCTAGTTGCTTATTCATCCTGGATGAAGGAATTGTTATAAGCATTTGAACTAGCATTGCTGCAGCTTTTAATTTCTATGAACGACCACTGTATCATTCATCCTATTTTTGCCTCCATTCACCCACCAATAAGATATTAAATTTGGTACCTTGGTACCTATTGGGTACAGCCAGCTGGGTATGTGTGTTGACTTAGCTTTAGGGAAACAGCACCACAAATTGTGCTTCAGCTGCACGTGAAGATTGGAATTCCTTCTCTCTTTCCTCTGACAAAATAGGAATTTCAATTTAAAAGGCTGGTGCTTGCTAAGGAAGTTTCATCCCTAAATTAAGGGCCTTCTTTCCTACTCAGCTTGGGTCGCAAGTTAGCTGGCTATACCGCTTACATGATATTGTAACTGGCAAGCCTCCTACCTTCGCCAATTTGCTAAGTGTTCCATAAATTTTCGCCCAACCATTCTTCTCTCATACTCCCCCAACTGGCCCTATAAAAAGAATCATTTACAAGACAAGAAGATGAATCTTCTTTTCTCATACTAACATGACTTCCTAAGAGCCTTGATGGAGCAAATGGTTCTTACATTTCTATTGTAGTGTTTGCACTTGATTTCTCTCTCTCTCTCTCTCTTTGGGTGCCAAAGTTTTGCACCGGATAGGAAAAATCAGCTTATAAGAGTTTGCATGGCTTAGGAAAGAAAGCTTGAAGGGATGCTTAGTCTTTGTTTAGTTTCTTTTACACTTGGGACCATTTCTACTTTTGAAGATACCGTCTGATGTTACAAGTGTGGGATGGGCGTAACCATCCTTTTTTTTGGTAAGGAAGTGTAATTCCATTCAGCTG
This sequence comes from Lumnitzera littorea, assembly GCA_024138015.1. Classification (NCBI taxonomy): domain Eukaryota; kingdom Viridiplantae; phylum Streptophyta; class Magnoliopsida; order Myrtales; family Combretaceae; genus Lumnitzera; species Lumnitzera littorea. Next base: position 39,832,968 of record JAMXBB010000010.1, read on the forward strand.
TAAAAGAATATACAACAGTTATATATGGGGAGGTTTATGCAACAAACTCTATTCTATGCAATGAGTTACAAAAAGCTGTGAAGGTAAACTCATCATGAATCAACTGATGCAGCAGACTCGGGTGAGAAGAGCATATGAAATTATCTGGTTTGCTAGAGAAAGAGGATGAAGACGCAGTTTAGCTAAACGAACAGCATTCCGAGTCAGCCATGATTAGTAGAGAGCTGCTGCAAGTGCACAATTCCAAGAGCAAATCCTTGGATGGGTGGAAGGGCCAGACAGAGCAAGGCCTGTAGTGATGCTGGACCATGAAGAAGAGGACAAGGATGAGAATTTTCTTTGACGCACCAGTGTCCAAACTTTCTTATTATATCCTAATGATCGTTGTACTTGACAGTAATTGACAGAAAAAATAAATGGTTGTGGTCTTCAATGCCATTGTTGCGCATGTAATTTGGCATGCAACTAGCCACAAACAGAAGGCATGTCTAGGAAGAGTCGTCTTGTTCCAAAATGCACCAGTGAAGTAGGCGCTAGAAACTTGTAACCACTACTTATGGAATAAAGCCCATTGTTTGTGTGCCGCCATTTTAATATGTCAGGAAGATTTGGCTTTGGGAATATTGAGTCTGGGATCCGGGAATCTGTCTATGAGGTATCCTCCAGCTGTCTCCTTCCACAGTTGAACACAATCTTGAGTTGTGGGGAAGGGCTGATGAGCATTTCCTGCTCACTGAAAATCAAATCAAGGGGGCCTAATGAAAGCCTAAAATCCGACCGAAGAGAAATAGATAGGCCATTGTTAACCTCCCAAATAAATTCACTACAAATTGAAAGGTCTAAGCTTGAGCAATTTTCTCCAAACCCAGGAATAAGTAGAGTAGCTGGCATTTTGACTACACAGAAGCTTTTACATCTTAGGTAGGTGCAGTGATTCCAATCTATCCAGAGTCCCCGGTGTAACCATCATTCCTGTTAGGAAATGAATGCGCGTTTCTTAACGGCATATTGTTTGGTGAAGTGATTTTGCCCACACATACCATGACGCTGTTAAAAGCGGGTTTAAGTTGGTAAGCTTCAACTTGATTAATTAATAAGTGGATTATGCTGGTACAGACTCATTTGTAATCATATATTTGAATTCGTTTTCAGTACCTAAGCACGTTTTTACCCCAATTATAATATATCCCCTTTTTGTTTTTTAAACTCTATAAAAATTAAAATACGCTCCTTAATTCTTTAGCTTTAGTGGAAGATTCATTGTCATGTAGCTTGTAATTTCCATAAAAGTTAAAGCTAAAATGACTATCAAAAGGTTATGTTATGGATTTTATGTATTGATTCTTCAGACATGAATTCATTTATAAATGGAAATGGGGTACAACCGATTAACATGAATTATTAGTAAAAATCATGAAACAAGTAAAGGAACTTTCCAGCGATGTCTTGTATTATACCATTATGGATTTTACAAGGTATTTCACTTGATATGAAAAAAAAGAGAAGTAAAATACAAAATTACAGTGTAATTGATCTTCCCGTATGCATTGAGTCCTTTAGTTTTTCGGGGAGCATTCCTGTTGGAGACATTCTCCATCGGATGATCTTCACCTTGGAAGCTGTATTTACAGCTCTCTTTTGAAATCTCTAGATGATTTGCCTGTTTATAGGCTGACTGCATTTTCATATGGTATTTCTTGAGCATATTTTGATATCTGTGTCATGGTGATAGGAACCCATGCATTAGATATTTTAGAAATCAACACTATGTTGGGTGCCACGTGGGAAATAATATGGCATTTATGAATGATTACATGGATATCTTGTGATGTTTGTGTCTTTATGTGTATTAAATTTATTTTAGACAATATGAGACTCATTAGATTTGCTTGAAATATTTCAGGAAGACACAACCTTACCGAGAGCTACTCACTAAAAAAGTGAAAATTTTACTGTGCGACATGTAATACCCAATTTTTTTTTTTTTTTTCACCATTTATGGAGCCACTTTTGAAGAACAAAAATTTATTTCCAAATTTGTTTACTCACCTTTTCCAGTTGCTTTTAGGAAGGTTAATGTGATTGACGACCTGCTCTAGTGGTCTCTCTACTTTCGTTACTTTTTTTTGTTCTTTGTTCTAATTTAGCTTCCTACTAAATAGATGCTTATGATCAAGTTTCCTCAGGTTTGACGTCTATCTTTGGTTGATTAGGAGAGTTTTCTTTGTTTCTTATTATAATTTGCTTTTGCGTACATTGTGGAGTTTAATATTTCCTAGTACATTTTTGCATCTACTCCTATAAATAGAAGCTTGACAAACAATAAAATTAAAGCCCTTATTGAATCAATTACTTCGCATCTGTTATCTGTTAGATTTTGTAGTATGAAAACATTGTGGAATTTTAAAACTTTCTTTACAAAATCTACCAAAGGATTTATATGTACATGCATAACATTATGAGAAATCAAGTTATAAGAAAATTACTTTTTCGGGTAATGCAAAAACTTTCTCTCCTATGAGATGGATTTGAAGTAAGATTTAATTCTCACAATGCTTTTTATAAAAAAATATACTTCAATCACCACGAGGACATCAAGAATTGTCTCTCTAGGGCTATTTATACACATAATGAAAGGAACTAATTTTAATCCTTTATACTTCAATTTTATAAGAAAACCCTTTTCTTTTGTTAGTGGATGAAACTCTCTCTCTCTCTCTCATATATATATATATATAAGATAGGGAGAGAATCTTTTCTTACAAGATTAAATCTTTCTTATAAGAATAAATAAGATTTGATAACAAAATCTTTTTGAAACTAGTAATAATATATTATTAAGATTTAGATTATGTGAATATCTACTTGACAATTAAATCTTCCTTAAAATATTCTATTATTTTAGAATAATTTAATTATCTTATTAATTCTAATTCTAAAATAGCCATATTCAATTAAGCTTATTCCCATTAGTCATACTATTGGGTGCGACTTTTTAGGGTTCTATACATAAATGCAATATCTTATAGATATAAGTTAAGGTAACTATCCAAGTGATTGGTCACCAATGTGATAGAAAGGTTGTAAACTATAAACCATAAATCATTATGAATTAATTATTGTGTAATTAAATTTTTTTATCAAATGATATCTAGATTAAATTATTGCATGTTTTGTCATTAATATTTTATTATTTCTTAGTTTTTGAGATAAATTAGAATCAATAAAATTTTATGTGGCTACAGGTTTATAAGTCACTATTATCTCAATCAAGTTGCATTGAATATTGACTCTCTAATCTAAGAGAAAGATGGATTCTATTTTAACTCATTACCGACCTCTCTATATTTTATGCCATACTCAATAACCATATTATTTGCAATCTAATTAAAATTGCGTTTAACAGTATTAGAGTGTGACATTCCATATGTAGGATATGTGAAGTTCTCAATCTATAGATTATTTACATTTGTTTATATGCAGGAGAGATCAATGACGTTAGACATGTAGTGTCCTTTATTAGTAAATATATATGTTTAATGTACCCACTTAATTTTAGATACCCACTTGCATATCTTAAATATTTTTTCCTTAGTCTAATGAGATGATTTTAGTTATAAAATGTATTGGCCTGGATATATATATTCCCTTTAGATATTTATTTAATCAAGGACTATTTTAGATAAGATGATGTCGTGGAATCTCATTGATAATATACCTTTATTATAATTCCAAATATTTATTATTATTTATGAAACTTTATTGTAAAATATATATGAGTAGAAAAGTATATAAATATGATAAATACGATAAATACTTGCATTTTGTTAATAATATTTATAAATACATCAAAAGTATCTTGATATATTGTGTATAAATTTCAACACTTCCACTTATACTATTGCCAAGCACTATATAAATTGTAACTCTTGGGCTTCTCACTTGGGCCTCATGTTTTTGCTAAGATAAGGCCTTTGTGAGCAAATTTGCAATATTTTCTTCTATTGCTATTGTACAAATCAACGCATCTCTACGTTGTATTATCTCTCTGAGAATGTGAAACTTCTTAAGTACATGTTTAGGCCTCTGATGAGACCTTGGCTCCTTAGCTTGAGCTATAGTGGTATTGTTATCACGATTCAGTGTAACTAGATCAACAATGCTTAAAACTATTCTTAACTTAGAGATGAAATTTCTTACCTAGATGGCTTCTTTAGTTGTTTTAGAAGCCGTAATGTACTCGAACTTTGTTGTAGAATCTACCCCCCTCTCTTGTTTGGAGCTCCTCTAACAAACAACTTTGTTATTTAGGTAAAATACATAACCTTGTTGCAATTTTAGATCATCTTGATTTGCTTAGAAACTAACATTAGTATATTCTTTGATAACTAATTCCTCATATCCTTGATAGACCAAGAATAAATCCTTTGTTCTTCTCAAATACTTAAGAATAGTCTTAACAACAATCCAGTGACCTTAATTTAGGTTTGCCTGATATCCACTTGTTATACTTACAGCATAAGCGATATTTGGCTACATACATATTTATGGCATACATTATGGACCCAATTATCGAAGTATATAGTATTTTGTTAATTTTATCCTTCTTCGCTTGTGTTTTAGGAAACATTGCCTTTGAGAGATGTATACCATGCGATATGGGCAAAAATATTTTTTTGGAATTTTGCATATTAAATCCATTCAATATCTTGTCAATGTACGTGTTTTGACTTAGTTCAAATAGCCTATTAGACTTATTTTGTTATATTTTAATTCCTAAGATGTAGGCTGCTTCTCTTAAGTTTTTCATAGAGAAGCACTTATCTAACCAAGTGTTGGTAGACTCTACAATAGGTATATCATTTCTAATTAAAAGAATATCATCAACATATAAAACTAAGAACACAATTGTGCTCCTACTTACCTTCTTGCAAACGTAAGGTTCTTTTAGATTCTTAACATAGACAAATTCCTTGATTATCTCATTGAATCTTAGATTCCAACTCCGAGAAGCTTGTTTCAATCCAGAAATGGGCCTCTTTAACTTACCTATTTTATTGATAAGAGTGAGTGCTACAAAACTAGGAGGTTGTATCATGTACACTTCCTCCTTTAATTTTCATTTTAGGAAAGCTGTTTTGACATTCATTTGTCAAATCTCATAATCTTTGAAAGTTATTATTGCAAGCAAGATTCGAATAGACTAAAGCATTGCTACTTGTGAAAAGGTTTCTTTATAGTCAATTCTATGATGGTAGGTGAAACCCTTTGCTACTATTATAGTCTTATAGGTGCTTACATCCCCATCTATGTCAATCTTTTTTTTAAAGACTTACTTACATTCTATAAGTTTTACCTTAGGTAGTGTATCTATCGAATCCCATACTTGATTGGTGTACATGGAGTCCATCTCATACCTCGTGGCTTCTAGCCATTTCTCAGAGTTGTGAAGCAATTGCTTCTTCATATATCAATGGCTTGTCATTCTTGATAAATAGTACATCTTCTTGATTTGTTACAAGAAGGTTTAATCTTTTAGGTTCTCGACATACTTGTATTAACTTATGTGGTTCTTGCATTTTAGGATTAATATTTCGTTGTGGCTCCATATGTTCTTGTGATGTTTATTTCACTTCCGATTGCTTATGTTCCAACTCATTTGTGCAATCTTGAGTTTTGTCAACATCTATTGTATTCCTAATACTTTTTTAGAGATAAACTTTCTCTCTAAGAATGTAGCATATTTAGTAACAAAAACTTTGTGCTTACTCAAAAGATAAAAATAGTACCTTTTAGTTTCAGTAGGATATCCAACAAATATACATTTAATAGATTTTGCTATAAGCTTATAAGAGAATCCACTCTTCATGTAAGTATTGCAGCCCTAAATTTGAAGATAAGATAAAGTGGGTTTCTTCTCAAACCATAATTCATATGGTGTTTTATCTACTACTTTATTTGGAACATGGTTGAGTATACATGTTGCTATTTCCAAAGCATAACCCCAAAAGATTAAAGGAAGATTTATATGACTCATTATTGATTGAACCATATCCATTAGGGTGAGGTTCCTTCTTTTTGAAACACCTTTCCATTCTAGTTCAGGAGGTGTGAATTGTGAAATTATTCCACACTTATTTAAGTAGTCAATGAACTATTGGCTAAGATAATCTCCACTTCTATCACTTTGAAGTGTTTTTATTTTCTTGCTAAGTTGATTTTCTATTTCATTTTTAAATTTTTTGAATTTCTTAAAAGGTTTCTAATTTATGCCTCATCAAGTAGATATATCCATACCTATTGAAATCATTAGTAAAAAGTTACGAAGTAAGAAAATCCACCTCTAGCTTAAGTTGACAATGGCTCGCATACATCACTATATATGAGTTCTACTAATTCAATTGTGCTTTCACTTTTCTTGATGAAAGGTTTCTTAACCATTTTACCTCATAAACATGCTTTGCATGTATTTATGGATTCAAAATCAAATGAATCCAAATAACCTTCAAAATGAAGTTTAGCTAAGCATTTCTCTTTTATATGGCTAAGTCAACAATGCCATAGGTAAGTAAAATTTAAATCATATGTTTTTTGTTTCTTAGTCTTAATGCAATTAGCAGGTTTACTAGTATTAAGAATATAAAGACTGTTAATCAATATTCCATCACTATAAAACATATCATTTAAATAAAATGAACAATCTTGTTTTTAAATTGAAAAACAAATCCCTTAGGATCTAAACATGATACTGTAATTATGTTTTTGGTAAAACTAACACACAATAACAATTCTCTAATAAAAGTGCACCATTTGGTTCGAATTCAACCGAGTGATCTGTGCCTCATCCTAATTGTAAGCACTTGAGTATGATGCATGTATGGGGACTGGAGTAGGGTATACTTGTGTGACTTCCTCACTTATGTCGTCGCGATGATCTCTAATTGGCCTCTTCAGTGGTATAGGGGGAGTACGGACTTAACTACTAAAAGTCTCTCTGAAGACAGGGGTATAGAACATTTGACTGCTAGAGCTTTCCTTGATGAGTAGTATGTGAAACTTAAATCTTGACAGTCTTAGAGATGTTGGTGGCGATAGGTGCTCTAGAGACATAATGTCCCTAATTGAACTTAACCTGTTGTTGCCTTTGACTTCGTCCTCGTGGACGTCGATGCCCTCCTCGCTGAAGATCATAAAGCGGAGAGTCACCTTGCTCCATATCTAGTACCAGCTTTGGTGCATCGTGTAGGTAGATACCTCTAAGCTATTGAATGACAACATGCACGCTTACCTGCTCCACCATAATATTGTCATATGACATCTAAGGTAGCCTATTAATGAAATCCACTTATATGTGATCAAAAAAGAAAAAACAAAAACAAAAACAAAAAAGAGAAGGGATTAGTATGCATATAAGGGCGAAAGTACATTTTTGGCTGAGGAAAATAAAGCTAAATGTGTACCATGCATACCTAAGAGGCCTTGGATTGGCCGTATATCGTTGAGTGTTTTGCTGGTATCACTTATTGTAGTTTGGAACTAAATTGGGTGGTGGTACAATAAGAATAATCATAGTATGACAATCTACCTACTATTGCAACCAGCTAGCGTGAATGGTAACCTAATTTTTCTCTATCCAACTAAACAGGTCTATGTCGTGTAGCTCGCGGGATGTATCAGTATAGATGGGAATCCTTTGCATCCCGTTGAACTGTTGTGTGACCCGATCTAGGAAATATAACTTAAATAGGTGGAAGCAAATCAATGATACATGTGCAATCCATATATTACTCCCGGTGTAGCAAAAAGCAAGGAGCCTACCAATGTTGTTAAGAGAGTAAGGCATCCATACGACCGGCCAAAGCAGCTAATTAGACCATTTAGCCACGTAACGTTGTAGAAGAAAATATAACTATAGTTAGTTACATATGTACCTACTCTGGTTGTTGGCGATTAAACGCATCCTTATATTGGCTAACAAAGTGTGTGAGAAGCTTTGTTACATCAAACTCGGCACCTCATCAGCTCATTAGTGGGTGATTGTCCACTACTGCCGTAATCCTGCTGTGTAGTGGAGTGATATGTGGGAAGTGCTCTCATGTCCATACTTGGAGTAAGACGAGCAGCCCACTAATCTCACCTACGTCCATTTGTGATGCCAAGCACAGTTGGCAATATAACCATACTAGGCATGCACCCCCTTGAGTGTATTGGCCAGCTGAAGTAAGGTTAGAGAAGAGGGGGAGGAACATTAGACATACCATGTTATTGGAGTTGTTCGAGAATAGCATTCCTCTAATCAATTGCATAATTTGCGCTTTAATGTATCGCTACACAATAAGATCATCTGCATCCTTGGGTAGATTACTGAAGTTGTCCTTTAACTAGTACAACTTCACTCGAGCCTCATTAATAGCATTTGGATAGGGGTGTAGTTGAAGTAATTGTTGGCAAAAGTCAGCCTAGTTGACTGAAAGCCGCCTGTCATGGCCTAACCATTAATTGGTAGACTAAGTAGCACAAAAACATCTTAGAGTGTAACCGTCAACTCCCTAGTATGGAAATGGAAGGTATGTGTCTCCTCTCTCCAGTGCTCCACTAAGGCTGTAATCAAATGCCAGTTAAGTTGTATGAATAATACTTGTTTGACACCAAAGAATCTAGCTTACTTAAAGTATAGAGACATTCGTAGGTCTATCAAGATCTCCCGTTCATCTCTATGTCTGAATATGGCCTCTCATCTACAACATCTGAGCCACATATTCACCTATAAGTTATATTAAAAGCGAACAAGTGTTAGATGGAATCAAAAGAATTGAGTTGCATCTAAATTCTAATGTTATATGTCCTCACTTGACTAGCCAACCTCATCTCAAACTTATGGGATGCCTGTAATCGAAGTAATGAACTATCAATGGGGTCCTGGATCCATTTACACTTGCAAAAAAGAGAATGAAACTGTTAGAGGTAACTCCACTAGATGACCAATCATAAGTAGTAAGGCCATCTGACAAAATATAAAGACTAATCATAAGTAGCAAGGCCACTTGACAAAATATAAAAACTAACAATAGTAATATATAACTAACTGTAAGTATCAGTAAATCCATTAGCAGTAGATTGTTTCCTTCGTTGAGGGTGTCTTCTCCTATTGTGCTCTTCAATGCCGCATAATCCACATATATACAGCAATGGCCCCTCGTGAATGTCTATCTCATTTTAGAGTTGTTTCTCCCGGGACCTTTAAGGATTCCTGACCCTATCCCCAATTTAAATCGGATGTCATACATGAATGTCAAGCGAAGGCCAATTGACTTTGTTTGCACATGGTATGAATGAACGAGTGTATATGCATAGTTGATGTTGCTATGTATACCAATGTGTACAGCATGGTCCATGCTCATTTTTCCCATAACTATTATTACATGAGAGCACGGAATCCTATACCTTTGCCACTTATTGCAAGTGCATTAGCGATTTCTAAGTGCAACAGTGTTACTGTTTTCCCCTTTCTATCCATGAAATGTAGGGCACAACATAGTTATAACCTTGAAGATTTGCTCATTATAGTTGAAGATGACAACCTAGTATCCACTTGCTACTTTATGCCATCTATTAAGCTTTGAATTAGCAAATTTAGTCAACACCTTGCCCATGCCCATCTGATTAGCTATTTCGATTCAATGTCGATTGAAGTTGTCACTAAATTTGTAAAAGGTTTTCTTTACCAAAGCTACAACCAGTAGGTTCCTATTGTCTCTTAGTGCATTATTATAGCTTTCTCCAATATTTGTGGTCCTAATTCCAAAATGAGCTTTGTCATCATATGAAAGCATCCACATCCTAGGTTGCAACTCCCTGAAATATATAGTGTAAGGACTCATTGTCTTAGCCTCATCGTAGTATGCTTGGAATTTTTGGGGTTGCAAATGGTACATAGCCTTTTTTATTAGTTCTCTATATTCCTTATTCTTGGCTTAGGTATTGAAATTGCCAATGACGTGTCAGATATACCTTCACCACGGTTACTTATTTGGCTACATAGCATTATGTCCTTCAACTATAGATTGTATTTTGGAGTGATGGTCAGATATCAAACAAATGTCTGTTTGGTTGTATATGAGTAGACACTTCAAGAACCATCTCTAAATATCTAACTAAGTGACAATGAAACGGCCATTAAATGGTTCAAACACACTTGTAATGTATGAAGGCCTCAATACAGGGTTTAAATGCCTAGAATACTTAATCAAAGAGCACATGACCCGCGGTATTGCTATCTTGCCACTTCCAATCTACCATGATTCCTAGATTAGCCTCTTGGATGGCATTTAAAAGATGTGGTAGCATTGCATATGAATCCTCCCATCTTCCATAAACTTGTTTTATCGCCTTGTGTTTTGCCTCCCGAACTCTCTTTATGTGTACCGTATAATCATATTGCTTAAAAAAGGTGGCTTGAATATGTTTCACCTTAATACTTAGTAATTCCTATACTTCCCTAATGATAAGTTGTTGAATCTAATAGAGGATGGTCTTAATTAAGAGTAGGATTTAAGCATGTGTGTGGGCTTATGAACCTGGTTATTACGAAGCCTCCGACATGCTTCTTCTTGCATGCCCATAGTCTTCATTTGTATCCCTTCTTCCAATCAACACATCTAATTGCCTAGAGAGTAGGCTCTAACTCCTTTATTAAAAAGTTGTGATGGTTGATAACATGATGCATTTTCATTGCTATCTTTAAGTGTTCTTTTTGCTGGAAGCACATTCCTACCTTAAATTCGTTGATAAAGCTCTACTTTGCATTTTCCTCGGATGATACAAGACCACCACTAACTGATGCTGTGTAAAATGGCACTAGTTATAACATCCTAACTGCGTCCACATTTGTAGTCAACCTTTGCCTCTAGTTGTTCCTCCTACTTGACCCTTTAACTTCTTCAACTTCTTAGAGCCACTCTTCACTTTGATCGATATTAAGATTAGAATCGATATCATTTGAGTCTTCTTCAATGTTCGCATAGGCTAGTTCTTGCTCTACATGCATGTCCCTTTTGGATTTAGTCATCATCATTACATTACCTTGATTGGGCATGCTATTACGAGTAGGTATATCACCATGTTGAACTGGTTGAGATTGAAACACTTGGTTTTTTACTTGAAACCCTACATTCTTGTCATACCCTCTAAAATCGTACTTAACAGTTGGGGGATTGTTGTGTTCATGAACTTCAACATAAATTTCTACTTAACGGTTGATTGCACCATATCCTATTGACAATGCCATTAACTGTTGCATGTTAGAATTGTCGTTTATAGGTATAGCATAGAACATGTGCCTACTCTCTCCTATAAGGGGACATCGGTGAATCAAATCAACCTAGCGAGTTATCATGTGAAATTGGAGCCAATTACATCTCAAGTTAACCAACTGCTCATAGGTTGCTCCAATTGGTACCCCAACTGTTGTTATTGAACGCCTATCGTAACGTACCTCATTTTTTCCTTTCACAATATTTCCTCCAGTATAACACACGACCCTCACATTATCCATTGTAAACTATGTGTCACATTGGCTTAATATAATTCACAACACTAAAGCAATCCATATCTTACATGTATAGCCATACAGTTACGATACCCACTAATGCGATTAACAAAATAAATATAATAAGTATGTTCTTAATGGGATTTGGTTACTCTTGAAATGTTTTATTCATACAAAAACTAAGAGACTCAAACAGTTGCATTTTTACTATATAAGTCTACTTATGACATGTATAAAATTTAGAACGTTAAAAAATTTGATTTACACAACAATATACCATCATATTCTAAACAAAAAACACATTTCACACATTTATACATTTGTAAAACTTGTCAAAAGAGGAAAAAAACTTACCTTTTGGTCCATTGGTGTTGATAATCGAATTTCTATCACTTGGCTACCTACATGCCGAGAGACTTTATTCTCGATTGTGCTGAGTAACATCAACATGATGAGTAACTTAACTCTTAGCTAATGCTGAGTAACATGGATCGGCACTTGATTTAAATTAAGGAAAGCGGCACGAACAGTTATCACTTGATATAGTTATATTACATAACTGCTTACTCTCCCTACATTCCCAGAATATGTTTGATCAAGAGGCCTCTACATGTCTCGTTAATTATTCCAATAATTGCTGCTTCAGACATGATATTCGCCTATAAATATGGGAAAGAAATACTGTAAGAGACATTTGATAACTCTTAACCAATTACTTAACTTCCCTTACTCTCATCACTAACTTAAGCATTGGACTGGCCGCATTGGACTGACCCCAATATCAAGAGCTTTTCCTTTCTTTGCAGGATAATTCTATTTACCAAAATCCACCAACAATATTTGGCGCTGTCTATTTTTTCTTGAACACACCGGCATGGTAAAAACTAGAATGACTAAGAGTGCAAGTATTTGTACTTCCTCTCAACACCTTTAAGGGGAAAGTAAGCATGCTGACGAATAACACTTAGCTAAGTTGGAGCAACTTTGCCTTAACTTAGCTAAAAAAATCCAAGAACTAAATAAAAAACATGAAGAGATCCTTAATTTTCTTCATAACAGTGTTTATCCAAATCAAAACAAGGAGTACAACAATAATCACACCGAGAATAGTGATGATTCAATATATTGACTCGAATTGTCGAAAAAGCAAGCTAAGGTTACTATAGGACCTTTGGCTCTTACTCTTAAGAAAACTGACAAGAGTAAGCAACCGTAGCAAGTGCATCATGTTGGGCCCTCCCATGTTAGCATCCCTGTTGTAGCAAGTAAGTAGTTTCAAATCAAGAAGAGCCCCTTCATTCCTGAGATTTTAGAGGAAGCAATACCATAACACATCAAACTATCGTAGTTTGAAACTTATGATGGGATGAAAGATCTTGAAGATCATTTAAGGTACTACCACACGTTGGCCAAGTTGTACAGTTTGAGTGATGTAGTGGCTTGTTAAGCTTTTCCCTCAACCTTGATGAATGCGCCTAGTACATGGTTCAAACATTTGAAACCAAACATCATTTCTTGTTTCGAAGAACTAACAGAAGCGTTTCTTCAACACTTCTTTGTAAGTAAGCTTCCTGTTAAGGATTCTTTAATCTTTAACATAATCAAACAAAGATTAGATGAGTCAATTAGAGATTACATAGCCAGGTTTATGGCTTAGATGGTCAAAATCCCAGAATTGGACATGAATGTAGCCTTCAACGTCGTAATTGATAGAGTAAAGCCCTATGGAGTCTTTTTTAAGTCTCTTGCAAAGAATAAGTTGAGAACTTTCGCCAAGTTTAAGGCCAAGGCTACCTCATACATTCGATAAGAAGATAACATAAAGGTTCAGCGAGAAACTGATTAGAATATAAGAGATAGGAAAAATGATAAGAGGAGAAGTGCAAAAGATAGACTTGGGATAGATGACGACCAAAGTTCAGATGTCGAGAGAAAGAGACTAAGGATTCCAACATATTCGTCCCATACACCTATCAATTATCCAATTTTGGACATATTGATGGAGGTATGTAGGTAAAGAGGCATTTTGCAATAGTCGGAAAGAATGATAGGAAACCTCTCCAGGAGAAATTCTAATAAGTACTGCGATTTCCATTGCGACAAAGGCCATAATACAAATGAATGCATCTAACTCAAGAAATGCAATTGAGGATGCAATTCAACGTGGGCATTTGCACATGTTCCTAGCGCAAGATGCTGAGAATATTGAGAGACCGTCTTAGAGGAGATGTAAGGAATAGGACAATGACACTTGGTTAGCTGTTGCTAGGAGAGATGTAAGGGACAGGAGTTCTAGAGAGCACCCAATGGAGTAATTAACACTATTGTTGATGAACCTGCTGTAGGCCAGTTAAGCTCTTCGAGTCTGACTAATGCTAAAAATTATGTTTGCAACATCCAAGGCAAGAAGGTCAAGATCGACAATACAATCTCTTTCGCGAAGGAGGACTTTGAGGGCATCCAGAGGCCGCATGATGATGTACTTGTTGTTTGTGTGAGAGTTGCCAACTTTGAAGTCAAGAAAATTCTTATTGACACTGGAAGTTCAGTAAACATCATTTTCCAGCACACTTTTGACTTGATAAGACCAAAGATCAAAGTACAACTAAGATTTTATAAATATGATTTGTATACCTTCAATAATCAAGCCATTCAGGTAGCCAAAGTGATTTCTTTACCAATTCAGATTAGAGATGGCGAGAATGTCGTAGAAGATAAAGTAGACTTCCTTATTGTCAAATATTGGTCCCCATACAACATGATCATAGGACAACCATGTCAACATTTATTTAGCATTGTCCTTTCTACTGCACATCTCAAAACCAAATTCCCTACTCCCATGGAGGTCGGCGTATGCAAAAGGGATCAATAGTTAGCAAGGTCTTTGTATATGAGGGCCTCAAGACTAGAAAATGTATTTCGAGTAGAAACCTGTCCAGAAGGAAAGTCAGTCAACATAGAAAGTTCCAAGAATGATATAGAGGAAATCCCTTTGGGAGATGACCCTAGGAAAACAACAAAGATAGGGAAACCCTTATCGGTAAACATTCATCAAAGTTTGATCAACTTCTTGCAAGTTAATGTTGATATATTTATATGGTCCCCTTTGGACATGCCGGGTATTCTTAGAGATATTATGGTGCACAAGCTCCAGATTGATTCAAGCGCGAAGGTGATCTAGCTTAAGAAAAGGCATTTTGCGCTCGAGAGATAAGCAGCTGTATAAGAAGAAGTTTAGAATTTATTAAAGGTAGGATTTATTCGGAAAGAGCTTTATTCGACTTGGTTAGCCAACTGTGTACTAGTCAAGAAGTCTAACGGCAAGTGACATATGTGTATAGATTTCACGGATCTCAATAAGGTCTGTCTTAAGGATTGTTTTCCATTGTTGGAAATAGATTAGATGGTAGATTCAACAACTGGACATGCATTATTTTCTTTTATAAATACTTTCTCAGGTTACAACCAAATTAAGATGGATAAGGAGGATGAAGTTTATACGTTATTTGTTACCAATTTTGGAACGTATTGTTATACGATGATGCTCTTTGGGCTGAAAAATGCCAGTGCAACTTACTAGAGACTCGTTACCAAGATGTTCAAATCTTAGATCCACCGAAATGTTGAAGTATATGTCGATGACATGATTGTGAATAGTATTGCAAAGGATCGGCATCTTACTGATCTTGAGGAGATGTTTGCTACTCTCAGAAATGAAGTTTAATCCCTAGAAGTGCGTCTTTGGTGCAACTTTGAGAAAGTTTTTAGGATACATGGTGACTCAACCTGGCATTGAAGCCAACTTAAGAAAGATTGAGGTGATAATAAACATGAAGTCTCCTTATATGGTTAAGGAAGTGTAGGAACTCATCGGGCGAATAGCCACTCTTAATCGGTTCACGTCAAGAAGTGCGGATAGGTGCATAGAATTCTTTAAAATCTTTAACAATCTGAAAGAGTTCAAATGGTTTGGTGATTATGAAAGAGCTTTCAATGATCTCAAAGAATTCTTTGCATCAACCTTGATACTCTCGATACCTATCTCTGGAGAGAATTTATATTTGTATTTATCAGTAAGCTTCTGAGCTCTTTCTTCTGTATCGGTCTAAATTGATGGCAAGGAACATCAACCTGTTTATTATGTGAGTTATGTCTTGCAAGGGCTAGAGCATTGGTACATGAAAATTGAGAAGTTTGTTTTAGCAACTGTTCTCTTGGCAAGGAAATTAAAACCGTATTTCTAGGCTCACTAAATTGTAGTCCTCGTTGATTGGCCATTATGGCTGGCATTGCAACGAGTAGACTCTTCTGGGAGGCTGATGAAATATGCCATAGAGCTAACTACCTATAATGTACAGTACAAACTCAAAATGACATTAAAAACTTCAGTACTAGCAGATTTTTTGGCTGAGTTCACTAGTGAGGAAGATATTTTGGATCTTTCTGAGAGACCTGTATGGTACCTTTATGTGGATGGTTCTTCCATAAGAGGAGGAAGTGGTGTGGGCCTTGTTCTTCAAGGCTCCTACAACATTAAAGTTAATTATGCTTTAAAATTCGGATTCCCAACCAGCAACGAAGCGGATATGAAGCTTTGATTGCTAGACTTGAACTAGCGAAAGAGATTGGTGTCGAGAAACTCGAAGTGTTTTCTGATTCATAATTGGTGGTGAATCAAGTAACAAGAAGTTATGTAATAAGGGAAGAAGAAATAAGTAAGTACCTATTGGTGGTATAAATGCTCGTAGAAGGATTTCAATCTTTCTTAATCCACAAGGTTCCGAGAAGTAAGAATATTGCTGCCGATAAGTTGTCCAAGTTGGCCAGTATGTCATTCCTTGACTTGAGCGATGAACTTTTCGTTGAATTTCTCCCATAAAAAAGTTTATCCACTGTCTCACAGAGTTGCAAATTAGCTCCTTGCCTGAAAGATGAGTCTTGGATGGATCCCTTCGTAGATTATTTAAGAGACGGCACCCTCCTTGATGATAAAAAAGAAGTATGAAGACTGGTTTATAAAGCTGCGAATTATACGCTGATAGATGATCAGCTGTACAAATGTAGCATATCATAACCCTATCTTCGATGCCTTCTTTTGAGAGATGCCCAACGGGGATTATCTGAACTATACGGTGGCGTACGTAGTAACTATGTAAAAGCACAAACATTGTATGTTTGTGTATTGCGACTTAACTATTATTGGTTGAACATGAAAGAAGATACAAGGATGACTGTTCGAGATTGTCTATAATGCTAAAAGCATGAGGCATCGAGTCATGTATCTTCAACTGAACTATGTTGCTTATTTTGTCCTTAGCTTTTTGCCCAGTGGGTGTTGGATATTCTCGAACCCTTCTCGAAGTCTATAGCCCAGTGATAATTTGTCATCGTTGCTATGGATTACTTTACAAAGTTGGTAGAGGCTGAGGTAGTGGCGAGGATCACGGAATAAAAAGTGGAGGCATTTGTTTTCAACTTCATAATATTGAGATTCGAAGTTCCTTTTATGATAATTACAGACAATGGCCTACTGTTTGATAATAATAAGTTTCAAGCATTTTGTGAGAAATACGGCATTCGCCTGAACTGTACATCTGTAGCATACCCTTAGATGAATGGACAAGTTGAAGCTGTCAATAAGATCATCTTGCACAACTTAAGGAGGAAAGTTAATCAAGTTAAGGGGATGTGGGCTGATGAACTGCCGAATGTCTTATAGGTATACAGAACCACCCAAAACCGCAACAGGGGAAACTTCCTTCAGGTTAGCATACAGCATGGAAGCAGTTTTTCCAATTGAGTTGGATTTGCCTAATCTAAGAATGCAGAATTTTGATGTGATGGTTAATTAAGTTAGATTAACAACAAATTTGGACACCATTGAAGAAATTAGAGACATTGCAAGAGCAAGGGTTGTGCCGTACCAGCATAGATCAGCTAGGTATTACAATCAAAAGGTAAAGCATAAGGTTTTTCAACCTAGGGACTTAATTTGCCAAAAATTGTAAGCAACTGGCATGTGAGAAAGTCAAGGGAAGCTTAGAGAAAATTTGGAGGATCTTGTCAGGGTCTGGGAAGTCGTTGGCGAAGGGGCCTATCGATTAGAAAGGTTAGATAGATCAATCATCCTTTAAGCATGAAATAGCAAGAATTTGAGACTCTATTTCAATTGATTGTTTAGATGATATTCATTTCCATTTCTCTTGTAAGGCGACAGCTTACTTATTTGTGAGACAATTATATTTGAAGTTTTATTTTGTTTTTGGAGCTATTTATGATTGACGAGTTAATAAGTTCAAACTACATGACGAACGAACTGACATAAGAATAAGCCTATCCGGTTAATGAACTTCAGAAATCAATCCTTTAGTTGAGTAAAACAACTAATCCATGTCTTAAATGGCTAATAGACAATGTCTATAAAAGATGCAAGAAAGGCGTGTGAAATAAAACATGTCGAAAGAATTGGGTGTATAAAATAAAACATACTGAAAGAATAAGGCGTGTGAAGTAAAACACGCTGAAAAATTAGAGCATGTGAAATAAAACATGCATATTAATAAAAAAAGAAAATCATACATGCCGGGAGAACACAATGTGTGAAATAAAACATACTAGATATATAAAGTTATACAAAAAGTGTTTTTCATTAATTGTGACATGATTATAAATATTCGACCATTTGGCCTAAAGCATTACATAAAAAGAATTAAAATTACAAGATAACCTTATGACCTATTTTCAGAGTGAACAAAAGTAATTTTTGGATCAAAGGCTAGGGCCTTCTCGGAGCATATTTCTTTTTTGACACTTGGGGTCTTAGAACAAGTGAACTTTTCTTTTCGTTTATAGGGGATTTCCTTTGATATGCGTTCTTCGTCTTTCCTTGAATCCTTGACACGAGCTTCATTATTAGCCCTCATATCAATCTTGGCGCCTGATTCCTCGCCATTGTCCTTGTTGCAGTTGTTGACTTTGTCGTCGACTTCGGCGAAATATAGGCACGAGAGATCATAATTAGAGTGAAGCTTAAGGATTTCCTCTCTTACCACTTGGACTCCTTCCAACAACTTCTTCGGCAATAGTCTCTTGTATTGCCGACTATGAGTGACGATATTTAGTGCCTATTTAACAGAGGGTTCTCCCTTCCTAGTCTCTTCTAACTCAGCAACATAACTTTGCAACCTTGCGTTGTTGGTCTCCAGTCCCTTGATTTGCACCTTAAACTTGTCCTCCTCATTGCTCATTGTATAGAGAGTTCGACTCAGACCCTAGCACTCTTCTGTTTTCTTCTACAACTCCTCTTTTAAGCCTTCAGCTTCCTTGTACTGCTCTTCGACCTTGCCCTTAAAGCTCGAGACTTCATCGGCAGCTAAAGAGTGTACCAATTTTTCGGCAGCTAGTTCTTCTCGGTACTTTTTATCCTCCATCTCAGCCCTTTTTCTTGTGTTCTCGACAGCAACAGTCTGGGCCTTAGAGGAGTTGTATGCATCCTCAATTTTTTTGCAACAAGAAGATGTAGAATAATGAATATTTCGGATGACCTAATAGAATACATGAAGATTATTATTGCTGTTACTTTCTTCATTTCTTTATCGGCCTCATCTAGAGTTGTCAAAATGTGGCTGCTTATCTAAAAATGAATAAGAATATTAGTGACTAGACAAACCTAATAGTTAAAAGGATGTAATAGATACTTACATCATACAACTTGGCCGTGATATGAGTCTTATACAATCGCCAACCCTGTCATTGTCTTTCTTTACAATCTTTGTCCCTAAGAAGAATAATACCTTCCGTCAAGGCTAAACATTTTGTCTTGCCTCCTAAGGTTGAGTTGGTATGCATGATGGTGTGGCTCCAATACGAGACGAAGTATTCGTTGACTTCTGTGTTTGGGACGAATTTGGCACTTCTAATGCCAAGAGCTTTGTTGTGCATAGCCTCCTTTGTCCTTTCATCTAACTCTTTAGATCTCTTAGCAAGCGGTTGGCTGACAAGTTCCTTCTCAGGTTTTTTGTTATTAGCGCTCGGCATTGCTTCCACCAATACTGATGACCCTTCGGTCGCTGTGGTAGCTTCAACCTCTTTTTAGGGTTGGGTTTCTCAATCACCCTTTCTTAACTTTGCAACAGATGGAATATCTTGAACTAGAAGTGCCTTGGTATGTAGGGCCTCGGCCAATCCGAGCTTCTCACATCCCTTTTTTGCTTCTCAGATGGTTGGGAGGTCTTCCTTTAGGCTACCACCTGCTTCGCTATACCCTCCTTTACTACTTTCTTCATAGTAGCTGGTTGAGTGGTAGTGATAGTGGCTGTGCACTTGTTAGCCTTTGATTTCTTGCCCTTGGCTCGGGCCAATAATTTGGCAGGATTCACCTCACCAGTACTCATATCTGCAATATGAAGCAATCATATTAATATTAATGCAAGAAAAATGAACGAACTTATATTCTCCATGCCGAACAAGGCTTAAAGGCAACAATTCTTCTCCTAAGTTGCGAGAACAACTTTCCTCTTATAACTATACTCAGCACAACGGTTACTCGTTAGTGTACCTTCCTTCTCTAAAAAATCGGCTCTCCACTTTCATAATGCCTTATTATCATTTTGGCATCCTAGAAGAACAATTTGTTCTTCCTCCTTTCTTGAATCTTCTTTATTGTAGTGGCATCATTCGGCATCAACTCTATGTCTTTAGTATGGATTGACTAGGTCCATTGAGTCAAAAAATCCAACTCCTCGTCTGAAATTATTGACATGAATTTGTCATGCCACTCATGGATTTTGGACTCTAACTCATCCATGAACTTCCACCCATGCCTCACAGTGGCAAAGTACCAACCGTCAGGTTGCCTCCTAATTGTAAAGAAATACCAGCACAGTTGAGGTGTAACCTTGACTTCAACCTCTTCATAGATTATTTTGAAAGTCATTAGAAGTTGATATGTATTTGGTGAAAAGATACTCGGCTCGACTTGGAAATAATTGAAGAATTGCTTGATGAATGTCGACAAAGGGAAGCGTAGTCTAAAATCAAGATACTTTAGATAGATATGAAACTTATGCTCCTACAGAAAACATGCTCTTTCCTCTTCTCTCGGCCTCATGAGATTCCATGCCCCTAGCAAGTCTTGTTAGTACTTGTTATACTTCGAAACAAGGACCCTATTGGTAGCATTGACTGCTTTGTCTAATGAATCACGAAAGTAAACTATATTATTGTATAGATACTTAGTTACAAATCTTCCCTCCTTATCATCTAGGAGGTATCTGTTGCGAAGGAATTGATTTGGGCAAGTTTATCCCATTGCTTTACCATGCTATTGGCCGAACTATTCGAGGAACACGTCATCTCGTTCCTTTTTTTTAGGGGGTGGGGGAGAAGTGGCCTTTGTCTCTGTTACTTTGGAATCTAAAAGGATAAGTCGACGAATTACATTGCGAACCATACTTGATGGTTATAAATTAACAATGTTTGAAGAGTTTGAAGTTGAAGATGAAACATCCAAAGTGAAGTCTGATTCTGCTATTAAAAAACCCTTAAATACTTTGTTGGAAATGACATGCTAAATAGAAGATGGCACAAATTACTGACACGTGTTTTGAGACAAAGATCTAATAGTTGTCGAGGCTCTGACAATTATTATGGCCTATGGTATATTTATGGCTAATGTGACAGTTGTTATTTACGCCACCTTTTGAGCTTACGATGGGAAGGAAAATTGAAAGTTGTGACCTTTTGTATAGGATGCCATCCGTCTCATGGAAATCAAAGAACTTTTCTGATTACTTGGCATTTGGGAAATTTTTCCCTACTTGACCCCGCAAAACATCAAGATGTTTACTCTCTTAATTGAATATTTGACTACGGGAGTTGGGGGGCAAATGTTGATAATCTTATTTCTATTACTTGGCTACTCAGCTACCTATATGCTGAGAGACTCTATTCTTAGCTGTGCCGAGTAACATCAACATGATGAGTAACTTGACTTTCAGCTGATGCTGAGTAACATGAACCAGCATCTGATTTAATTTGAGTAAAGTGGCGCGAATAGTTATTACCTGACATGGTTATATTACATAACTGCCCACTTTCTCTACATTTTTAGAATATGTTCGATCAAGAGGCCTCTACGTGTCTTGTTAATCATTCTGATAACTGTTGCTTCAGACACCACATTTTCCTATAAATACAAGAAAGAAACACTGTAAGAGATATCTGATAACTCTTAACCACTTACTTAACTTCCTTTACTCTCATTCATTAACTTAAGCATCGGAGTTGCCGTACTAGATTGGCCTCGATACCAAGAGCTTTTCCTTTCTTTGTAGGATAATTTTAATTACCAAAATCCACCAACAACAATTGGCTTTTAGAGAGAGAAACTGAGGAGATCGCTGGATTTTGGCGTTATTTTTTGAAAAATTTCCTTGTAGATTGTTATTTGCCACGTTCTCTTGCAAAATCTACAATTTTTTTTTGAAAAAAAAAAACGAGAGGAGATTTGGCTTATATAGAGAGGATATGAAGTGTGCCAGAGAGTTTAGAGAGAGAGACAACTTTTTATAATGAGGTACGAAGAGGAAGAAGAAGGGGTAGGTGGGAATTTAGGCAACTTAAGAGGCAATTTTGAATACCATATTTTTGAGAATATTTTCCAGAAGCAACATTTTGGGGTTTTTTTTTTTTTTTACTATATATTTTTCCTTTTCTCCACATGAAAGTGTGAAAGATTTCCTTTATTTTCATGTAAAAAAATATCAACATGATTTAGTTCATTAAGATAATTTGAATCATAAACAAATAACGTAAATTTCAGCATCCTATAATTTAAAATAACTCATTATTTTAATAATACGATGAGAAGCAAAGGTTCCAATTCTTACCACAAAGGAAATTGAGGTTAACGGGGATAGTTAGGTTACCATGTTTGAAACTAAAACCTCAAGCAGTGTCTTGTGGAGTTCATTACTGCCTTAGCCATCGACTATCACAATTCGTATATATTGTATTATCTAATGTGTCTTATACCATTGGATAACACTTGATACGGCTTCTTCCCATTCTTTTTTGTGAAACTCTTTAAATACTAGGTGATGAAACTTTAATAATTGAAACTCTTTTTGATGTAGCGGGTTGATGTACGTCGAAATTCTGAAGTTAATCGTATTGAAACTAGGTCAATTTTAAGATTAGTGACCTCTTAGAAAGTTGCTGCACCAAGGGACAAAACCTTACAGCGTTTCACGCTAAACAAATAATGCCTTAATGGGAGGAGCTCTAGTTAAGTCTTTACAAGGTGATATTAGAGTAGTTCATTAGCTAAAAGGGTGAGTCCTCAGTTGGTAGTGGTTTGCTTTGATACTACCTTGTAATGGCCCTATCAAAGCTCCTCTTACCGTGATGGTCCTGGACCTATATAACGAAACTAACGAAGATGTCAGTTCATTAAGGGGGTTAGATTGTAATACCATTTAAATACTAGGTGATGGAACTCTAATCATCAAGGTGCTTTTTGGTATAGCGACTTGGAGTATGTCAAAATTTCAAAGTTAAGCATACTCAAACTAAGTCAATTCTAGGATGGATGAACTCTTAGGAAGCTATCGCATCGAGAGACAAAACCGTATGACATTTCATGCTAAAGTGGACAATACTTCAATAGGAAGAGTTCTAGTTAAGTTGTTACATCATCGACCTTATCCGATGCAATTTCTTCTATCGACTACCCACCTCACCACTTAAGGTAACTTAAGCACCTAACTACGACATCATCCTAATATTATGACCATAGTTGCAACCTAGTCTAAAGACGTCATCCTTTGACTTAGGTTAACCATGCATAAATAAGTCACACAAGTTTAATTAGCTAAACTTGAATTAAGTAAGATGCATTATCAAATAGGCACACATTATATGCAATGACCACCAATTACTTATATCCTTATGATCACAAACCTAGAAGTTAAATTAACTCCATATCAAATATTGAAATAACATGTAACAAGAAGTAATGATCAATATTTAAATCAACTTAAAATTTTTTACAATTACTTAATTGTTTTATATAATAATACATATAAGTGTGCAAGTAAGTTAAATGGACTAACTTGGCTCAACCCACTTTAGTTTGTGGGTTAAACAGGTCGGGCTTATTTAGCTTGCTTTTAAATGAGAAAAAAAAACTTCAGTCCTAAACCATTTAAAAAGCAGATTAAATAGGTCGCCCCGTGATCCAAAGACGTAAATGTATTAAATGGGCTGATCCAAACTGGCCCACTTTGGCTTGCAAGTTAAACAGGTCGAGCTCATTTGGTCTACTTTTAAATGAGCTAAAAAATTTTGGTCTAAACCCATTTAAAAAGTGGGTTAAATGGGTTGGCTCGCGGGTCAAAACCTATTTGTACATCTCTAGTAATACAATACTTATTATTTATTACGTATTTTTCATTTAACGAAAATACTTAGTTTAATTAAGAACTAACACTTAATTTGTTTAAGTAAATGAAGAAGAAGGCTATACTTATGTAAAATAGAACTTATACTTTTGTAAATATGGGTTATACTTAAATAAAATAGAGCAGTATTTAAGTAAAATAATTGTTAACTTGAGTTTAGTCCAAAACAAAGTAAGCTCAAACTAGCTCAACTTTGATTAATTAATTAAGTTATTTTAAAGAAAATATTTTATAAAAGAATAATTTTTAATTTTGGGTTCATTTATAGTGATTTTTGCCTTTGGCCTCTTAAGGATGAACTCGACCTATCATCCATCAATCTAGAAGGACAAGAAAGGAAAGATACTAAGCACATAAGGCAAGCAAACCACATTTAAAGATTTCCAATATCTAAATCCAAGATATGAGAGCGTGCCCCCCACCACACCCCAACCCC